>CM074814.1:2605167-2625149 GCA_037447605.1 Zygnema circumcarinatum
AGAGGGGGGGAGGAAGGGAGGGAGGGGGAGGGAGGGAGAGAGGAAGAAGGATATGTGGAAGGGAGCGAACAAGCGCCGTGTGTAGAAAGCACGGCGATGATTATGGAGCACAATGAAAGGTTGAGACACGTGGTCTTCGCCATGGAAGGAGAGAGAGAGAGAGAGGGAGAGAGAGAGAGAGTGAGAGAGAGAGAGAGGAGAGGAGAGAGGTAGAGCAAGAGAGAGAGAGAGAGACACAGAGACAGACAGACAGACAGACAGACACACACACACACACGAATAACCGTCGTTTTCAAATTACCTACGGGCAAGGTCAATGTTTGACTTAGAACGTGGACTGGAAATTGTTTTTAACCAGTCAAATGCCCCCACGTGTCCCCTTGACTATTTGCTTGACGTCACCTGGCACCCTGCTTCGCGCGTCCGCGGACCGCCGGCCGAGGTCGCATGCAATGCGTGACTCGGGAAGGCTTCGCTTCATTTATTTATGGTAAAGCGTACTATCTTTGACTCCGCGCTTCGTGGAACCGGAACCTATGGAATTGCGCCACGTGGCAAATGTAAGTACAGCTACAGTTCGAAGTTACCACGTTGCAGCCCAGTGTCCACGGTGGCGTCGGCCTCGGGCGGCAGCAACGACCTGAAACGAGTCGTCTGCCCATAGGGATGGCCGGCTGTACGGAAATTAGAATTTATTACAGTACTATAAAAAGGAAACTGATAAATGCACGTCGCTTTTGGATCGATACACTTCTATTCACCGGGAACATTTTTAAATCCGCGCCCCAATTTTTTTTTTTGAGTGAAAAAAATATCGGCCTGCCCGAATCCTCTCGGAGCGGAAGATCCGTCCACCACGAGATCGTTCGGGGGTGTCCGTCCTTCACACATACGGTGAATCGCAGCCGTCCATTCCCAGGTAGATTGCAACACGACAAGCGTTAGATCTGCAGCTCGGCTTGGTCCCAGCGAATGGCACGTGCCCACGTGTCCCGCCAAAGCCGGCTCATTTGTGTTTCCGTACAAACGTTGTATGGTCGCAGCTTCGAGGAAAGGCGAAATTCCCGACATTGAGATCAAATGAAAACGTGGCAGATGGTGATTGGTTTCCAGTTGTGTCAATAGGGGGTGTCAGACTTAACAAAATCTTACGAAAAGCGTTACGAAAAAAAAGGTTACGAAAGTACTCCGCCGCAGGAGGATCGCGATTATACTGGAGTACTCGTTCTGATGTTAAACTTACGAACACGCGTACTGAAATTTTTTAAGTCTGACACCCCCTAATGGCGAGCCGCCGCAGGCTGGCCGGCCCAGCTCATAATTTTGCGGAGATCTCGGGCCGAGAGACGCGCGGACTTGCACATGCGAGGAAAAAAAGGAAAAAAGCATTTTCCGTTTTTAAGCCTTTCTTGTCGATTTTAAAATCGGCCCGGTGAATAACGGGGTATGTCGATCCAGAAAAGGGGTGAATTTGTCACTACCTTTCAAAAACTGCAACTTCTGGAAATGTCAAAAATGGTCGAAGGCATGGTACAAAGCCTGTTGACTTCTTGACAAGTCGCTGTCAAAGTTCTTGGCAGTTTCTGGATTTTTGGAAGAGGCGCCCTTTTTCAATTTTGCCCTTTCGAACCGCTAAAAACTCCGTGATATCGCAGATATTGCCAATATATTTCTAGTATCGCCGGCGTACCGGTTGTGGCCGACAAACGTTGCCGGTGCTGCGCCGCTCCCGCCGGTACTGTACGGTATTTCCGCGGCGACCTGCCGCGACGGGATTTTTACAGTAGGCACAGATACGATGTAAGATCAGATTGCTTCCACCGACATTTTTACATAATGCACCGACATAATGTACAATCAGGATGCTTCCACGGACAGTTTTTTACATAAGGCACCGATATTATGTACGATCAGAGGATGCTTCCACCGACAGGTTTACATAAGTCACCGATAAATCAAATGAGGAGGACCAATCAGCCAATGCGAGCTGTGGACCAATCAGCGTCGGTCAACCAAATTCGAACCACCTCGCTTTATGTACGGAGGGAGGGGAGGGGACGGCAGTACAGGGCGGCGGCCTCCGCCATTGCTTGCAGGGGGCCGCAGGGCGAGTCCGGACAAGGCCGCCCGCCCAGTCTACCAGCTGGCTGTACGAAATACGTACGGACAATGGGAGACATGCTACGTCAAAGGTCAGCCGAGCGAACTGATTGGCTGCGGTCCGAGAGCCCATAATGACTGGGCGGAGAAGAATACAAAATAATTTCCGGGCACTGATACCGAATTCACATGTCGTTTAACAGGAATTTCCCGCACATGAGGACGCGCCAACTGCCGCCCACAAAAAATAAACGAGAATGATAACCTTTCCCCCCCCTTTTTGGATATCCCCTCCCCTTGATTTTTTTTGAAAGAAAAATATGTTAGGGCCTGCCCGAATCCGCTCAGAGCGGATGATCCGTTCGGCTCGCACTTGCGCCTTTCCTCGGAGCTGCGACCGTCTGACTTTTGAAGGACCCAATGCGGTTACAGTACCTAGATCCGTACGGACGCGTTCAGGCGAGCCGCGTGCCGTCCGTCGAACTTACCGTCGGACCGTCATACTGGGACACGTGGGCGTGTGCCATTCGCTGGGCCGAGCCCAGCTGCAGATCGAACGGTTGCCATGGTGCAATCTGCGCGAGAAACGGCGGAGATTCAACGCAACGTGTTAAGGACGCGCGCAGGAGGACGGGATATTCAAAAAGGGGTGAGGGGTTACCATTCTCCAAAATAAAATGTGATATCCGACGTGGCGTGATTTCGACCGTTCGATGAGACTGACCCCAATTCTCGGCCGCGCGATTTGCGATCCGCCTCTAGAGATTTGCGACCAGGACGACCGCAAAAATGGATTTAACCGCTGCCAACCGGTTTTGTGACGTCATAATTTCCAGTTGCGTGTGTCATCAACGAATGAAGTAGCGACTATTTTCGTCGTTGTGTGCACGCCGTCGGGCGGCAGAATTTGACCTGATCGCTGGTGCCCCAACCAGTCGTACTGCATGCTGTCACGTTGCTGGCACATCGAGCGGCAGAATTTGTCACCTGCGCCAACCAACAGGTCGCCAGTTGGTAGCGTCTCCGCAATACGACAGCAGAGAGAATCGGCTTCTACATTATGGCAAAGGCTGTGACTTGTTTGTCGTTTTGTGCACGCCGTCGTGTTCTCATCGGCCAACTGGATGTACGAAAAACTAGAACGGAACAGCGTCATGGAAAACTCTTCACATGGAGGGTGACAAACTAAACAGCAACGGCGCACGGAACAGAGCTCCGAATATGGTTCATGTGAATGTCACGTCACGTCACGTCCCCGCCCTGCACGTGTACAATTTGAGTCCGGTCTCTCCATGTGGCCTCCATGTGGCAGTTGCTCGAAGATGCCGGTCGGTACAGTACTGTACTTTGTGCGATTTGGCGATGCGAGCGTGCATGCAGATGCATGCAAGGCCGCGGATCCGGCGGTATCTTGGCCCCACCTCGGAGCAGCCTGCAGCAAATGACTCTAGCAGCAGAGCAGGTCATAGACAGGGCAGAGACTGTTAAGAGCTGGATAGCATACTTTGCTGTGATCGGATACTTTTCCATATTCATCTGTCTTCAAGTCTAGAGAGGCAATTCTGTTGTACAGCACTAGAGACTGTACAACGTTTTGGGACATAGACTCTCTAGGGAGGTTAGATGCGCCTTGCAGGTGTTAGAGGCGCATGTGTACGGACGTCCGAGTATACCGTACTGTACCGTACTGTACTGTACCGTACCACTTTTACCTGGTGTATGAAGTGTACGGACAGTATAGATGTACAGGAAGTGTGGCGCCGCATCGCCACGCATAGGAGTCAGCCTTCTGGCTTGAACCCTTAATCGATCTAGCCGCTTTCAGAGAGCTTGCTGAGACGTTTTGCTGTAGCCAAGGCAGGTGCTTATGGGATATGTGTGGGTTAGTGCAAGGAGGGACAAGTAGTGTGGCACTGCTTTACATACCTTGTACTCATTCATTGAAAACAAGAGTTTTGGGCCGGCGGGGCTTTTCTCAATCTGTTGAGCTTGTCTTATGTCTGAAATGTCTGAGACTGGAGATTCAGGAGGAGGAGACACGGCTGGTGGTAAATCCATGGATGGAGTTACAACAAGTGGTATCAGAGCTTTCGGATCTGAGGACAGTGGGAAGACCCACATCCAAATCTTCCGAGGCGGCACAAGTACAGAGTACAAGGAGTGGAGATGGGAGATGACCGCTCTACTCGAAACCAGGAAGCTGCTCCCGTATGTCGATGGTACCATCAAGCCACTCGACAAGAAGACAGCGCCTGCAGCCGATTTTGAAGCTTGGACTGAAAAGGATGCCAAATGTAGACACTTCTTTGCTGCAAGTATTAAAGGCAAGCCAGCTCACATGCTCATGCATCTGAAATCTGCTCGTGAGATGTGGGAGAAACTAGAGGCCACTTATGATCTAGTTGACATCACTGGAAGGTCAAATTTATATGATGAATTAGCAACCATTAAAATGACTTCAGATGAGACAACACTAGATTACTTGATGAGGTTTGGCAATCTAATGCAGAAGTTCACTATGCTGGACAAGGTTTTAGATGAGGATCACCAAATCAATGCATTTTTCAGAGGCCTGCCCAAACGTTTTGACGTCACTGTGAATGGCCTGCGGACTCACCACTCCTTCTCTACACTCACGTTAGCCCATGCCATGGCCCGTATTAGAGAGGAGGACACATTTCAAAATGCATCCAGGCCAGGGGCAGATGGTGTCATGGCAATGCGGCAGCAGAGCCTCCGAGAGCAGCGTGACCGAGGAGGACTTGACAATTTCTGCACTTACTGCAAGAGGAAGGGGCACATTGAAGCGGAGTGTCGGACCAAGAAGGCAGCCCAAGGCAGCGGGCAGTCTGACAGCGCAGAAGGCAAGGGGAAGGGCAAAACTGTCATCTGCTATAAGTGTGATCAGCCAGGTCACATTGCCAGGAACTGCACAGGCATAGCTGGAACAGAAGTAGCAGAGCCTGCACAGGTAGAGAGTAGTTTGATGGCTAGGGCTGCCAAGAGAATCGATTATGTAAATCAAGTTTATCTTAATGACAAGAATCATTTACCGTGGCTCATTGACTCAGGGGCTTCCAAACACATGTGTAGTGACACCTCTCTCTTTGCAGAAATGCAGCCTTTGGCTGAGGCTAGATGTGTGTTTTCAGCGACAGGAGATCAAGTTGATGTCACTCATGGTGGAACTGTCCATTTTGCGCCTGTTGGAGAAGGCACACCTTTCCAACTCAGGCTTGGCAATGTCTTGCATACACCCACGTTACAAAACAATTTCTTTTCTGTTAGTCAGGTGTGTGGCAAAGGCTATGAAGGAATTTTCAGAGAAAATTCATGTAAAATTTTACATAGAAAAACTCGGAAAATTCTATGTAGAGGGACACAAAGGGACGGCCTGTACTACTTAGATTGGCAACCGTCGATTCAGGAGAAGGTCGCCGCTGCACGCCTCGGACGGCGCAGATGGTCGCGGTGGAAATTACGCCCGCGTGCCCAGGGCAACGCGGCTTGACGCTGACTCCACACGCCTGAACCTTTGGCGCCCTATGAGCCGGCAGTAGCGTCGCGCATTACCCGAAGCGCGGCGGCGGCCGCCCCGATCCGTCGCGCTCACCGGACCATCGGGCGGCCCCTTACAGCATTGCAAAGCGGCCAGTTGCCAATGGCGTAGCGCAGCGCCATGCTCCCATGGCACCAGAGGGCACGGGCGATCCCCCTCAGCGGCGCACAGGCTCCAGCTGCAATGGGGGCATAGAGTCTGTGCATCAAGTCTCTGATTCGGCGCAGCTTTGGCACAGGCGCCTTGGCCATCTATCGTACAGCGGTCTGGCGACCCTTGCTACCCAGAGCCTTGTGAGGGGGCTCCCCTTTACGAAACTCTCCAAGGTCGAAACTGTCTGTCCGGACTGTGCCGTGGGCAAGAGCCACCGTCACCCCTTCCGAAACCATGGCGTGGACTCTTTCCGCGCATCCCAGCGGTTGGAACTAGTTCACAGCGACTTGTGTGGGCCAATCACCCCAATGACGCCCGGCGGTGCACGGTACTTCATAACCTTCCTTGATGACTTTTCTAGGAAGATTTGGGTTGTACTGCTGGCACATAAATCTGACGCCTTTGAGGCCTTTCAGGATTGGCAGCTCCAGGCCGAACGGCAGTCCGGTGAGAAACTTCAGCGAATCCGGACGGATAATGGGGGAGAGTACAAATCCATCCAATTCTCTGACTATCTCAAGTCTTTGGGGATTCGTCATGAGTTCACAGCGCCATACAGTCCCCAGAGCAATGGTGCAGCAGAAAGAGTGAATCGTACTCTTGGAGACATGGCGAGGTCCATGCTGAGTGAGTCCCCCTTCTCCTTGACCTTTTGGGGAGAGGCCATCCTCACAGCAGCCTATCTTCGGAACAGGTGTCCCTCTAACGCCTTGAAAGATGAAGGGCGAGTACCTGAAGAAATGTGGAGCGGCAGCAAGCCAACAGTTCAACACCTCAAAGTGTGGGGCTCCCAGTGCTGGACTACGATTCCCAAGGTGCAGCAGACTACCAAGTTTAGCCCAAGAGGAGAGTTTGGTTACTTCCTCGGCTACAATGATGATAGTCTGACCTACCGCGTCGTGGAATCCCTCTACGAACAAGGTTATGACTACCCGAGATCTCCTTGTTGAGGAGACCATCACGGAGGCAGATCAAGCGAGGATGCGGCACTTACCACTCCCAGACATCGAGTTCCTCCCTGTGAGGGACACTCTGGGAGACGAGGCGTTCCCACCACCTCCACCTAGCCCTTTGGATGAAGAGTTTGCAGAGCAGTCTTCCATGGCTGAGCAGCCATTGTGGTCACAACCACTCTCGAATGAGCAGCAACATAGCTCATCAGAGCTCCCGGGGGAACTGCCTGATGAGCTTTCTGACGACCCTGATATGGGCCCTATGGAAGATGATGTACCTTTGGCACCGGCACCATCCGAGGTACTGCCCACGGCTAGCCGTAGATGGGGTCCACACTCAGAGAAGAAGCAACGACCCGTCCGGGATACCAGAACCCCGGATTGGTATGGTGAGTGGAAGCGCTCCCCGTGGAAGAAGAAGGGCTCCAAAAGGCGACCTCCAGAAGAAGTTGAGGAGAGAGTTCCGTTGGACTCTGCTGACTTTGCAGGGATGGCCATTTGTCTCATGGCCCACGCCGAGGAGCCTCAAACATATTCCGCTGCATTGGAGGGCGCGGATGCAGGGAAGTGGAAGGAAGCCATTGATAGTGAGCTAAACAGCCTTAAGGAGAATGGAACGTGGCGGTTGGAGCCGCTGCCCCCAGGACGAAAAGCTATCGGCTGCAAGTGGGTATTCAAGGTCAAACGGAAGTCAGATGGGAGTGTTGACAGATTCAAGGCACGGTTAGTGGCCAAAGGGTTCTCACAGAAGTACGGCATAGACTATTCTGAGACCTTTGCACCCGTGGTCAAGTTTAACTCACTCCGAGCATTGATCTCTATCGCCGCTGAAGAAGGAATGCACGTCCACCAGTTGGACATCAAGACTGCTTTCCTCTATGGGGACCTCCAAGAAGAAATCTACATGCAGCAGCCTGAGGGGACTGTTGACAAAAGGAACAGACATCTTGTGTGCGGAGACTTGTTAAAAGCCTCTATGGGCTCAAACAAGCACCGAGGATCTGGTACCAGAAGATTCATGACCTGTTGGTAGTGAACGGCTTCACTCGGTTCCATGCTGACCATTCAGTGTACAAGAAGGGGAAGGGAGGTGCCCAGCTGTTTGTAGGCATCTACGTTGATGACCTGATCATTGTGAGTGCCTCTTTGCCCAGTATTCAGGGTCTCAAAGACCTTCTACAACAGAATTTTCAGATGTCGGACCTCGGCCCTGCAGAATACCTCTTGACATCGGCTTAAGAGGGAAGGATGTGATATGTTCCTCTGCGGGGAAGCGATGTATTTAGAAGTTTTAGTGAGAAATTCAATGTGGGCAGTGCATCCCAAGCTCCACCCCCATGGACGCCAGCGTGAAGCTCAGCTGTGACATGAGCCCTCAGACTGAGGCAGAGACGAGAGAGATGATAAAGATTCCATACCGATCTGCCATCGGGAGCTTGATGTACCTCATGGTGGGCACACGCCCTGATCTGGCCAAGGCCGTCAGCACTGCAAGTAGGTACATGGAAAATCCTGGGGTCAAGCATTGGGAGGCTGTCAAGAGGATCTTCAAGTACCTCAAGGGCACATCTCATTTCGGAATTCGGTTTGAGAGGGGGAGCGGCACTCCTGTGTATGGCTACACAGATGCTGATTGGGGCGGGGACCTCGATACTTCCAAATCCACTTCGGGCTATGCCTATCTCTATGCACGTGGGGTCATTTCTTGGAGTTCGAAGTTGCAAGAGACAGTTGCTCTCTCGACCACCGAATCCGAATATGTGGCTGCTTGTCACGCCGCTCGGGAAGCCGTGTGGTTATCGTTATTCTTTGAGGAATGTGGGCGGCCCCAACTTCCCTTGCCGATTCTCACCGACAACCAGTCCTCCATTGCGCTTGTTGAGAATCCAGTGTTTCATCGGCGGAGCAAGCACATCAAGCTCCAATATCATTACACGCGGGAACTCGTGGAGGCGGGTGAGATCACAGTGTCCTTTGTCGAGACAGAAAACATGGCAGCGGACATGCTTACAAAGGGGGTCAGCGGGCCCATCATGTGGAGGAATGGTCTTCTACTGGGGTTGGGTCCGTTTCGAGCCTAGGCCCCAAGAGGGGGAATGTTGTACAGCACTAGAGACTGTACAACGTTTTGGGACATAGACTCTCTAGGGAGGTTAGATGCGCCTTGCAGGTGTTAGAGGCGCATGTGTACGGACGTCCGAGTATACCGTACTGTACCGTACTGTACTGTACCGTACCACTTTTACCTGGTGTATGAAGTGTACGGACAGTATAGATGTACAGGAAGTGTGGCGCCGCATCGCCACGCATAGGAGTCAGCCTTCTGACGGCTTGAACCCTTAATCGATCTAGCCGCTTTCAGAGAGCTTGCTGAGACGTTTGGCTGTAGCCAGGGCAGGTGCTTATGGGATATGTGTGGGTTAGTGCAAGGAGGGACAAGTAGTGTGGCACTGCTTTACATACCTTGTACTCATTCATTGAAAACAAGAGTTTTGGGCCGGCGGGGCTTTTCTCAATCTGTTGAGCTTGTCTTATGTCTGAAATGTCTGAGACTGGAGATTCAGGAGGAGGAGACACGGCTGGTGGTAAATCCATGGATGGAGTTACAACAAATTCCAGCTTCCAATTTTGAAATTCAGGATGTTAATAAAGCCAACCCCACTTGTGGGTGCAGTCAGGGCAGGTATTGAAATGATGAGATGAATCGATATCTGATGGAACCAATCCCTCATTTCTGCCATGTTGGGGGATCCCTGGGACGCAGGTCCCTTAGAGGCGCCCCGGCCACTCTCTCTGGTAGAGAGAGCGGTAGTGCTGGCCCTTGCCGTCTCCCTCGACAACGATTTCTTCTCCCGCCACAGGCAGGACTGTAGAACCCACTTGCATTCTGTTTTTACATCAAGCAGGAGGGGGGTGTGAGGGAGAAGGCGGGGGAGGGGGGCGAGGGGAGAGAGGGAGAGAGTCAGAGACAGGTGATTAATGAGACTTTGCTGGTTTGTTGTTATCCATTGCTGTCCTGTTTGGAGGGGACATCACTGAAGCAGGCATCTTGCGATGGGCCCTGTTAGGCGGCAGGGAATGAATCATGGACGACGCTCCTATGTGCTGAGCAGTCGGCGCCGTTGGAGAACTCGAATGTTCTTTGAGAGACTATGCGTGTGGGGAGGGGAGCCACGGGACAGTATGGAGAGGAAGCATTCACCAATACCTTTGGATATCGGAGATTGTAAGAGTTAGGGTTGAGGAATGTGGTGTTTGGATACAGTTGTTCATCCTTTTTGAGAGAAGTGCAGACACCAGCTTTATTTTGGATATCGCTTCTGCATGGCGATATCCTTTAAAGGAGTTTGGCAAAGGAGGAACTGATGCTGCTGCAATACGAGTTCCGATTATGGACGGATAGTGGCACAGCACAATCAGTCTCCGGGCAGGGGGGCCCATAAAACTAGGGTAACCAGTTGCTGTCAATCAGAGAGTAAGCTGGACAGATATGACTAGTAGAGGGATTATCTGTCCTTGTGAGTTCCATTCTAAACTGTACATTTGAATTTACATTTCAATCCTTCACTTCGACCCTTAAAAGCCCAGTAGCCATTTTTATCCATTACGAGCGTTTTCTACAACGAAAACACGTGGCCATATGATAATCACATCAAGTTTCGTTTACATTAGCACGTGCTTGACGGGTTTTACATACTCACCTTAAAGGTTTCACCATCTCATGGGAAAACATTTCAGTTGGAAAAGAAGTCCGCCAAACAACACAGTTTTATCAAGAATGCGGAAGATAGAAGCTTCTTGGGGCAAATAACGGAGCAGAGTGACAAGACAAGTTGAAACAGCAGTATGAAACGTTCAAAAGCACTTGATTTCTTAGTTGAATGAGAAAGGCATAATAAACAATGCTATTCCAATGTAGTCTTACATGTAAAGAGCAGGAGTGCGCGACGGAGGGAGAGATAAAGGGAAAGAGGGAGGAGAGAGTGGGAGGGAGAGGCTGAGGGAGAGGAAGAGGGAGCGCACGCATGTGACTGCAAGACATGCGCAGCTTTGGGTTCAAACTTCTGCTGATTTCAGTGACGCTTTAATAACCAGAACAAACTGAAACAACCGAAACAAGGGTGAAACAGGAGCAGATGGAGTACCATGGAGTATGGGAAAACCTCTAAACTTGAACAATGTGAACATCGTCTTATTAAAAAAATGAAATGACAGTCTTGAACAAGGCATTATTAGACATCATTTTTCTTCCAACATATCACAATCAGCGCATTCAATAGTTTGTTTCCTAAACATAAACCAGCTCATAACATATACGAATAGTTTCGTCAACTTTCCTGAACCTCGCTAAAGCGGACCAACGCATTACGGTCGTTCCGATTAAGGTAATGGAGACTTGAATGTATGGTGTGACTCTCTTTTCTGTCCAAACAATTTACGGTAGTACAAAATCTCCCGTTCAAAACTGTGCCCCCCCCAGCAGTAACCTGTAGCGCTGTAAAAAAATTTCGCTGCAGCGCAAATGAGCTTATCGAGAATTCCTTGCAGGCCATTGTCGATTGATTCCAACGGCCCCAAAGTGTAATTAGAAAAGCCCCGAAAGTTACTCAAAGTAAGCGGATGATGCTCCTTCACAATGTCCTTCATACACGCAATGGCTATATTGGGAGAGGTCAACGAGTAAGTATAAACTTGAAAGGTCGCTGGAGAAATGTCGCTTGCGATGTAAAACGCTGAATCAAGTATGTTACCATGTGCAGACATCAGCGACTTTTTTATACTCTCACAGCATAGGGTTACCCTTTTCTCTCTTGCAGACTCTTTGACTAACAAATGAGTTACCCACTCCCATCTCAAATGGACTCCCACCAATCGCTCTCCGAACTCCTCCTTTGCCACCTTCGCCAACTCAATCAATTCAGGAGAAAACTGCACATCGTCTAAATGAGTATCAAAGCTCCCTTCGACGGCGCCCTCCCAAGTATTCTTTTCAAATATGAGAAGGTTTCCCTTAATTAAGCTCACTCGTTCAAGGAGTTGGTCTGTGTTGACAATTTGAGCCTGGTCCCTGTCAGAGTTAGTTCCCCCTTCGGATGTGCCCTCACCCACAGCGGAAGACATTACAGACTGAGAGAACACACAAGGGAAACACGCTGAAAAATATGGAGAAAGCTCTCAGGCCTAAAACTCCATTAAATAAAAGGCAGGATGATTACATAGAGTATATTCAGCACTAAGCCTAGCACTACTCTTTAAACACCCCCCCCCCCTTCTCTCGGTTCAACACACAGTCTCTAAACAGCCTACACAAGGCCTGTCAGACACTGTAAACTACAGAGAGTAATTCTAAGCTAAGCACTAAGCACTATAAATGCCGAAGCACTGAAGGGAGCCGCAGCTCCTCATTCGGCCGCACTCCCACCGCTCCAATAAGCCTCCATGTCTGCCGCGCCTTGCTCGCTTCGACGCCCGCCCTGGCTCCCGCCCTGGATCCCGCCCTGGCTCCCGCCCTGGCCACCGTATTGTGCTAGCTGGCTGCCCGGCAGGCCATGTCCTCCGCCCAATGAGCCTGGGAGCTCGCCATTCCTGCGCTGCCTCCTTGCAATTCCTGTAACCCTAATTGCCAAGTGACGGCCCCCGATTGGCTGCCCCTTCGGCCTAGCCAACCGGTGGTATACCGCACCACCCGCCATACAATAAGCGTTCAGTACTATTGTCCGTACATCCGTACAGTTCGTATACTTCGTCCAAATCCCACAACTCTCAGCTGTACGGCTATCCGTACGCTGACAATCCCCCTCTTGGGATTTGATGCTGATCAGAGAGGGCCAATCCCGACCAAGCGGCAGTTGGTCCATAGAATCTCACCGGTGACTGCTTTGGTTAACATGTCGGCAGCTTGCTCCAAAGTGCCGACAAAATGTACGGACACCCGCCCGGCCTCCACCTGTTCACGGACGTAATGATATTGGATCTTGATGTGCTTGGATCGTTTGTGAAAGACAGGGTTCTCCACCAGCGCAATCGAAGATTTGTTGTCGGTTCGCAGCTTGATTTGATTCTGCGGCCTCCTGCATTCTTCGAAAAAGTTCTGTAACCAAATCGCCTCCTTGGTGGCGTGGCAGGCTGCGATATATTCAGCCTCTGTACTTGACAGCGCCACCGTATCTTGTAGTTTTGAGCTCCAGGTCAAAGATCCGCCGCAGTTAATGAACACGTATCCTGATGTTGATTTTGACGTATCAGGATCTCCTCCCCAATCAGCGTCCGTGTAACCGTACACCCGGCTTCTTTGCCCCCTCTCAAATTTTATCCCGAATCCTGCTGTCCCTTTTACATACCGCAAGATCCGTTTGACCGCCTCCCAGTGTTGTCGTCCTGGATTCTGCATGTACTTTGAGGCTGTACTAACTGCTTTGGCTAAGTCTGGCCTAGTACCTACCATCAAATACATGAGGCTACCGATGGCTGACCGGTATGGAATGTTGGTCATCGCCTTGGCCTCCGCCGCAGTCTGAGGCTCCATCTCCTTCGAGAGTCGTACACTGCAATCCATGGGGTTGGCAGTGGGGACACAATCTTGCATATGAAATTTTGCAAGAATATCCCGGGCATATTTCTCCTGACTCATAAATAGGCTTCCCTCGGCCCCCCTCTTAAGCTGAATCCCTAATAGGTACTCAGCTTCCCCGAGATCGGACATCTGGAAGTTTGTCTTCATAAGATCTTTGAGATCCTGAATGCTCGTCATGGATTGGCTTATGACAATCAAATCGTCCACGTATATGCCAACGTACACCATCTTGTCTCCTTCTCCCTTCCTGTAGACGGAGTGATCTGTTTCGAATCTGGTAAATCCGTTAACTCGCAAAAGATTGTCGATTTTCTCGTACCAGATTCTGGGCGCCTGCTTGAGGCCGTACAAGCTCTTCACCAACCTGCACACAAGTTTTCCTTCGCCCTGCTTGACCGTCCCTTCAGGTTGGTCCATATAGATTTCCTCCTCTAGATCGCCGTACAGGAAAGCGGTCTTAATATCTAATTGGTGCACGTGCATGTCCTCAGAGGCTGCGATGGAGATTAGGGATCTGAGAGAGTTGAATTTGACAACTGGAGCAAAGGTCTCGGAGTAGTCTAGTCCGTACTGCTGACTGTACCCCTTTGCGACCAGTCTGGCTTTGTACCTATCAATGCTTCCGTCAGATTTCCTTTTGATTTTAAAGACCCATTTACATCCTATGGTCTTTCTGCCAGCGGGCAGCTGCTCCAGACGCCACGTGCCATTCTCGGACAGGCTATGTAACTCACTGTCAATAGCCGTACTCCACGCCGCTGCGTCCGTACTCTCCAAAGCGGCCCGCAGAGTTTGGGGCTCCGAATCGTTCACCATCAGAACAGCTGCCATGGCTGCAAAATCCGAGGAGTCGGTCGGAACGCGCGCGGTCTCTGACACTCCGCCAACGGACTGCTGCCAGGGTGTCCGTACGGAGTGCTCGTAGGGGTCCAAACGCACGGAGACCTGTCGCTGACGGGTTCCCCTGCGTGGTGAATCAATCCTGGATTCAGGGTCATCGGATTCTGATTGTACGGCGGGGGCGTCAGGGCGAAGCGGCTCTGGGCGTAATGGATTGAGAGGTACCGACTCCATGCTCCTGGTTTCTGTTGCCACGGCAGCACTTGCTGCTGGGAAGGGACTTGCCAAGGCTCTCGACCGCACTTCTTCCTGCACTTCTTCCCCCTCTTCGTAGAAGAACCTCAACTCACTTGGACTCGGATTGGTGGTAGCGATGTCTGGCAGGTCATCGTGAGGTGAGTCTTCTGCGAAAGTGACATCCCGACTACTGTCAACAACGTTTGTGACTGGGTTCCACACCCTATATGCCAAACTGTTAGGAGCATAGCCGAGAAAATAACCTGGATTTGAGCGAGCAGCAAATTTAGATTGTTGCCTCGCTTTGGGAACTGCCAGCCAGCATTTGGAGCCCCAGACGCGTAAATGCTTCACTGTGGGCTTCACACCACTCCATGCTTCCTCCGGGACTTTGCCGTGCAGCGCAGTCGTCGGGCACCTGTTTCGGATGTATGCTGCCGTACGAACTGCCTCACCCCAGAATGTGAGAGGAAAAGGAGATGCGCTGAGCATAGTCCTGGCCATATCTCCTAGAGTTCTGTTGATCCTTTCAGCTGCACCATTTTGTTGAGGAGTATACGGGGCTGAAAACTCATGCTGAATCCCAAGGGAGCGAAAATAATCTGTAAACTCACCAGACTTGTACTCCCCTCCATTATCAGAGCGCAATGTTTTGAGTTGAAGGCCAGTCTCCCTTTCAACCTGTAAATGCCACTCTTTAAAGGCGCCAAATGCTTCTGATTTCTGTGCTAAAAGTTTGACCCAAACTTTCCTGGAAAAATCATCTAAGAAAGTAATGAAGTACCTGGCTCCACCTGCACTGCCTGGAGTGATTGGGCCGCAAAGGTCAGAGTGAACAAGTTGAAGACGTTCTTGAGCACGGTTCTCCTCAGGTCGTTGCTTGCTAAAAGAATGACGGTGAGCTTTGCCAGCTTCGCAGTCTGGGCAGACATCTTGATCTTCAATGTGCAGTTGTGGCCCTAATCCTCGAACCAAACCTTTTACCGCAAGGGTCTTCAAACTGGGAAAGCCTAAGTGACCCAGCCTGCGATGCCAGAGCTTGGCAGTAGAATTCTCAGTCACTGCACACACCTGTTCAAATTTCGCCTTCTTCCAGTCGAGAAAGTAGAGGCCGTTTCTCTCGGTGCCCTTGCACAAAGTCTGCCCGGTGGACTTCCGAACCACCTCACAAGCATCCCCATCAAACCAAGTTCTATATCCCTGTTTCCCCAACTGGCTGACTGAAATGAAATTATTCTGCAACCCAGGAGTGTGCAGGACATTTCCAATGGAGAGAACGGTTTTCTTGCTGACTCCAATCGCTTCCAACTTGACGAGTCCGCCTTGAGTCACTTGAAATTTATCACCCGTGGCAGCATAGACCGAACGAGAAGTTTCCAACTGGTGTAGCTCTGCAAACATGTGAGCCTCGGCACACATGTGCTTTGTTGCTCCAGAATCGATGAGCCATGGATTGCTGGGAGGATCCTCATCCTGAAACTGACCAACAAAAGCATCCTGTCCATCATCCGCGAGCAGCAGATTAGTTTCCTGCGATTTCGGGCAGTTTACCGCTTTATGACCTTTTTCCTTGCAAGTGTAGCATGCGCCGTTAAATCCAGTTTTCCTCGGCTCAGCGCCCGGCTCGTTCATCTTCCCTTTGCTGCGACAGTCCGGTGACAGATGTCCTGGCTTTCCACAAGTGAAGCACCTTGGCGGCTGCCGGCCTGAATTTCGATCCTCCTTGTCTCTTGACACATTGTGAAATGCTAGCACATTGTCAGAATGGCCCTTTCCCTTTTTCTGCTGACGATTGTCTTCATCTTGGATTCTTCCCTTGACCTGGTCTATGTTCATTTTAGTACAGTTTAGAGTAGTTCTAAGTGAAGCAACAACCAGATTGAACCTCGTGGGCAGTCCCTCCAAAAACACATCTATTTTATGATCTGAAGGTAAGGGCTGTCCGACTGCTACAAATCTGCTTATCAGGCTATTAAACTTAACCATATAGCTGACAAGAGTTTCATCATCTTTCATTTTTAAGCTTGCAAGGTCTGAATAAAGACTGACACTAGTACCTTCGTCTGAAATGTGATAAACATCATACAGGCTTTTCCACATATCGGAAGCAATAGGAAGGTCAATTAGTAACCCCGCTGGTACAGTACCTACATTCATTGCAATATAACAAGCGACGGTCTCATTCATGTCGTTCCACTTTTCGTATTCTGCTACCTTTGTGATCGGTGGAGCCTTGATGGTTCCATCGACGTACTTCATGAGTTTCTTCGATTTCAAGAAGTACGTCATACGCCACTTCCAGGTTTTGTAATCTGTGCCATCGAAGATGGGCACTCTGTAATTCACAGCCTCGTCACCGTGTGCTCTGATACCACTGTCAGAGTTAGTTCCCCCTTCGGATGTGCCCTCACTCACAGCGGAAGACATTACAGACTGAGAGAACACACAAGGGAAACACGCTGAAAAATATGGAGAAAGCTCTCAGGCCTAAAACTCCATTAAATAAAAGGCAGGATGATTACATAGAGTATATTCAGCACTAAGCCTAGCACTACTCTTTAAACACCCCCCCCCCCTTCTCTCGGTTCAACACACAGTCTCTAAACAGCCTACACAAGGCCTGTCAGACACTGTAAACTACAGAGAGTAATTCTAAGCTAAGCACTAAGCACTATAAATGCCGAAGCACTGAAGGGAGCCGCAGCTCCTCATTCGGCCGCACTCCCACCGCTCCAATAAGCCTCCATGTCTGCCGCGCCTTGCTCGCTTCGACGCCCGCCCTGGCTCCTGCCCTGGATCCCGCCCTGGCTCCCGCCCTGGCCACCGTATTGTGCTAGCTGGCTGCCCGGCAGGCCATGTCCTCCGCCCAATGAGCCTGGGAGCTCGCCATTCCTGCGCTGCCTCCTTGCAATTCCTGTAACCCTAATTGCCAAGTGACGGCCCCCGTACAGTTCGTATACTTCGTCCAAATCCCACAACTCTCAGCTGTACGGCTATCCGTACGCTGACAGTCCCTCCCACTACTCTCACTCTATGACATGCTTGCAATGTCTGAATCACGACAACTCTCAAGTGCACACACTGAAAAGCAGATGATCCAATCAAGCACACACCGAAAGAGAAGAAGTAAGGAGAAAGCCCCTCGGCCTCAAAACTCCTTAATAAAGAAATGAAGAGAAACAAGCATTTATGTCAAGCCCTCAGGCTTCCACCTATGCTCTGACTAACTCCCCTACTTCCTGCTGCCCATACAGCCAGGCAACTACACTCGGCAACACGAGCCAAGCTACAGCTGAATTAAGTTGAACTCTCAGGTTGATTAACTCCTAATCAACACCTACTTAAATACTAAGCGCTGCACTACTCCACGTTCTACTGCACGCCGCCGCGCGCCACCGCGCTCCACCGCACAGCGCACCTCCATGTCGCTGGCGCTCCACCGCACAGCGCACCTCCATGTCGCTGGTGATGCTCCACGTCTCCAGGAGCTCGCCTCGCACCGCTCTGGAACTCACCCTCAGGGTCGCCATGGCCAGGAGGGAGAAGGTTCGTACAGTTTCCTCCTTCCAAAGGCGCACCGACCTTCTCGAAGCTTCGCATCCACGCGCGCGCTTCTCCAGCTCCTGTGTTGGCCGTCCGTACACCCATGCATCTCGTACGCTCCGGACATTTCGTACGGTCGTCCACTAAAGCAATAAGCAATACAAAGCTGATCGCGCAGCCTAACGCTGCGCGCCACGTGTCCAAACTATACTTATCAATTCTAAGTAGACTCCTGTGGTGGCGCGGCCTATCGCCGCCCTCCACGTGTCTTCATCAGACTTCCCGTGTTCCCACTAAGAACAGCACCCTAGCGCCTTGTTCAGACTGTGACCAAATCTCCTAAGGACCGCCGACAAAGGCTAAGGACCGTACAGCGTACAATTCTAGGCTATACCCCTATTGTACCCAACAGTCTGCCCTAATGGCTCCTTCTATTAGCCTTTCGCCGACATTTGATTTGAACAGAGTCAGTGTTGGAAGCATTGGGAGCGACCCCATGAGTGAGAGCCATTAAAGGGAGTCCGCGGTGCACATTTGAAATATATTCTTCGATCTCACACAGATTATTGGTCCTCCTCATACAAAGGTACTGGACTTTTGGCACAATTTCAATGCGTCGCATTCTGCGCACATAAAACTCGTAAGTTACCCAATCAACCTGGTTCCCAAGTTTCCTCGCATCAAAATAAGTACAGTACGGAAAATTTTGATACATAGCAATGTTGCTGTGTCCCACACGAGGAAGACTGAGTACTCGGCCAGTTTTCTTAGCCACAAATATGACCTCACTCATATGAAGGCGGGCCCTTGAAAGCTGCTCTGGAAGCTTGAACACGGCCAAAAACGAGGAAGCCTTGAACCTCCGATCCGACTGCACGTAGATTGAAGAAAAAAAAAACATTAAACCTTCAATAATCGCAAAAGGCAACATCAAGTATGACAGATGCAAGCACTGAAATCGATTCAAAATATTATCTTTATTGAAAACGAGCTACTCCCTGCGTTCGTTGCTCCCCCACACCCCTACCATCCGGATCTGTTGCTTCGACCCGCCTAGCTCTCCCTCTCCCTCTCCCTCCTCTCCCTCTCCCTCTCCTCTCCCTCTCCCTCTCCCTCCTCCCTCTCCCTCTCCCTCTCCCTCTCCTCCTCCCTCTCCCTCTCCTCTCCCTCTCCCTCTCCCTCTCCCTCTCCTCTCCCTCTCCCTCTCCCTCTCCTCTCCCTCTCCCTCTCCTCTCCCTCTCCCTCTCCCTCTCCCTCTCCCTCACTCTCACTTTCACACTCACTCTCGCCCCTCCCTTTCCATGTAGAGACATTCCTGTCACACTAAAAAAAAAATCCGCTCTGCTCCCTTGTCACTTTCGTCTTCCAGCAATACCACGCATTTCCACTAACTCGGTTTAAAACATTAAAGTCATACCCACTCCCTCTCTTCCTTCTCCTCGTGTGCTCGTTCACTCTCTCCTCCTCTCCTCCTCTCCTCCTTTTTCTCCCTCATCCTCTCCAATTCCATCACTTCTCTATCTCTCCCCATTCCAATCTTCCTTTGCCTCTCCCTTTCATTCTCTCCACCCTCCACGTCCAGCTGGTGCCTCTCTCTTCCCTCTAGAATATCATAATTCCGATAAATTTGTCTCCTGATCCAAAGCTCCCCACAACCAGCCGACCTACCATATACCTCGACGAGTCCCCCATCTCCACCGCACAAAGCGGGCTGTCCAGAGGCGCCCGACCATGTGGCAACATCTTGAACGTCCGCTGATCTGGACCGTCCAGATTCCACGCCCTCGCCCGCGCGGGCCTCTCCGCCGGCCCGCGGTCCGTCATGAGCTCGAGCACCGCCGCCGCCCGCCCGAGCTCGTCCGCCGACGCCCGCTCGAAGTGCCGCAGGACGGAGGCCTTCCAACTGCGCTTAAACAGGGAGGTGTCAGCGGCCGCGGGGGCAAGGAAGAGGGACAAGCAGCAGAGAAGGGACAGGTGGAGGGTGGTCATGTGAGGGAGGGAGGGAGGGAAGGAGGGAGGGAGG
>CM074814.1:2625765-2639603 GCA_037447605.1 Zygnema circumcarinatum
AGGTCGGGCCGCACATTGCGCTCGCCCGTTGAAGTCGGCCGAGGTGGTATAACATGGGTCGGCTCGCGCTGCACAAGGTAACCCGCCTCCTGAGCCACGGCGGCAATAGCATCACGGACAACATTGTGGGCCAAAATGCGCTCGCCACCGCGTACACACCGAAGAAGATGCACACCCTGCGCATCAATCGAACGACCACAACCACAACGGGGAGAGCCCTGCAAAAGGGGGTGGGGGAGCCCAAGACGAAGACGTGCAGCAAGCTGAAACTGGCTCGGAGAGAGTCGAAGGGTGGAAAAAATCGGGGTAGCAGCCAGCCACGCCCCTGCACCAGGACCAGCACAAGATCGCAATCGAGCACGCGCAACATCGGAAGGGAGAGCCGCAATAAGGGTAGAAAACTCAGCAGCAACAACCTCCTCTGTCACAATAGTCTGGACGCGCGAAACAGACTCAACAGCCAGGGAAACAAAAGGGGGAACACGGGCTTGGGCACTAGAAGGGAGCAAACCATGAGCAGCGCGCAAAGCAATCTGGAAGGGAAGATGACCATCTGTAGCGTAACGCTACAGCGTGACCCTGGAGGCGTACTGATAGTGATACTATGACTATCCCTTCATCTTAGCGCCTAGCGGTTAGGTTAGGACGCTGCCAAGATTGCAAGAGGTCTTGGGCTCGATCCTTGTTGCAGGCAAGGGATCTCTTTTGGATCGTACTGGTCGTCCGTACAGGTGTACGGACGCACCGCACCGCTCGGCGGCGCGACCCGCGAGATGCGGCGGCATCTTTTGACAAGTACCGTCCGTACTGTACGGGCGGGCTGACAGGTCTGACTCTGTCAGACTTAGCCGTGCGCCGCTGCACGACGGCGCGCCGCTTCGCGACGCGCCCCGTGAGATGCGGCGAGACCACGGGCTTGTCCTCAGCCGATAACTCGGCTAAGGATCTCCGCCACACGGCGGGCTCTGATTGGGCAGTCCCGCTCCCGGTCCTCCATGCTGGTAGGGGGTTCAACGGGGGGAGCTTAAGGGGGACTGCGCCCGGATGGGAGACCATCCGAGCTCTTTGTACCAGCATTGAGCTCACGCTCTTCTCTCTCTCTCTCTTTCTCTCTTTGGCACTTAGACTCTCAGAGCAGCCTGCCAGGGGGCAGGTTGTTACACCATCATCAACATGAGCAACAACAGACTGGAGCAACGTCCGATCATCCACAAGGAAACGTGAAGCTAGAACCGGAGCAACAAGCTCCCAACTACCCAAAAAGGCAGGGGATGCAATACGTGTAGTTGGGACAAGCCCCAAACCGCCTGCAGAAATAGGGAGCGAGGCTTGCAAACGAGCAAGCGGGCCTTCCGGCCGGTCAAAAATACCCGCACCCAAGAGGCGATGACACACAGAAAATAAACGCTCATCAAAAGATCGCAAAGAAGCAAGAAAAGCATCGGTAGGAGGGAGGGTCCGTAAGAGGTAAGAGGGACGTAAGGCAAAACAACGAGTAAGTAAGGAAAAAGCCACCTGAGGATCAGAAAGATGAGGCAACTCATCAACCTGAGACACATCCTCAACCAAAGCATCCTCCACAAAACGATCAACATATGATGCAGCTCCAAAAGGGCAACCAAGGACGCGGATACCAAGCGCGTCTGAGCAAGTCTGTATACCCGACGGTAGCGAAAGGGAAGAGGGGAGACCAACTGGAGACCAAGCAAAACATTTGGACAAATTAACAGTAAGCTGCAAAGCTGCCAGCCGAGTACGAAAATCAGTAAAAGCAGCAACAACCTGGTCGGCGGGGCCAAGAATGTGAGTATCGTCAGCAACGGAAGGGAAAAGGCACCCTGGAAAGGCTTGTGCACACGCTCGAAGCGCACGAAGGTGTGCCAAAGCAAACAAAGGACCCCCTAAAGGGTCGCCCTGGCGCGTCCCTGTCGCAGACTCAAGATTGCCAAGAAAACTGCTAGTACCGCCAAAAGGGAAAAGGAGAGGGCTCGAACGAGAATAAAAGGCACGAACAAAGGGAAAAATAGAGGCGATAGGGGCAGGAGCCTCGCGCAACTCCCGAAAAATCTCCTCACGTGCAACACTGTTGAAGGCGTTCGTCACATCAACCTGCAAAACCACCCAATCCGGATGAAGGTCAAGCGTCGCTCGAATACCATGAACGACCGCCTCGCAACCCCCAGGGGTGGCGACACCAAACTGATAAGGGGAAAAATGATCCTGAAAAGCCCCCTGCAACTGCAAACACATAGCACGGGCAACCACACGATACAAGACCTCCCCCACAGCGATGGGGCGAACGCCGCCGGCAGGCTTGGCAAGAGCCACTAAGCGAGCAAAAGTAAGGAGATGACTAATAGACACAGGGACACGACCCTGAGCAATGATGGAAGCAAGCTGAAAAAACAAAGTAGTAATATAGTAGTAGTAAGAGTAGTAAAAGTAGTAATATATTACAAAGTAAAACACTATATTACATATATTATACCCACTCGTTTTGAACAATTAACGACCGTACGACCCGTACGGTCTTACCATACCAAAATTAGGTCGTTTTGGCGTTGGCGTTGCAAAATGCGTCCGTCTGGTTCACTCTGTCTGTAACAGAACCTGCCTCCAGCAGGGTTCGAACTCAGGACCTCCCGGTATTCACCTAAGTGCTTTACCATTAAAAGGCAACCGCGGATGTACGTACTCGGCCATACAATCCATCTATAGCGTTTCGCTACATTCCTCCCCACCTAAACCGGGCTCGTCCTCGAGCGCAGTCAAGGTTTTTCACGAGCAGCGTTCAAGCTCCTTCAACACATGTGTAGGACGGTTCAGACCCCCATTGGCCAACCATACCATGCTCAGAGATCACGGTGTTTTTGGGGTGGATTGCAAATACCGGGCCCTTGGCTCTGATACCAATGTAACGAACCTGCCTCCAGCAGGGTTCAAACTCAGGACCTCTCGTTATTCACCTAAGTGCTTTACCATTAAAAGGCAACCGCGGATGTAAGTACTCGGCCATACAATCCATGTATAGCGTTTCGCTACACTGTCTGCTCGTGCTCGTGCTCGCCGCCGAGAGGCAGGGACATGTACGGTCGTACGACCGTACGACCGTATGACCGTACATGATGTAAAGGCGTTGTAAAGTAATATATATCAGCCGTTATCTAGTCGTCACAGTTGTATAATATAATATATATTATATAGTCGTAATTAATCCATCCCTAATCACGACTTCACGAGCACCCACGCCTCCATGGTGCATTGCGCGCAACAATAACTTGCTACAGGTCGGATCAACCAACACAACATCCCCAAAAATTTGCCGAGCAGCGACTATAAGAGAGGGCCAAATTAGGGCGAACTCGCTCGCCACAAACAGTCGATCGAGGGGGTATGATGTGGCTCGGCTCCATTTTTTTTGAAATCCCGCCCTTTCCATTTTGGCTCCCCACCCATTTTGGATATGTCGGGAGGAGATAATCCCTCCCCTTCCCCCTCCCCGCCCCTGCCCTCCCCTCCCGTCCTCTCCCCTCCCCTCCCCTCCACTCTCCCCTCCTCTTCTCGGTTTGCAATTTCCACTTAGGTGTAGCTAGTTTGGCAGCTTGTAGGCTTCAAATGCGCAGACACTTTGTCGAGTTTTTCTATATTTAGGAACTTTTTATTCTCTTTTTATTCTTTTCTCTCGGTGGGTGTGAAGCTTGTAGTGTACAGTAGGAATGGATTAGTTACGACTATATAATATATATTATATTATACAACTTTGACGACTAGATAACGGCTGATATAGTGATATATATTAATTTACAACGCCTTTACAACATGTACGGTCGTATGGTCGTACGACTGTACGGTATTATGCGACCCGAGCACGAGCAGACAGAAAACCAGACGAACGCATTTCGCAACGCCAACGCCAAAACGACCTAATTTTGGTACAGTAGGGGGTCCTCATATTTTCCACCCTGGTTCCGGGCAAAATGAGGCGAAAATATTAAATTTGCATATATAAGGTTCGTGTTACGAATAGACGGGCGGTATTATGTTAGAGTTCATGTTGAGTTGCACGCATCCTACGTAACCCCATATCGTACTGTATTTCCAATTTGCACTCGCATCATTCAACATCGTATTTATCGCCAACATCGCGAATTGCAGATACTGTTGCACATACTGTTGCTATCCCACCATTCGGGAGTTTTTGGTATTTGCACTTGACTTGGAAATTTGTATTGTATCTTGATTGTATCCAGTTAGAGACGGAAAAAAGTAGCGAGCGCCTCTTATGGTTGCATCGTAGCGGGGAGATTAGGTGCGTTTTGCGTAAGCCCGTAACGGCTAGTACAGATAGTACGGACAGTACGAACAGTACGGATAGTACGGAAAGTACGGCTAACACAAGTTACTGTACAAAAAAGTGGTTTCGGCAAAATTGGGGCGAAAATATTGAGGACGCACTCCTTGGGGTGTGTAGCACAAGATAAGTGGGGTTAAGGGGAGACTGCTGAGCTAGTTGCAGGTGTTGTACGGCCACTCGCGCGTCCGTGCTGAAACTGATGAAGGGTTGTGTTGGTGCTGTGGGTCTGCCTGCAGCATCAAGCCAGATAAAAGAGATCAAAGGTGCGCGGCAGCGAAGGCGTGGGACCCAGAGATGTTCCACAGGCAGGGCTGGACTCAATGCAGCAAAGAGCCCTTCCTTGGGGGCTCTCTTCCCCTGTCCTCTCTTCGGCTATTCTCTTCGCTAGACTTCTAGTTATCATCGGTCATTGGGAGGAGTGTAAGGCAGGATATCACAAGATGGTAGCTTGGCATAGTGACAGCAAAGGGAAAATAGGACTCAACTTAGATAAAGGTTGTGTTTTGGAAACTCACCCCAGCCAGCGATTGGCTGGGGATTGTCATTCCAATGAAAGTGTCTTCTCACTGAAATCTTTGTCTGGCTGGGCTGAATGGGATGTCTAAATGCTATCAGCAAGAAGACTCTTTCTCTTTCTCTCCATGCAATGGAACTCTCTCTCTCTCTCTCTTACTTAGCATCTGTTGCTGGAGCTAAAGAGGCAGAAAAAAGCAGAACAAGACAACAAACCACACAGCAAATACAAATACTAATCCCAGCACTAAAAGACAAACTAGCATCACTGACATCCCATCTACTTATCACTGACAGTAGATCCTGAGTCTTAGCAGTGACAGTCTCTGATTGGCCAACTGCCCACTGAGAGGCCTGACTGACTACGTGGAGCCTTCTGATAGGTCAACAAATGACAATCGGCGGCATTATGCGGCGCTTCCGAGTGCGCCTTGCTGGATGGTGTGCTGTTCCGTGGGCCGCCAACGCATGGCGCCGCCTTCTCGCATTCTCCGCCGGCAGCTCCTGGATTGTGCTGGTCCGTGACACTGAAGAGGCATATGTCAAGTACAACTGAACTGACGCGGATCCGTCGAGCGCAGCTCCACTACGCTACAGGTGGTAAATACGAGGACCCCCCACTGTACGGTACGACCGTACGACCGTACTCGTACGGTCGTACGGTTGTTAATTGTTCAAAAAGAGTGGGTATAATATATGTAATAAAGTATTTTACTTTGTAATATATTGCTAATTTTAAACCCGTTGTAAATTATATAATATATTCGGAATTTATAACGCGGGCCATCCCTAGTGTACAATAGGGGTATAGGCTAGCGTAGTACACTTTACTGTCGTTAGCCGTTGTCGCCGGTCCTTCGAAGATTTGGTCACAGTCTGACAAGAGCGCTAGGAAGACAGCAGGTCTGAATAGGACACGTGGAGGGCGGCGATAGGCCGCGCCACCAGTGGAGTCCGCTTAGAATTGATGAGTGTAGTCTAGGCACGTGGCGCGCAGCGATAGGCCGCGCGGCTGCAAGTTAGCTTAGTACCGCTTATTGGAGACACGAAGGGACGCGGAAGGTTCGGGCTGCGAGGGAGGGCGTTTTCGGTACGGACACTCCCACTGTCCATGGCGGCCCCTCAGGCTGAGCTCCCGCGCGGTGCGAGCGAACTCCAGGAGGCGTGGAGCAACTCCACCGACATGGAGGTGGCGCACGGTGGAACGTGGAGTTGCTGCAGCTGCTAGTATATAGTTTTCATTTTGCTTATTGTTTAATTAACCCTTAGAACCTTACATCTTGGCTCGCGGTGCTGAGTGTAGAGGTCTGCTGTATGGGCAGAAGTAGATAGGAGTTTCTGGGCAGAGAATTAGATATCAGCTGCGATCTGAGTTTCTTTGTATGTCACAACTCTATTTATTTAAGGAGTTTTGAGCCAGAGGGGGCTTTCTCCTTTTACTTCACTTCTCGGTGTTTTATCTTCAGTATTCATTCTCTCTTTCCAGTGCGTAAATTGGGGGAGGTTTGTTCGCTGAATTACAAGCATGTCTGAGAGTGAGGTTAGTGAGGGAGACCGGGCTCTAGTTTCCAACAAAGCTCTGTGATGATGTAATGGTTGACCTGCTTGTTTTCTTTCTCCTTCTCTCTCTCTCCTCTGCTCTCTCTCTTTGCTCTCTCCTCTGCTCTCTCTCCTTTGCTCTTTCTCCTTCTCTCTCTCTCCTCTGCTCTCTCTCCCCTCTGCTCTCTCTCTCCTCTACTCTCTCTCCACTAGTCTCTCCCCTCCTCTCTCTCTCTTCTGCTCTCTCTCCTTTGCTCTCTGTCTCTCTCTCTCCTCTGCTCTCTCTCTTTTTTACTCTCTCACTCTCCTCTGCTCTCTCTCTCTCCTCTCCTCTGCTCTCTCTCCTAAGCTCTCTCTCCTCTGCCCTGCTCTCTTTCTCTGCGAATGTGTCTTTACGGACGTTGCGCTGATGTGTGAGAAGGACAAAACAGGGGGGTGAATATCCAAAATGGGGAAGGGCGGGATATCCAAAACAGAGAAATGGGGAAGGGCGGACTAGCCAAAATGGGAGGGCGCGATTTAAAAAAAAATAGGGCGGGATAACCCAAAAAGGGGAGCGAAGTATCATTTTCCTATTCTAATTTATCTTTTGTTTGGGAAGAAAATTTTGGATTAACGCCCAAGAATGGATTGGGCAATGAAAAGTCTAGATGCATAAATATCATTAAAGGCTAGCTGTGAAAATTTTACTCGTATTTCACATCGATCGAACCACCACAAAGAGAACGAGTAGAGCCCTGCAAAGGGGGGTGTGGGAGCCTGGGACGAAGCTGCGGTGCAGGCTGAAACTGGCCCCGGGTCCGACGAAGGCCATATTACATTTCAGCAACTCTGATCTGACAGACTGAATTGACCGCTCCGCTCTGCGCCTGGTTTGATTGGTGGGGGTCCCAAAGACGTGTTCTTTTCTAATGACTGGAAAAAAATAAGAGTTGACGCCTAAGCACTCAGACTATTTACGTTAAGTCAAGCGGGTGTTATCAAGGCGTGTGTACGAGCCAACCTAATGTAACCCGAAAGCAAAAAAACCGCGTTTCAGCAGCTTTTCATTTTATTTTTCTCCATCAAGGCTTTGGCAATATGAACAAATTTGTTTTTTCTTTTTTAGAAAATGGACGACCTGCTCTGTCGAGCTTGTCCTGAACAGTCTAAAAACTGCAAACCCAGTTTCATAAAATTAAAGAAGGAAAAAAAGGGAACTGAAAGGCATAAGACCGTTTAGCCAACGTTATTTTTATTCAAAAGATACCTTCGATAAAGAAAACCCCAAAACTGTTTAAAATACAGAAACAACCACAATATTTAACTAAGTGTGATGGCATCGTACAATGGCCTTTCCTGGAAAACGAAGAGACGAAGAAGAAGGGCAGAGACAGTACCCCCTCCCCCTCCCCCTCAAGATCCTCTAAAACCCTAAAGCTCCTAAAACAATTGGCTTCCAATCTTTATTTTAACGGAAGCAAATAAGCATTAAGTTATTAAGCAGTAGAGCGTAACGCTTATCCATACATCGTAGGTGTACTTTCGCACATAAGCTTAACGATATAAACAATGGCCGTAATCAAAACATTCAGTCACATGGAATCCAGTCATGAGTTGTCACGGTTCTCCCATTTCGCTTCGCCTGCATCATCGGAGCAACTCGGGTTTAGGGTTTTCCAAGAGGGCTTGCTGGGAAGTAGGGCTTTTAGGATTTCTTAGAGGTTTTAGGGTTTTTAGGGTTCCTTAGGAGTCTCAGGGTTTTGCAGGATCCCCAGGTTTATAGGGTATTGAGCGTTTTCAGGGGTTTTTCAGGGTTTCGTGGGTCCTCAGTGTCTCTTAAGGATTTTTGGGTATTTTAGGGTCAAATAGAATTCTTTAGGGTTTGCTGGTCACAACAGGCTCTTTTTCAAGTTCAGGGGTTCTCGAAGGGTTTCTTTCGGTTTTCTAGAGGATAATAGGGTCATTTGCTGGAACTTAGGGGAGCTAAACTCAGGATCTGTATCAAAGACATCAAAGGCATCATCGAGGGCATCCAAGCGTGAGAGTATTCAGCACGTCTCATATTTTTGTGACTGGACAATCACTACTGGCAGAGGGTGGAAGGAGAGAGCGGAGGAATATGGAGAGCCAATGAGAGCAGAGGTGCAGAGATAGAAACAGGGGGAGTAAACGAGTGTGAGCATTGCAACGGTAGGCGGGGGAGGACAAGGGGGAGAGAGGAGGGGGAAGTGGGAGAAGGGGGGAGAAGGGCGGAGGGAGGTGGGGAGGGGGGGAGGTGGGGAAGGGAGGGGAAAGGGGAGGAAGGGAAGGGGGGACAGGGGGACAGGAGGACGGGGGGACGGGGGGAGGGGGAAAGGGGCAGCGGGGAGGGGGGAGGGAGAGACTGCCGTTCCTACCTGAACCTGTGCTTCCGCATGCAGAAGCTTCGAATACTGCTCTCTCCCACTCGCAGAGTGCAGCAGCTCGTTCATCCTGCCTACAGCAGTTACCAGCCCTTCGTTCTTTCCTCCCACATCTCTCCACTTCTCCTCCGGCCTCTCACGAATAGAAGGCCCCCGCGGTATCTGCAGCAGGAGGGGCCTTTGAACCACTAATTTCCCCTGAACTTGGGCAGGCATTCCCCTTTTGGGTAAGTGATCAAGAAAGCGTAGGCCCATTCTCCTTCTCCTCCACCGGAGGATCGCCTTCTCCACAAAACCTACAGCCCAGCGGAATTTGTTGATCCGCTTGGATGCAGACTGATGGCCCTTCAACTGTGCCTGGAATGAAAATAATAGAACTCGACCAAAAATAGATCTCTATTTCAGGGTTAGACTGGAATTTAGGGGTCAAACTTAAGGCGAAGAGTTTAGAATTACTGTGCATAAGGGGCTAGATGGATAAGAGAAGAAAGGAATGGCAGATAACTTCCATGGCCGCAACCATATGTAATGGATGGCGTTATCTACAGGTCTCATTGAACAGTCATTTCGCTTTCATACTGAACGATTCTGAAAATGTCTCAAAGAAATCGTAAGGGTTATAATTACCTGCAATCGCTTAATCTTTTGCCGAATTCCCACGAACTTCTTCTTGTCTTTCCAGGCTTGGTACTTTTGCAGAAGATTACTTGAAGTGTCAAGATGCAATTTCCTCGAAGGAGCATGACCCTTCCTCATAGAGACAACTACTTTCCTTTCGCTTTCAGTCAGCCCCAACTCGTCCGCTCCTCCGTCATCCCTCTCTTCTTGCACAAACACTCTCTCTACTCCTTTTTTCCGAAGGGAAGACAACTCGCATGCAGACTTAATCAGAACTGCCTTTTTGGCTGTCTTTTCCACATCTTCCTTGATATGAGATTCTACATCAACAGCAGACTGTTCCTGCGAAACTTGATCCATCACCTGCGTCATCAACTCCGGTTCCTGCAGTGACATTGCAGAAAAGCTCCTACTTAGGGCAATTTTAGCTAAGTATGCTGCAATGCCTTTATGCCCACTTCCTGCTGCTAAGTCTGAAGGTGTAGCTCCTCCAGGCTGATCCTGCCCAGGAGTTACAATCGGGGCAGGAACAGCTCCAGCAATTAGAAGATTGACGATCACTTTCTCCCTGCATCCATACCGAACGTCTGGAAACACAGTCAAGCTAAATCAACAAGCATTTTCCTTCTTCTCCCTCTCTGCCCTTCACCCTTTCTTCTGACCCCCGTTCGTTCCTTTTCCACCCACTTCCCACAGCCCGCATCCGTCCCTTCGTTTCCTCCCTCTTCCCTGACCCTCCCCCTCCTTATTTCCTCTCGTCACCCAATCCCTCTCTCTCCCTCGTCAGCCCCATGCTGCTTCCCTTTCAACTTCAGCCCCTCGCCCACCTCTCCGCTACTCCCACTTTATCAACAACATCATTGGATTGCATCCTCCCTTTCCCTCTCCCCTCTGCCCACTGCCTTCCTCCTGCACCACTGTCACTGCATGGCGCAGCCTCTTTCCTTTCCCCTTACTTCCTTTCCGTCATCATCCATACTCCGATTAACAGTTGAAACTTTCACCTCCCTGCCTCTACACCGACCTTTGTTTTTCCTCAGCTGCTGTTTTTTACCATGTTATTCAGAAGCTTTTCCTTCGATGTCAATTGAACAACTGCTTGAAAAAGAACTGGTCTCGGAAAACACAGACATGGAGCGTTCAATTGAGCCGTCAAATTATATAACTCAGTTAATGGCGTACATACCTGCCACAAGCTGCAGCCCAATGCAGTGCGGTTCTCCCCCATCCATCGGGCCAATCCACATTCACTACCATCCCAGTAAAAAGTGGAATTGCCCACTCATATCCAAGGGCAGAAACCATATGAATAGCTCCAAGCCCCATTTCATCCAAGGAATGGAAGCGGGCCTCTGCATTGGGCCCATGTGCCCAGGCTGCAAGCTGGTAGCGCAGGAGCATCATTAAGAGCTGCTCCTGCACAAATCCGGGAGGACTTTCTTCTGACCGCAATTTTTCAAGCCACACCCACTCATCTTTTCGACATGTTTTTGTCCCCATTTCTGTCTCGTTTTCCTCAGCACGTAGCAACAGACGCACCAACCGAATAAGCACATTTTGCTCCAGCTCAATTCTCTCAGCATCCAAGTCCTTGGGTCGTGGATTTGTGTGACTCGAGTATTCTATTTCTAGCAATTTGCTGCACGGCTTTTCATCAAATGTCACTGCGAACGTCACATTGCCTGCCACGTGGGGTGGAGCGTAGCAGCATAGAACACCCGGCCGTACCACAGTAGCCGGCACCTCCACATTATCGAACAAAACACCCCATTTCGTGTCTCCATCATGTATTTCTGTATTCCCAGCTATCATAATCTACAAAAAACACATCAACTTCAAATCAGCCTCAACTCCTAAATCCAGGTGTATGCTTTCTTGTGAGTTCAGTGAGGAGGATGCAGAGAAGAGAGAGGAGGCACTCGAAAGGAAAGCAAGGAACCGGCACGGACTCAAAACACATTGCAAGAAACAGATATACTAAAGAAGATATGTGTACCTTTGTTTCGCCTTTTGTGTAGCATGTGGAGGGCACAAAATCAAAAACGTTGAACAATATCTCGGTAGGCGATTCCATACACACTGGAGACCTCCTACTGCCAAGGGAACGTACTTTAGGAACGGGCTGTTCAGGTGCTTGGAGCTGCTCTCCATATGTAACTTGGGACCACCGCCCAAAACTGTCGTGTTTGTCGAAGTCCGAGAATTGTCCGAAACTTTGTATACTATTGCCCGTACTGCCTTTCCCGCGAGAAGCAGAGATCATTTCAAGCAGAGTCTGCTCCACAGCGAGAGTTGAGGCGGGTAGAGGTGTATCGAAGTGAGATGAAATGGGTTCATATTGACAACCATTTTCGGGATATAGCTCAGAAGGCCATTGGCCAGGGGGTTCTAGTTGCTGCTCCTCCTCCGTGTTATCATTTGGGTCTAACTCCATTGAACTGCCCTGCAATAAAAATCCCAATTCATATGGACAACTTTCAGATAACATGGGTGCAAACCAAGCGGCACAAATAGCACACGCGCGAAGTAAAGCAGGTAAAGAAGGGGAGAGAGAGTGGACGGGAGGAGGAATCAAAGAAAAGGAAGGATAATGAGAGACATAAGAGTTAGTGAAGAGGAGGAAAGGGAGATGTAAACAATATGTTTCTTCAGCTAGCAACCTTCTAAGTTTCATGCTTTGTTCACCTTCCCCAAGGGCCCCAGTTCCTTCACAGTATTACATCAAAAAGAGTAAATTCTGAACGGTTCCTTTCAAAGCTATACCTCGACACCACATGAACGAAATGATATTCGACAATAGATGGTAGTCAAACTTGCAGAAAAACTCATATACAGTTCAAGTTCAACAAATGCATAGCAGATGCAAGCATGTTTCTTTGAACATGGGAACTCTGTTATCAGGTGAGAACAAACAAAAGGCAGCCTTCAAGTTCTTCACTTTGCATGGAAAATGGTCCCTACCAGGACTGAGGGCTGCTGTTCAGAATCTATGCGGCGACCTAAGCTTCGCTTCAGTTTGCGATTTGGCAGTGGAGATTGCAGCTGCATCCAAAAATCAAAGGTCGAAACACAGTCAATTGGTTTGAGATCAAACAACAAAGTCCTTCTCACACAGGAAGGCCCAGTTATGCAACACAACACCTTAACATCCTCGAAGGAAAAACAACTGTAAACACAAACCAGCTCTTTTTGGTATGACCGAAGCACGTTCTTACACTCTGCAATTCTGTGACATGTGGAGGCGGGTAACGAGCCTCACATACACACTAAAAATGGACATCTGGGAACCCATAGTCATCTTTTATCCAATGGACATTATCGTCAAAAACAAGCTCGCTCTTACTTCAGCTCCACTTTGACATCCTCCGATATCGCCCTCGCTTGACATCCCATTCCATTTCCCCGACCCTGCAGGGTTTGAACTGCCTCTCGAATTTATTGACCACGACATTGCTTCTGTTTCTGCATTGCTTTCCCCACTTGCCAGATTTTCAAATGTGCCAGGCCATGTTGGATTCCCTTCACGAGGAATTTCTTGCAATCCTGACCGGGGCTGTAAATTGGGATCTGGAAATATTCCGTTCCAGCCCCTGCTTGTGTGAGGCCTGTCCAATAAACCAGAGTCTTGACTTTCACTGTCGGAACCTCCTTCACTTCTTAAGTTTGGCACTGCAAAGAAGAACGAAAAAGATTTTTAATTGAGAGCCTGTGAAAGCACTGGAGAGTTCCCAACGCTGATTCCTAAGGGCTTAATTTACAAACCCTTTATAATGAATCACCTTTTGATCAACCAAGCGAACTATTTCAGTGCAAAAAAACTAGAGAAAGAAATGAACCCAACCACACTTGTGTCTACTTTTGTCAGCCCGCTGATACTGGGAAAGGTTCCCGGGAATATTCTTTCCTCAGGTTGTTCAGGTTGGAATTGAATTGCAAATTCTGGAGGTGAAGTTGAATGTACATTCACGCCCGACTAATGTGGGACTACACTGCATGCTGTCTGTCCATTACCATTTGACCCATGTGCGAGGGCTGATTCCGAAACCATTCCTAACTGCACGACAACATCCTTCTCGGTATCCTTGTCATCGAATTCATCTATTTCGTCGTCAATGCCCAACGTGGTTGAAGGCGCTGCCTGTGGTTCCCGAAAGCCTTTCGCGTCTGGCCGAATGCGTCCCGTTCCCTACGGATGCAGCAGAGTTCAAAAGTGGGAGAGGGGGAGGAGGGTGAGAGGGACGGGGCGGGAGGGGGAGGAGGGGTGAGGGGGGAGCGAGAGGGAGGGAGACAGGGGGAGCGAGGGAAGGGAGGGAGAGAGAGGGAGAGAGATCGAGGGAGGGGGAGGAGGGGGAGGGAGAGGGAGGGGGAAAGAAGGAAACGGAGGGGAGAGGGACTGAGGAAGAGGGAGAGGGAGAGGGAGAGGGAGAGGG
>CM074814.1:2639613-2657113 GCA_037447605.1 Zygnema circumcarinatum
GAGAGAAAGAGGGAGAGGGAGAGGGAGAGGGACAGGGAGGGAGAGGGAGAGGGAGAGGGAGAGGGAGAGGGAGAGGGAGGGAGAGGGAGAGGGAGAGGGAGAGTGAGAGGGAGCGGGGGAGGGAGAAATGACTCAGTGAAAGGTCTAGATTGCACAAACTTGCAACATGCAGAAATATGAAGTTTTAGGGTTATGCTTCAGCCAGGTCATTTCAGTCACAAGTGACGACGACAGAACATACCGGTGGAACTTCTCGATAATGCACCAGCGCAATGTTATCCAAGGGCCTGAAAGAGGAGAACTCAACGACAATTAGTTCTACGTTCGGAGGACTTTTGATTTATCTAAACATTTAAATATTCAAAGAACGTAGTTTCTTATCAGTTCGGTGCTGGGCCCTCCATATTGGAGAGGTGTGAAGAGGGGAAAAAAGCACATTCATGGAGAAACAGTCTTGGAGTGCAAAGGAAACTAACCCTTCCAACATCCAATACACACGTCTCTGGAATCTCAAATTTTCCTCCGCATGCGCATAGTAGCAGTGTAGCACATCCTTGTTTCCAATCTGCAAATATGAGCTCAAGAAGGCCGCCAAGATCAGGGTCCGACATTCTAACGATAGAAGAAAGAGAGCATGTAAACAGGGCGATTCATCCTTTGTAGCCAGATAAGTTTATTTTGCAAACGTGCCATGCAACGAATCTACGCCCACAATATTTGCGAGAAAATGCTCAGCTCTTCACATGCAATTAGCATACGATTACAAGTAAAGAAATCTCGGAACTTAGCACCTGAAAACGCTATTACCGAAAAAACTCGCATACACAAATTAAGATCCCACAACAAACCAAACTACTTACCTTAAGTTTTACATGTGTTTCCCGAACAGTCTTGCCATCTTTCTTCTTTCGCCAGTTGTGGCCATCTCTACGGAAATAACGGAAGGCTTTACGGTCAAACAGGTACACGGAACCGCCTGCAAAAGATAGTTCCAACGTCATTCCAACCATCGAGCTTAGTACTATGAATTCACCGGTCCATATTATGAGATTTTTTTCCAGACATTGGAGTAATTTTGTGCGACAGAGGGCCCTTGTTTCAATAGTTCGATAGCCGCATTTTGAAAAACAAAGGGTCATTCCACCTCTCTCTCTCTCACACACACTCTTTTCCCCTCCCTCTTAAATCCTCCCTCTCCGTCTTTCACTGTTCTCACTCCCTCTCCCTCTCCCTCCTCCCTCTCCCTCTCCCTCCCGTTTCCTCCCTCCCTCCCTCTCTCTCTCTCTCCCTCCAGAAAGTTAGCAACAAACAAAATGTTTGGAGGAGAATGTGAGGTCTTTAAGATGAATTAAACGACTACTCACTGAAAGGTTTCACCGGCGCCTCTTGCTTCAACTGCAGCTTACAGACTTGATAGATGTGCAGAATCTTCAGAATCTCCGCGGGACTCAGCCAACGCGTTTTTACCTCACGAAGTATCTCACTGATGTCCATGGCGTCTGTTGCAACGGAAAGAAACAAGCATTGAAGAAGATTTTAAACAAAAATCGCATAAAAGAAGATAAACTGTGAGCACATTCTTCGTCTGATTAGAAGACAGAACAACAAAAGCAATGACAGTAGTTGTTATGTCGCACAATAAAGTACATAATAATGTAAGCATATCTCTCTTTTTCGGGAATAAGCATAATCGATTAAAGTACAGGAATTTGGCCTACGAAAAGAAAAACGTCCTTGCATTTTCACAGAAATCTGCTTCACAATTCATCTATTTCCGAGGAAAAAATTACAATACAAGTCCTCAAATCTTCCAATTAAACCTAAAAATGGAAGAAAGGCAGCTCAACTATAAGATATGACCTCAACTCCATTCTTTTGTCAAAAGAAAAAAAAACCAGCTCTTCCGATTCATGCAATCAGGCACTCATGATTCAAGAAAACGGCACCGGCCCCCCTTGCCTGCATGCGAAGCTCCAGCAGCCGCCATACCTGCACCGCCGCCTCCTGCAGCTCCTTCCCTGCAGGCCCCCATGGCTGCCCAGGCCCTTCCAAATAGCCCTGCCTTGCCCTTGCGAAGAGGCGGCTTCTTTCAGGAAAAGGACCTGCAACGGCAAGCGCTTACAATGACCAGCAGCCAATCAAAGGCCGTCACGTGGACATAGTTCCACGTGGCATTTTATGAGTGGATACACATGGTATGACTGGACAGGCTGCTGAAGTCAAAGCTTGTCGCGGAGTCCTGGAGCTCCAAAGGGACTCTCGTAGGCAATTTTGGATTTTAGCGACCGTACAGTGTACAGAAGACCGTACTGCACCTCTAGCTCTGGCCGACAGCTTTTGGTCGACGGCCGGCTGTGCGCGGCAGCCCACACTTTAACGGCCAAATTTGGCCGGCAAAAAAATGTTTACATATTTTCCATTACTGTTTCTAAATTGAACGCTCCCTCTGTCTCCTGTTATCCCTTTCAGCATATCATCGGTACTCAGCAACGTACGAATTCACCAGGGAGCGGCGCCGCCTGTTGGAAGTGCTTTCTCAGTACAATCTCTCTACATCTCTCCCTCTCTCTCTCTCTCTCTCTCTCTCTCTCTCTCTCTCTCTCTCTCTCTCTCGCCCTCTGCTCTCCCATTCGTCCTCTCCTTCCGTCTCCCCCCTCCCATCCCTCCTTTTCTTTTGTACCCCTCTCTCACATCTTAGTATCTGGACGCTTATGGCTGTGCAGCTGGAGCCTTCCAAGATGCGCTCTGACATTCGCCTTGGCGAGCAGCAATGGAGAGTTTCCGGGGAGGAGGAGGAGGAGGAGGGAGATTTCAGGCGAGGGAGAGTGGGTGAGGGAGAGCAGAGGGAGACAAGAGGGAGAGGAAGGGAGAGATATGGAGAGAGAGAGAGAGAAAGGTCTTCTCAGGCTTTTAACGGCCGTCTGCTGGTAGTGAAGACACGTCTGACTCTGGGAAAGACTCAGAAAACGGCCGTTCTTTCAGTAGAGAATTTAAGCAGGTTGTTTCCGAAATTAGGGTTACCAATTAAAGGAGTGAAGAGGATCAAGGAGGGAGCGGAATCGTCAAAAAAAGTGGCGAATTCAGTAATGAATGGTATTGCAGTGCTCCGGCTCGGCGTAATTCATGGCAAGTATAAGCATTTTCCTGACTAATGTCTAGACTTTTTGTTGACCAGTTTCTGCAAAACTCGCATAGTTTCTTTTGTACAGAGATTTTGGGATTGCTTTGCTTCTAAGTGTTGAGGATTCAAGTCTTGACCTGAGCGCTTTTGAGGACTTCTTTTGCAGGATTTTCTGAGCTGAATCCTTTTTTACGCTCGCATGTGGCGTCATCCTCTTCGCCGTCTCATGCGTTAAGCACGGCTTTACGCCTCCGTTCGCGATTGAATGCTTTTCATCCAGCTCCGGAACGGCAAATACAATTCAAATCGCTCTCATTCCCCACATTTTCGTTGCTGAACAATACTTCCGTGCAAGCTACCGAGAGAAATATCTCCTTCGAATTGTCCGAAAACACGGGGAACGCGTCTATCGCAAGTAGTAATAGCGGCGCCAAAAAAGCAGAATCTCCCGATTCTGTGAAGTCTTTCCCAGGTTCCATTAGTTCAAGCGGTGGCCCTGCATTCATGGGCCAAGTCTTCACAATGTGCGACGCTTCAAGGAGAGGTCTGTTGGGAGTGAAGGCGATCGAAACCGTGAGCAGCTCTGAGCTTTGGAAACGGATGCTGCGGCCGATTTTGAAAATGTGAGTCTGACAAATCCTGTGAATTACACACGTGAGCTCATGTGATGTGATGTGCATTGAACATATGATGTGGTGTTACGTGCATTGTATTGTGAGGTGTGGTTATGCGATGTCCATTGCAGTTACAATATGACGTTATGCGACGTGGCTAAATATAATTGTGATGTTTGGTTAAGAAACAACTGGTTGCAATGCGATGCTCGTTCAGTTTCAGTTTCAATTTTTTGCATTCATCGCTGCATGTGTGCAGAATGGGAGTCGATATCTCTGCATTGATGAAGTCCCTGCAGGAGCAGCTGGAAGGTCCTATGTTCCATTTCTACTTCGACAAGGCTGATGCAGGTAGGCAAGTAAGCAAGCAATGCATTTGAAAGATTTTATTTGTCCTTTTGAATTGCTTGGATGCGCTTCTCGAGAGACGGATTTAACCACGAGAGTAAAACTGCTACTTATAAATCACATTGGGCCTCTCTGATTCTTGATTCTTGATTCCTTTCTTTTCTTTTCCCGTGCTATTCTTTTGCAGCCAAATATGTGAAAAAGCTTCACATGCAGGATAAGGGGAATTCTGAACTGCTCGGTTCAGTAGTGAGCTCCTGTCCTTTGGACGAAGCTTACAAGTACTTCAAGGTAAGGATGAAAGTCTTTTCCGAATATTGTGTGGACTTCCTTTCTAATCATTGTAATCTGATATTTAGTGCATAATGTCAGCATCAGGTTGTCTTTCTGGGCCAACTTTTCCTGATTTTTTCTTTCGTTATTGTATTCTGCTTACAGTAGGGGAAAGATGTGCAGGGAAAGCCGCTGCTCTTCCAATTTGTGGCCGCTGCAAAGCAAGTCGATATTGCGAAAAAAATATTACGCAAGGAAAAAGGACCCAAAGCTGCGTCATCTTTTCGGGGTGTGCCCGTATTCACTGCAACCAATCTCACAATTGCGATGGCAACGCCAGGTGGCATTCGCTGGTAGGCTGCCGAAAATTTGAAGCTTTATGTTCTTGGGAAGACCAAGAAATTGACTTATTGGTAGAACTTATTGTGACATTGTGAAAGACATGTTCCGTTGTTGATGTCGATGGATGTTCGTTCCCTCATGTCTTTGTTGTGTATGCTCATTCTTGCGACTGTTTTGCCTTCCGATATTTGTATTTGGTATGTCTTGTGGACCAAGATTCCAAAAGCTTACATTGAAGACCTAAAGTTTGAACTATGTCTACTGATGAACAAAAAGAGGGACTCTATAAGCTCGACCTTTGTCTTGTTTTTGCTTTTGAATCATACGGCTGAAATGCCATGCTCCCCATGTGTGCAGTCGAAGGTAGGAAAATAAATGATATCCTTACATATGTATCGTTACAAGTATAAGAAGGTTGTTGTTTGTGTTTTTGTCTGTGTTTGTGTGTATTGATGGATGTGATTTGCCTGCGCAGGTTCACTCCCTACTTCTTTGATAAGCGGCAGCTCGACAGCCTTATAGGCCACAGTGTGGACAACTACTACCAGGAGCTCCTGCATGTAAGGAGGCTGCAACGCCATAGTCAGGCCATTGATAGCGATTTAGGAGGAGAGGCTCTGGAGGATGATCCTGATAGCTTGTTGGACCCCCCTGAGGTAAGTCAATTCACGACTCCCTCTCCGTCCACCTCTCTCCTTCCTCCTCTCTCCTGCTGTCTCGAACTTCTCTTCCCCTCCCCACACTCTCTCCTTTCAAAGACGGAGATATGTCAATCTCCCTTCCCCTCTTCGTCCTCCGCTCTCCCCCTGTTGTCACGCGTTTCCGCCTCCCCTGCCTCTCGCCTTTCTTAAAAGTTGGAGCGTATGTCAATCCACCTCTCGCCCTTTCCTAACTTATTTCCCCTACTCCCTGTTTCTCTCACTCCCTCTCTCAAAATTGGAGCGTATGTCAATCCCTCTCCTTTCTCCCCCTCCGTTCTCTCCCTGTCTCTAACTACTTTCCCCATCCGCTCTCTCTCTCCTTCTTCAAGGGTGGACCATATGCCCTTCTGGCTGTTTTCAACCGTGATTTTGTTTATAGGGCATCCACCTTGCCGTTTTGTGGAGGATAATTTCGACTGCTAACCTTTCTACTAGTCTCACTCACTAAAGCAAAACAGTAGTTTTTGCTAACAAAACATTCTTTCACCATTTTTTATGGTGAAGTTCTCCACCAATACCGTCAAATCGAAGGCAGCACTTAATCTCCTACAGACCTAAAGAACGTAAAGTGACTGATTCCCTAACGCACTAATGACCTTTCTTCACTCTCTCCCTCCTTTGTCTGTGAATCTTTCACTGATAATGAAACTTCCAGCCCGGATTTGAGAATGGGGGAAATGATGGGTGAGGAATTCTGACTTTGTGTGTCCGTTTTATTTTCCGTTGCGAATCAGGTGGCGGATTTTATGGACGAGATGGGGCAAGGGGGCCCTCAGATGGAATCTGCATTGCTTAAGGTAGCAGAGGTTTTGACTCAAGACTGTGTGGATAATGTACTTCTTGGAAATAAGTGGGGGCGTCGCGTCGCAGGCCTGCAGCCGACCTTCTCTGTCGTAGTCGACTCATTTGAGAGAAGGTAATTTTTTTTTTTTTTTTGGGTTTTCGAGCTGTACTGTACTTGCTCCCTAATATACCCACTTTTAAAAAAGGGGGAGAGTGAGACGCTCCTTCTAACTTGCTTAGGTCGTTCCTAGAGTTAACTTATCACAGTATAAAGATTGTACTTTCTACAGTACACCACCTGTGGTCAATGCACGTTCTCTCCCTTGCCGATTTATCCCCAAGAGTGGGTGAATGTTAGAGGAGGGATCATGTTCTCTCTCTCTCACTCTCTCTCTCTCTCCTCTGCGACTCCTGCCCCTATCCGCCGTCACCTCTCTCAATCCCTTTCTCTCTCACTACCATTTTCTACAAGCATTTTTGTACTACCTCTACCTTCCCTTGATATGTTTCTTCTCTCAATCCCTTTCACTCTCAGAGTCGCAGCTGCGGAGGCGGCAGCCCTTGCCGAGGCTGAAGGCCTCACGGAGCTTTTTTCGTGGCTAAAAAATAACCAAAGTGGGCCAGCAGTTAGCAGCGTACGGGGGGCAGAAGGGACAGAAAGAAGCAATGGTAATAAGGCGAGAAGGGGGCAGGCGAGCAAAGAGCAGAGTGAAGTAGAGCAGCGAAATCGAGACAGCATTAGTAGCAGAGATGGAGATGCAGGGAGCAGCACGGGAGAGGAGCATGTGGAGAGTGAAGGGAGGGAGAAGAGTGGGAGAGGAGGGGAGGGGCCCATTTCGCAGCTGAGGAGGGCGTGGAGGAGATTTGGGCCCTTAAAGAAGCTGAGTGGGGTCTTTTCTGGACTAAGTCCACATGAGAATGGAGAGGAGGGAGAGGGAGAAGGAGACGGTAGCAGCAGCAGACCAGGCAGCCAGATGAGGTATGGTGTGCCCTCCTTTTCTAAAGGTAAAGAAAGGATAGGGTTTATCTAATATGTTAGACTTAGAATGCTCATTTTAAGGATTGAAAAGTGAAAAAGGCCGAGGTGAAGTTGAGATTGCATAATTCTTTTGAAACATGGAACATCTGCTTATGTATAATTGGCTACATCTAGACCTCCCTTCTCCACCCCTCCCCCTACTCCCCTCTAGCCCTAACTGGCCTCATATTTTGTAGTACTCCTTCATTCGCCTCTCCTGCCTTTCCCTTCCCCATCCTCCCTCCCCTCCCTACTCCCTTCTCCACGCCAACCTCCCCACACCCCCATTTTCATCTCCCCGTTCTCCTCCGCCCTTCGCCGTCCCCCTCCCTAACCCTGTCCGCCCTCCCTCCCTCCCTTCTAACCCACTCCTCTCCTCCCTCCCTCCCTTCTAACCCACTCCTCTCCTCCCTCCCTCCCTGCCTCCCTCCCTCCCTCCCTCCCTCTCCTCTAACCCTCTCCTCCCTTTTGTCCCTCCCGCCCAACCCATTTTTCCCCGTCATGGCTCCCTCCCCTCTTAACCCTCTCGCGTCTTCCCTCACTCCCTGACAGAGGTGACTCCGACAGCTCCTCTTCTGAAGACATCGAGCCATGGCTCCTCCATCCTCGCCTCACCATGTTGGGCGTGGCCGTACAAGGGCCAGCTGGCAGCCTCACAGACGCCACCCTCCAGCAGGCCATGGCTGCCGCAGCAAAAGACTTTGAGGAGAAGGTGAGGAAAGGAGGAGGCTCTGCGGGGGAGCACGGGCCCCTCTTCATAGCGGACCTAGGGGAGCCCACAGAGGCCTTTGATCCGGAGGGCTCTAGCAGCGGTTCGGGAAGGGTGGGCTCGGACGACCTGTGAGAAGAGAGAGAGAGAGGGGGGGAACACTCGCACGATTTGTGAGCGGAAGGAGAGTTGGCGGGAGGGGGGGTAGGGAAGGGAGGAGACGCAGAGGAATGGAGAGGTATGAGAGGGGGGCGGGGAAGGGAGGAGACGAAGGGGGTATGGAGAGAGATGAGGGGAGGAAGGGGATGACGGATGGGAGAGAGAGAGAAGGGAGAGGGGGCAGGAGCATGGCGCGTGGATGTTGGAATGGGGGCGACCGCATTGGTGAGAACCACCATTCGATTTGTAGTGGCTTTTTCCCTTTTTTTTTTTTTTTTCTTTTACAATCCCCCCTTTTCCCCCACCTTTTTTTATATGTGAAATGAAGTATATACCGTGAGCTCGCCAGACGTCTGTGTCGATTGGGGGTTTCGATTACATGAGTTGGTCCCTTGACATCCGTTGAACGGATATAGGCGTCAGCTCTATGCAGAACAGGGAACCTGTTGTCGGTCAGTTCTGAGACGGACGATGGAACTGGAGCAGGGACAGGTACTGATCGGAGAATTTGAAACGGTATGTCTGTACATATAGATTCACTGCTCCGTTGTCCTGTACAAAACGTACATGTACATGTGGAGCACGTGGTTGTGATACTGAGGGCTGCAAACATGTACATAGGAACGATAGAGGGAGAGAGAGGGAAGTGCAAAAAGAGGAGAGTGTGTTAGTGTTTACAGTGTGTGGTTTTTATGTCCTCTTATGTATGATTTAATAAAAAGAAAATAGTTGGGAAACTCTAATGTAACGGGGAACAAAAGTACCTCAAAAAGACATGAAACGATAAATGTCGGTGACTTTCTGTAAGTTTGCGAAGTTAGATACCGTCAGCTTGGAATGCCTAGAGTGTGAGTCATAAGAAACAGGGGTGAGAATGACTCGAATTGACTGAAGGCGGCGGGAAAATGTCATTGAACTCACGATGGCGAGGCCATCAAATGTACATGGACAAAAGCAGCATGGGGAACCACGAGAAACTGGTCGCAAAGGACCTAAGCTCTGGAATTTGGATTTAAATTTAGGCCAATCACAGTGCGCCACGCTAGGCACATTGCATACTTGGCCAACCCTTGATTTGCTTCTTGCTCAGTTGACTCGAGTCATTGCCCTCTGTAAAAACAAAGCGAAAATTTATGAGCCGCTTCCTTGTGGTTTTGGGCCCATTTGCATGTACGGTAAGGAAAATTTCCAAGTTTCCAGTTTCCAGTGTCAATTTCCAGTTTCAATAGGGGGTGTCAGACTTCAAAAATTTCAGTACGCGTGTTCGTAAGTTTGACATCAGAACGAGTACTCCAGTATAATCGCGATCCTCCTGCGGCGGAGTACTTTCGTAACCTTTTTTTTCGTAACGCTTTTCGTAAGATTTTGTTAAGTCTGACACCCCCTAATATTCAGTTTCCATTTTCAGTTTTCCAGTTTCGCATTTCCAGTTCCCAGTTTCCAGATCAAGGTTGTAAACCTACGTTACCGTACAGTGCCATACCGTTCTTTGTCGCCTACCAAACGACCGAGAGCGTTCCGGTCCCCGGGCGGTCACCTTCAGACCGTACAGGTATCAAATCAGCCAATTGCATGCTGCCGCGTCACCATTCTAGGGCTTCCAAATGCCCAAATGACGCTCGTCCTGCGAGTTGCACCACAAACTGCCAAAAACTCGTATAGTTCGTACAGCTGGTACATTTCGTACGGTCTGGCGAACCCAGGGCCCAGGCCCCAGGCCCGCGGTCTCTCTCTGCCGTCCGTACGCATCCTGCGCAACAGACGAAAAGGTAACGACAAACGTGTACGAATAACCGAACCAGGTCGAGCCGCCCGGGCGCCCCTCTCTTTGACGGCCGGCCTCGGTCACGTGGCACGCGCTCCTCGCAGGAAAATCACAATAAAACGACAAAATATCTCGATATTATACGGTTTAGGGAACAGCTGGGAAATCCGACAGGCGACAACTCACTAAATGACAAATCAAACCGTACAAATACCATACGGTTTTCGTACAGATTTGGGCGGCAAAGGGGCTCGCGAATCCTGGAGCTTTCGAGGAGTAGGATTTTCGTAAGAGCTACCAGACATAAAGTCTTAATGTTGGTGAATTGGAGGACGCCACGTGGCCCTAAGCTTGGCGGATTATACTGTACGGATGGGCCGACGACTGCGGGAGGGGGGGCGCGCGGTATGGGGCGGCTTTTGGCTGGCGATTATTTTGTCGTTTGTGGGGACCATTATGGAAGGCCTGGCACCGGGGGGGATCCACTTGAAAGATTAACGACTGGAAGTCCACGGAATCAAGAAATTGAAGAATGTACATCGGATCAGCGTGTGGATCTGGAATTATTGCTTTGATCAACGATGTGTATAAGGCTAGTAATCCTAAACAACGGATCAAGACCTCAGATCAACCCCTCAGAGCAATCCCTCAGATCAAACCCTCAGATCTACACAGATCAACACAGACCAATACAGATCAACAGCCCCTTCCCGGATTTGATTCGTACACTCCGCACCAAACGAAGTGAGCCACATCCCCAGATCGGACCGCCTGTACCCCTCAATACGGATCGTTTCATACCGTACATTTTTGTACAGTTTCGTACGTTCTTCGTACAGAACCTACCCAACCGTCCGAGTGCACATCCGCCAACTTATGATGGCCCCATGCATGGCCCCGCCTTGTCCGTATCGATAAATACAGACAGACCGTACATGGATGTACGAAACGACTCGTACACATTGTACTGTACAGCGCCGTAGTTGACAGACAAATGGCCTTGTCGGAACTTTCGCCATCTGCGTCTCTCCCATTTCCCTCTCCCTCTCCCTCTCCCACGAGCAGCTAATAATCTCCCTCGCTCTCTCCATACCCACTCTCCCTCCCTCTCACTTCCCCCCTGCCTTCCCCTCTCCTCCTCTCTCCCTCTCTCTCCTCTCCCCCTCCCCCCTCCCCCCTCCCCCTCCCTCTTCCTCCAGATCTCTCTCCCTCCCCCCTCACATGCCTCCCGATCCCCCCCATTGCTCCACATGATGCCATCCCCCGACACCCTCCCCCTCCCCCCCATGACATCGCCCTCCGTACTGCCAGGTGGCACTCCGCCATTGGCCGGCCGGCGCCTCACGCTGACCGCCGACTTCTCCCGCGTGCCAGCTGTCCTCACCGCAGAGGTCGGCCCGCCCGGGTCGCTAGGGTTCAGGGTCACCTTCCGGGACGAAAAGAAGGGGCAGCTGTCGCCCTGGCATGACGTGTCACTTTACTTGCCACGTGGCGCGCTCTCATTCGTCTGCACCACGCCAGCTGGCACGTGGGTGCGGCACGAGGCGGCCCCGAACGAGCCCTACAACCCGCTGCGGGTTTTGAGAGTGAGGGGGGAGGAGGGAGAGGGGGAGAGAGAGAGAGCGAGAGAGAGTGGCGGGGCAGACAGGGCGGCAGAGGCGCGAGAGGGAGAGAATGCAGGAGAGAGTGCGGGAGAGCGAGGCGGCGAGAGAGAGCTTCGGCCCGCGCATTACCCCGACAATGCTCCCTGGAACGTGGGCGTCCTCCCTCAGACCTGCGAGAAAACCACGAGCGGCGAGCACGCCATGGTGGAGGCGGTGGAGATCGGCGCCGGGCGGCAGCGGCGCGTGGGCGAGGTGTACGGCGTGCGGCCGCTGGGCGCCTTCCGCGTGGAGGAGGGGGGCGGCGCGGCGGCGCGGTGGCGGGTCGTGACGATCGCGGAAGACGACGCGGCGGCGGGCGCGCTGAGGGAGCAGAGGGACGTGCAGGTGCACCTGCCCGGGATGTGGGACCACATTCGGGAGTGGCTGGGGGAGACGCTGGCGTGGGAGAGGCAAGGTGAGGGGACTTGGGCTCTCGCTGTCCCACTCTCTCCCTCTCTGTCTCTCTCTCTCTCTCTGTCTCCCACTCTCTCTCTCTCTCTGTCTCCCACTCACTCTCTCTCGTTCTCTCTCTTTCTCGCACTCTGAGTGTCTCTCTCTCCCTCTCTCTTTCTCTTTCTCGCACTCTCAGTCTTTCTCTCTCTCTCTTCGTCTCTCTCTCGTTCTTTCTCGCGCACTCAGTCGCTCTCTCTCTGTGTCTCTCATTCTGTCTGTCTCTCTCTCTCTTTCTCCCAATCTCAGTCGCTCTGTCCACTTTGACTTTCTCTCTTGCACTCCCTGGGGGGGATCCCTCTCACTCTGCCTGTCACTCCCACTCTCCCTCTCTTCCTACGCCTGGCGCTAGTTAGCTCTCTCTCTCTCTCTCCCTCTCTCTCTGTCCCTGCAGCTCTGCTCCACTTTATCTTTTTCCATGTTCTCGTCCATTTTCTTTCCCTCCTTTTTTTTCAATTGTGTGCTGAATAGCAATGTAAGTGAAGTAATGAAACAATGTTTTCTACAATGTAGACTTTGAATGAAAGATTTGAACCATGTTGCACGGATCGCGGTTGTCAGGAACCCTAAAAACCCATGAAGCCCTAATTATCATGCTTTTACTTCTAAACCACAAACCCTAAGTTTTTACCCTAAGATTTCGAAATTCTTCAAACACCATAAACCCATAAATCTCCCTTTTCTCCTCCCACGAGTTTTTCCTTCTTAAACCCTTCCGGGGTTTCCATGTGGGACTGTTCACAGGACTGAAAACGGATAACGGACTTTCCATGAGCAGCAAACCAGTTCAGATTCAGGCCACTAAGGCTCAGATTGCTGTATTTCACGACACGTGGCGCGAATCAACGGTCAGGAAGATGGCTCGACTCCAGACCCTTCAAATGGAATCGACCGCGGAACTGTCGACCAATCAGATCGAAGCAACCTACGCCAAATTTTCAACATTTCCACATGGAACGTCAGTTTCCATTCCCGTGTCCTGTCCGGCCTCAGTTTCGCAAATTCTATGGGACCCATCTTGGCTGCAGCCCTTAGGTCCGTTGACGGAAACTAAAACTGGAACTATGGAGCAAGGAAACGCCAACAGAGCACGCCCCCCCAAAATGAAGCTCTCTCCCGCGAACCCAATGTTGGCCCGAAACATGATGGGGCCGAATCCGGCGAGTAAACTTTCGACTTTGTCTCCGAGTCAACCTTTGAATGGAACGAGTCCGAACCTCAACATGACTCAATATCCCACCGAAAGCTGGACTCCACCGACCTCAAAACCCACTTCGCTGCCAGACTTGACTCACTCGACTAAAGTTCACTCACATTCAAGCCCTACTGAGAGCCCCACTCCCTCCTATGTGAACTCCCTCCCGAGTCCAAGCTCCACTCCCACCGGCTCTCCCCCCCTCACTCCCTCTCTCAGTCCCAACCCCACTCTCTCCTCTCCCACTCCCTCTCTCCCTCCCAGACGCCGCCTCTTCACTCTCTGGCATCGCATGCTCCGTTCTGACTCCCCCCACCCCCCCTCCTCCTCCTCCTCCTCCGACAAAAAAACCCTCAACCCCTCCACCTCCAAAAATCCCTCCAAATCCAAACTCTCCTGGGCCAACCCTTTGACCTTCTCCAGAAAAAAGAACGCCGCCTATTACACGAGCAACATTCCCTTAACCGAGAAAGAAACCACTCCGGGCGGCGGCGCTTGGCAGACCGAAGACGACAAACTTAGTCCCCTCGTGACCCGGTCCGTGTCGGCGCGCCTCCCCCTGAAGCTCGCCAAGACCTTCGCGCCGCTCGGCCGCTCCCTCCGCCACTCCGCGCTGCCGCCCTCCGCCGCCGCGCTCTTCCTGCCCGCCGACTGGGAGGACCACCTCGACCTGCACCACGAGGAGGGGGACGAGGAGGAGGAGGAGGAGGGGGAGGGGGAGGGGGAGAGGGAGGGGGAGGGAGCCCGGCACTAGGAGGGGGTAGGGTTTAGGGTTTAGGGGTTGGGGTTTAGGGGGTGGGGTTTAGGGGGTGGGGTTTAGGGGGTGGGGTTTAGGGGGTGGGGTTTAGGGGGTGGGGTTTAGGGGGTGGGGTTTAGGGGTTAGGGTTTAGGGGTGTAGGGATAAGGGGTTAGGGTTTAGGGATTAGGGGTTGGGGTTGTGGTTTAGGGTTCGGGGGTTAGGGGTTAGGGTTGAGGGGTTTAGGGTTTAGGGGTTGGGGTTTAGGAATCGGGGGTTAGGGTTCGGGGGTTTAGGGTTTAGGGATTGTGGTTAGGGGTTAGGGTTCGGGGGGTAAGGTGACTTTAAAATTCTAAGAGTTTTTCTCGTTCTTCAGAGTTTAGGGTTCAGAGATTGGGATTTAGGGTTTAGGGGTTGGGGTTTAGGGTTTAGGGTTTGGGGGTTAGGGTTTGGGGTTTTATGGTTTAGTGGTTGGGGTTTAGGGTTGAGGGTTCAATTGACCAGGTTTGCTCGGAAGGTCGACGCCTGGTGAAGCTTGCTCGTGCGGAGCTGTGTTGCCTTGTCGTTTAGCGCAACCCTAGCGAATGCTGGTTACTTATCGCAAGTGTTGCTTTCAGAGGTTTGCAAAGCTCACTGCGTTCGCCGCAGATTAAATAAAAAATATCTACTCGATGGACATATTTGGAAAGATTATTACTATCCAAAATTATAGCTATAGTTTAAATATTTTCTGACAATTTCTGACTTTCATCGCTATTTGTATTATTGCTAATAATAACGCGCCTAAAGTCGACTGTTTTTGGTCTCTTCTGCAGACTTCAGTGGTTTATAAAAGAGGAGATCATCGTTTTTTTGGAGGTCTGATGATGTGTAGGAGAGGCAGGAGAAGAGAGAGAGAGCGCGAGCGAGAGAGAGAGAGAGAGAGAGAGAGCGAGAGAGAGAGAGAGAGAGAGAGAGAGAGAGAAAGGAGAAAGAGGGAGATGGAAAAACTTGGCTCGAGATTGTGTGGAAAAATCGTTCAAATTTGATCTTTCTTCTTAAATGCTTTTTCTTGATATTTTTTTTTGGTTGATTTCTTGGCGTTTCCATGTTCTGTGGATCTTCTCTTGGCTGTTGAACTTTTATACCATCCTAACTATGGCAGATCAGGATGGGAAATGTACGGAATTGGGATTAACAGTGGTGGAATGGGGATCAACTGGCAGGAAAAGAATGCCCAAAAATCCCCTAAAACCCTCCGAACCTTGAAGCCCTAATTTACTTCTTGTGTTGTTGCCGAGTTGGACTCCTCCGCGCACTAAACATGGCTTGAATGGTTTTGTGGGGTGTGGTGGGGGGGAGAGAGAGAGACAGCAAGAGAGAGGTGAGGGAGAGAGGAATTCGAGGAGGAGAGAGAACGGGAAGGGAGCGGGAGAGAGGAAGGGCGAGAAACGAGAAGAAGAGAGGCAGAGAGAGGAAAGAGAGGGAGAGAGGAAATAAAAAGAGGGGAGTCAGCGGGAGAGGGAAAAGTGAGTGGCAGACAGGGGGAGGAGATGAGGGAGAGAGGGAGAAAGGAGAGGGAGAGAGTGAGAAAGGGGGAGAGGGCGAGGGAGGGAGAAGTAAGTCACGTTGAGAGTCAATTTCTTTAGAGAAGTTCAAAAATTATAAAGACACATCAGAACATTTTCTCCGATTTTTTTTAACTTTTTTTTTTTTTTGCTTTCTAGTTTTCGATTTTCCATCGCGGTCCAGAAAAGCGATTTTCTTCATCCGGCAGCCAGAGCTGACGTGGCGGAACGGCCTCCACTGTCATTTTCTGCATAGAACGGCGTACATCCAAAAATCCATAAATCCACAATTTGGCAAAAAGGAAAAATCTACAAACTCAATAAATTTACGATATCACCAATCTCGATTCCAAGCATTTTTCCATAAGCGGGCTAAAAGTTATTAGTTGAATTCATTGACTCTTTTCTTGGAACATGATCTTGACTGAAGCGCCTCCCGGACAATTAGGGCTGACGTGGCGTCACCTGATTGGTCGCCGGATGATGAAAAGTGAGCTGAAACGAGTGCAAATAAAAGCCGCAGTCCCCGGGAAGGGCCGAGGCGGGCCGGGAATGGCCTCTGGGGGAATGGAGGGAGGACAAGAGGGTGAGGAAGGGGACAAGAAGAGGCCACGAGAGAGGGGAAGGGAGGGAGGGAGGGAGGGAGGGAGGGAGGGAGGGAGGGAGGGAGGGAGGGAGGGAGAGGGAAGGAGGAGGGGGAGGGAGGGGGAGGAAGCGGGGAGAGGGAGGGAGGGAGGGAGGGAGGGAGAGGGGGGAGTGGGAGGGAGAGCGGGAGGGCGGGAGGGAGAGGGAGGAAGAAGGGGGATGGAGGGGGAGGGAGCGGGGAGAGGGAGGGAGGGAGGGAGGGAGAGGGGGGAGTGGGAGGGAGAGCGGGAGGGCGGGAGGAAGAGGGAGGTAGAAGGGGGATGGAGGGGGAGGGAGCGGGGAGAGGGAGGGAGGGAGGGAGGGAGAGGGGGAGTGGGAGGGAGAGCGGGAGGGCGGGAGGAAGAGGGAGGAAGAAGGGGGATGGAGGGGGAGGGAGCGGGGGGAGGGAGGGAGAGGAGGGAGGGAGGGAGGGAGGGAGAGGAGGGAGGGAGGGAAGGAGGAAGGGGGGACGGAAAGGGGGAAGGAGGGAGGGGGAGGGAGGGAGGTAGAGAGTGAGAGGGGGGAGGGAGGGATGGGGAGGGTGCGGGGGGGGGGGAGGGGGAGAGGGGGGAGGGAGGGGGAGGGAGCGGGGAGAGAGACGGAGGGAGGGAGTGAAGGCGTGGGGGAGGGAGGGAGGGTGTGGGAGGGAGGGAGGGAGGGAGGGGGGAGGGAGGGAGGGAAGGAGATGGGAAGGGAGGGAGGGGAGAGGAGGGAGGGAGGGGGGATGGAGGGAGGGGAGGAGGGAGGGGAGGAGGGAGGGAGGAAGGGAGGGAGGCAGAGAAAGGCGGGAGGGATGGAGGGAGGGAGAGGGAAAGAGGGGAGAGAGAAACCGAGAGAGAAAGAGAAAGAGCGAGAGAGAGAGAGAAAGAAAACGAGAGAAGGCTCCTTACCCATCCTCCATAACGGAGAGGTCGCCTTCTTCGCAGAATTCAAGGAGTGCGTTTTCGGAGCATGGAACCCCTCCAGGGCCGTACAAAGGGTCGCCTGCAAATCAGAAAGTGCCCAAAAGGACAAAAAAAAGAGAGAGAAAAGGAGGGGAAATGAGGAAGTGAGGTTTCTACATTATTTCTGTTCCCCCCCCTCTCTCTCCCTCCCCATTTTCTCTCTCTCTCTCTCTCTCTCTCTCTCTTTCTCCTTCCCTCTCTCCGCTCCTCTCTCTCTCTCGGTCCAGTATTAATGAAATTACCGACAAGTGGATGCCCCGCCGCAGCCGTGTGAATACGAATTTGATGCGCTCGACCGGTAAAAAGATCCACCTGCCCGAAAAAAAAGAAAAAGGGTAGAAAATTAAGAGGAAGAAAAGAATGGGTTGAAGTGGGAGAGAGGAAGAGAGTAAAGAAAAAATCCGAGAAGAAAAAAAATTACATTGGGTAAAAATGGGGTATATTGGAAAGCTCACCTCCACGAGTGTCTGCTGCAGTTCCATGTCAGTTCTCAGTTTACGAATACGGCTTAGAGCCGGCTTCCCTGCA
>CM074814.1:2662113-2668724 GCA_037447605.1 Zygnema circumcarinatum
CAACCCCAACCCCAACCCCAACCCCAACCCCACCCCCAGCCCCAACCCCAACCCAACCCCAACCCAACCCCAATCCTGAATCCCCAATCCCATCCCCTAACCCAACCCCAAATCTAGTTGAATTGAATTGACCCAATCCCCAACCCCAACCCCACCAACTCACCCAACCCCAACCCCAACCCCAACCCTAACCCTAACCCCAACCCCAACCCCACCCCCAACCCCAACCCCTAACCCAACCCCAACCCCAACCCCAACACTCCCCCCAACCCCAACACCAACCCTCACCCTAACCCCAACCCCACCCCCAACCCCAACCCCAACCCCTAACCCCAGCCCCAACCCCAACCCCAACCCCAGCCCGAACCCCAACCCCATTAACCCAACCCAACCCAACCCAACCCAACCCAACCCAACCCAACCCAACCCAACCCAACCCAACCCAACCCAACCCAACCCAACCCAACCCAACCCAACCCAACCCAACCCAACCCAACCCAACCCAACCCAACCCAACCCCAACCCAACCCCAACCCCAACCCCAACCCCAACCCAACCCCAGCCCCAACCCCAACCCCAACCCCAACCTGAACCCCAACCCCAACCCCTAACCCCAACCCCTAACCCCAGCCCGAACCCCAACCCCAACCCCACCCGAACCCCAAACTTGTAACCCCTAACCCCGAACCCCAACTCGACCCAACCAACTGAACCCATCGATCGACCAGTTGATGAACTCGACTCAGTTGAACCTTGACCTGAACATCTGAACCCATCAAACCTACGGGCCCTAAAACGCTTAAACCCTGAAAGCCCTAAAAACCATCGTTTAACTCAAACTCTTGGAAATTCCTCGTACAAACAAAAAAACCCTAATTCCTTGGTCCAATAGCGACCGGACTCGCCTGAGGTGCCCCGCCCAAGTCGGTGCACAGGAGCCGCGTTCCATGTGGTCCGCAGTTGGCCGTCGTCCGTAACGGCTCCGCGCGGCAGTTCGCTGTCGCCCGAGGCCGGCTGCTGGCCAATGGGAAGGTGACATGTGGCAGGGGTGATGACGTCGCCGGCGGACCAATCCCGTGCGGACACGTGGCGCGTTTCAAGCAAGGTCAAGACCGTTCTTTGGTGGAAAAATCCTCCGCGGATGACTTGTAGGCCCGCGGGCTTGTCCACAACTAACTGCATTTGTACCCCAATGATGAGATATTATAAAAAAAAAAAAAAAAAATCAAAACGCGGGAAGGAGAACGGTTGGAGAGTTCGAAATAGAAAGGGGGACAAAAAAAAGGGTCTTTAATTACCCTTTAAAACAAAATAGAAGAATCCATATTAAAATTGAGATTGAAATTTGTACGTTTTAATTGTATGGGAAGCTATCTACACACCTGTTTTAGCTAGATACACACCTTTCGCCGGTCAGATTTTAGGGTTTTCATTTAACCAAAAAGGTGTGTATCTATCCAAAAAAGGTGTGTAAATAATAGATTCCTTAATTTTTTATCAGATACAGTAAAGAGATTTCCGTACAATGTGTTCGTCCTCATACAAGATCGGGAGGCGGTGCGGAGCGGGCGGCTCCCTCCACGGCCTCCGAAAATAGCGCAGGATGGAGCCCGGGCTGCTGTACCCCATTTACCGGAATTGGTACCAAATGGGGGGAGAGGGAGACGAGAGCAAGGGAGAGAGGGAGGGGGAGAGAGAGGAAGGGGGGAAGGAGAGAGAGGGGGGGAGTTTGAGAGGGAGAGGGGGGGAGAGGAGAGAGGGGGGGAAGTGGGAGGTTGGAGAGAGAGTGGGGGAGGGGGAGAGAGGAGAGGGGAGAGGGGGAAGAGAGAGAGGAGAGAGAGGGTGAGAGGGGAGGGAGGGGGAGAACGAGGAGAGGGAGAGAGATGGAGAGGGAGAGAGAGGAGCGGGAGAGAGAGAGGGAGAGGAGAGGGAAGCGAGAGAGGGAGAGAGGGAGAGAGGGGAGAGGGGGAGAGAGAGGAGAGGGAGAGAGAGAGGAGCGGGAGAGAGGGAGAGGAGAGAGAGGCGAGAGCGGGAGAGAAGGAGAGAGGGGGAAGAGGTGGAGAGGGGGAGAGGGGGAGAGGGGGAGAGGGAGGAGAGGGAGAGATGGAGGGAGAGCGAGAGGAGAGGGAGAGAGAGATGTGTATGCAGAGAGGGCGGTTGTGGACCTGATCGGTGTTTCCGGTGAAAGCAGTTCCGTTCCGTTTAGCGTAATCTGTAATCGGCGTGACAACGGTCACATGCTGAGGCCATTAAACGGAAATAGTTCGCTGGTACGGACGGGCGTTATTTCGATCACAAAAGATGGCACCTCAGAACGATTGAAATGAAAAATGTGTTTTGGTAAAAATCCAAAGCATTGACATGATCTTTTTTTGTAAGAAGTTTTTTCTTTTTCCTGACCTGACCGTTCTTGAAACGTTGGATCCAGCTGCACTCCCCCCCCCCCCCAAAACAAAAAAGAGAAGAACAAATGAATTAAAGTTATTTAGTAAAACACATTCAAGATTTGGGGTTTTAGGAAAAAAAAATGAATTGTCGAGTTCGACAAGCTTGTTCTCTTAAAGAGGATAAATTCTGAATCGCAACGGAACCCATGTTAACGGCTTAAAGCTTTAGGGTTTAAAGGTTTAGGGGTAGGATTTAGAGTTTAAGTTTTAGGGTTAGGTCCCAGGGTTAGGGTTTAGCGTAGGATTTGGGGTTTTAGGCTTTTAAGGTTTAGGGTTTAAGGTTTAAGATTTTAGGGTTTACGGTATTGGGGTTTTAGGGTTAGGGTTCGAAGGTTAGGGTTTAGGATAAGGGTGTAGGATCTAGGGTTTTAGGATTAGGATTCCAAGGTTAGGGTTTAGGGTAGGATTGGGGTTTTAGGGTTTAAAGGTTAAGGGTTTAAGGTATTGGGGTTTTAGGGTTAGGCTTTAGGATATGGGTTTAGGGTTTAAAGGTTTAGGGTTAGGGTTTAGGGTATTTTGGTTTAAGGGTTAGGATCCAAGATCAGGGTTTAAGGTTTAGGGTTTAAGGGTGAAGGCGCACCCTTCTCTGGCCGCCGAGTGCGGGTATCGCTTCACATAGAAATCGACCGCCGCCGTTCCGCCAACTGCACGCACCGCGTGACATGGAAAGGGAATGCAACTGAACTGAAACTGAAACTGAACTCACATGTAAACTGTGAGGGAACGAGCACGTCTTAGGAAGATGAAGGAGATGGAAAAATGGACCATTGGAATGTGTGAAAGAAAAACATGGTTTCTATTGCAATTTGGAAATGCACAATTCAAAGTAAAAGAATTTATTTACTTTGCAAGTCCTTTTTTCGAATGCTGTCGGTAAAAATCGCACCGCTGTTCCATTCAGGCCAACCTGTGAAGGAAGCAATCACAACAAATAAGTATTTTTATTTTTAAAGTCTACAATGTTCTAAATGCAAAAGGGGCGGGTAGAAATTCTAGATCAAGGGTTAGGAATAAAAAAAAAATGTACAAATATATAGTCTTTTGAAATTATCTTAAAATCTGGATATGAACATCCCGGAGCTTTCAAAACCTGGTTTTTAACCACAAACTAAAAACCCTATTTCCAACTTTCTAACCCTAATTCCAAAAATTGGACTCCAAAGAAACCCTACTTTTCCCTTTCTACCTTTTTCTTCTCCGCCACTTTCTCCGATGACGTCCATGTCTCTTTTTTTTTTCCCGCTCCTTAAGAAATTCGATTCTTTTTCTTCATAATTCGAATTCACTTGTTGGAATTTCTTCTCCGGGGACCACTTTTCATGGGAAAACTTAGTCTGAGAAAAACCAGTATTAGTAAAAAAGTGCACAAGAGAAGGCCCTCTGAAGCGGCAAAGTTGCAAACCCGGAAACCAAATTTTAGCGATTTTTAGAGTTCTGGTTTTTGGGTTTTGAAAAAGGTAATTGGGGTATATCGAGGCCTCCAGGGTTTTAGGGTTTTAGGATTTTAGGGTTTCAGGGCTTTCGGGGTTTTAGGGTTTGGCGGAAGAAAGTGAAGGCATGACGAAAAAAAGATTATGGGATAAAACTTTGGCATGAGATGCACTGCCACGTGGCCCGCTCTCATTGGGCTGGGTCATGCAGGATGTTAGCAAGCAAGCATGGGAGGGAGAGACGGAGAGGGAGAGGGAGGCGGAAGGAAGGGGAAGGGCGGGAGGGAGAGCGAGGATGGGAGAGTCTTGGAGGGCGGGAGGGCGGGAGGGAGGGAGGGAGGGAGGGAGGGAGGGTAGGGAGGGAGGGAGGGAGGGAGATAGATACTGAGGGCGGGAGGCGAAGGGGGAGGGAAGGAGGGCGAGAGGGGGAAGGCGAGAGAAGTACAAGAAGGCGATATGAGCTTTCGAAGTAGGGTGGCGGATCGACTCTGACTCTCCCTTTTCCGCCCCCCCCCCTCTCTCTCTCTCGCTCTCTCTCTCTCTCTCTCTCTCTCTCTCTCTCTCTCTCTCTCTCTCTCTCTGTCTCTGTCTCTGTCTCTCTCTCTCCCCCTCTCTCTCCACCCACATTCCTCTAACCCCCCATTCCATTTCTGCCTCCTTCCCATTCCCTCCTCTCTCCGTCCTCTCTCTCTCTTCCTCCTCCCTCACGCGCACACACGCACATACTATTCCCAACACATCTTTTGAAACCCTAAAAGTGCATTTTCAGAAACCCTAAAAACCCCTACAAGCCAGCAAACTTGCAAACCAGAAACCTGCGAAACATTACAAACAAAAAACTTTCAAGTCTTTCCTCTCCTCTCAGCGAAAATGGATGTTGCTGACTTAATTACGCGGTACAATTTTGTAAAATTTTGCGAATTTCTTCCCCAAAAGTTGGCTTTAGGAAAACCTGCATTCAAATCCTCACTTTTTCTGCGGAAATTTCGGCAAAAAAAAGCGAGAAATACTCAATTTCAGGCCGTTAAAATGGAGGGTGAGCCTGAAGCACTCTTTCTCTGTTACTTTTCTCCCCTTTTTTAATTTTTTTTTCGGCCTAAACTGCCTGAACCTAAAACCTTAATTCTCAAAACCGCAAGTTTCTCTTCAACAGAAATCCTGGTTTGTAGGTCTAACACTCAATTTGCATCCAAATTTCGAACCCTCCCAAAAAATAATCATCACTCACTCCACTCCCTCTTTCACTCTTCCCTTCCATTGTACCTCCGTTGACTTGGTTTGAATTCCTTTGACCCTTGCGTTGACTCAAGTTAAAAAAAAATCTTACCCATTTCGATTAGTCTTTAGGCCTTTTGAAATGACCCAAAATCACTCAATATACTTTTTTATTTCTTTACTTGGGCCAAAAAGGAAATTATTTTCGAATTTTGGAGGATGTGGCCGAGGGACGGATAGCGCCTGCAGATGCTGCTCTCCTTCTGGAAGCTTCCACGCTCCTTCCTCCCACAAACCCTAATTCTTCACAGGAGGTAAAGGGCTTCAACCCAAGATGAAACTTTGCATGTCGAAAATTCTATGTGAATTTTTTGTTCTAGTTTCAAGTTTACTGAGATTGAAATAGTTTAGGGATTTTTTTAGATAGTTTGGGCTTTTGGGGTTTAGGGTTTTTAGGGTTTTTAGGGTTTTTAGGGATTTGAGGGATTTTTAGGGTTGACAAGCTTGTACATTTTGAGAAAGAGAGAGAGGGGCAGAAAGGAAGAGAGAGGAAGCGGAGGTAGGGAGAGAGAGGAAAAAGGAGAGAGGGGGAGAGAGAGAGAGAGAGGCGGGAAGGGCGAGAGTACCGATTTTATTTTTGCCTTTTCTTCAAATAAGGAGCATCCCTTTGTTCAAGCCTTGTTCATATACTTCCTTTCACTTGGAATGGTGATATTGAATTACTTTGAATCACATTTATTGAGAATTGGGTACAAATGGGGTATAGTTGGCCTTAATGACTTTTGGCAGAGCAGTTGGCAGTGGACGAATTTGCACGAATCGATACCGGGAGAGCAGAGAGAACTGGATTTCCGGAGGTAAGAAACCCTAAAAAACTTAAACTTATTTTACATATTTCCCAGAAACATGATAATTATACCCCTTTCAAATGGTAGGGAAAGCCAAAAAAAGCGCAGAATACCTCAAAAAGTAGCCCAGAAACCCAAAAAAACAAAACTAGAAAAATTTGAAACCCTAAAACTTCTTAAATGCCTATTTACATTTAGAAACCTCTGAATCATTTTAAACCCTACGTAAGTCGAAACCCTAAAATGTTCGCTCTCTAAAGCCCTCCAGAGCCCTTCGCCTTCAAAAACCCTCGAAAAACCTTAAACCCAACCATTGGATAATTCCTTGAAAACTGGCTTCGGAGGGGTAATTTGGGCCTAACCTCATTTTGCTTCCGAAAATGGTCTTAAAATGACGATATGTATTTGGAAATAAGGAAAGTGGGGTGGGGTGGTGGGGGTTGATTGGAGTTCGACCTGGTGTAAAAAAAATTGGAAAACATGGGGTGTTATTATTATTATTATTTTGGGGCAGGTGATTTGGGGTCCTGGAAAATCGGCGGAGCAGATCGCAGGGATCATGCGCGCCATGGCCGGTCGGCAGCACGCGGCCATGGCCACACGCGTCTCCTCCGACCTGCATGAGGAGGTGGGAGGGAGAGGGAGGGGAGAGGGAGGGAGAGGGAGGGGAG
>CM074814.1:2668734-2686530 GCA_037447605.1 Zygnema circumcarinatum
GGGAGAGGGAGGGAGGGAGAGGGAGGGGGGGAGAGTGGGGGGGAAGAGGGGGGGAGGGAGAGGGAGAGAGGGGGGGGAGAGGGGGGATGGAGAGGAGGGGAGGGAGAGGAGGAAGGGAGAGGGGGTAGAGAGGGGGGGAAGGGTGGGGGGAGAGAGGTCAGAAAGGGAGACGTGGGATGGGAGAGGGGGGAGGGAGAAAGGGGGAGGGAGGGGGAGGAGCCGAGGAGGGAGAAAGGGGGGAAGGGAGAGGGGGGAGAGTGGGGAAGGGAGTGGGGGGAAAAGAGAGAGGTGGGAAGGAGAGCGGGGGAGGGAGATGGGGGAGAGTGTAGGGGGAAGAGTGGGGGGAGAGGTAGAAGCGGAGAGGGCGAGGGGGGGAGGGAGGGGGAGCGGGAGGTGAGAGGGGAGAGATGGGAGAACGAGGTGTAGATGAGGAGAGGCACATGCAGTCCACACCCTGTGAAAGGCACAGTTTCCGATCTATGTGTTTTCGTTGCGTGTAACGCAACTGGAGCATGGAACTGGCAGGTGGAGGCTCTCCTCCCCGGAGTGGTGTATCATCGCCTCGCCCGAATTTTGACGTACAAAACGGAGAACGGAGAGACGGAGACATGGAAGCCCACTCCTATCGAGGGTCAAATTGCGATTTTGTCGGCAGGAACGTCAGACCTTCCCGTGGCGGAGGTATGCAAAACAGTGCTGCATGAAAAGCAGGTTAAAGAGAGAGAGAGGGGGAGAGAGAGAGAGAGAGTTAGAGAGAGAGAGAGAGACAGAGAGAGAGAGAGAGAGAGAGAGAGAGGGCGAGAGGGAGAGGGAGAGGGAGAGAGAGAGAGAGGGAGAGAGAGAGGGAGAGAGAGAGAGAGAGAGAGAGAGAGAGAGAGAGAGAGAGAGAGAGAGAGAGAGAGAGAGAGAGAGAGAGAGAGAGAGAGAGAGAGAGAGAGAGAGAGTGAGAGAGAGAGAGAATATTTGACTATTCAAATCCCGCTATTGGCTGTAGGAGGCGCGAATCACGGCAGAGTGGATGGGCTGCCACGTGGTGCAAATAACAGACGTTGGGGTCGCCGGACTGCACCGCGTTCTGTCTCAGGTGGGCACTACAGAATCCGTTTAACGGAACCCGAACTGAACAGCAACATGGAACCATCGAGGGAGCTGGAATGAACGGAAGCAAACTATTCAGACATAGAACGGAGGGAAGCAACCGAATCGGAGGATGGCTTGTTCGCTGACATGTTCGGAAATTACGGAACTGGAGAGAGGCGTTCTATGGAGGAAAATCAAGGTGTCAATTTCTGAAATTTGTGGACTGGAATTTTTTACATGCAGCTTCCTCGCATTCGAGCTGCTGACGTCATCATCGTGGCTGCCGGAATGGACGGCGCGCTGCCAAGTGTCGTCGCGGGATTGGTCGACTCTCCGGTCATTGCGGTTCCCACCAGGTAGCAAACTCCTCTATTACTTTTTTAGAGTCAGATATTTCAAAGGGACGAAAGATTGAAATAAATCATCCTTTTTTGTCTCGTCAGTGTTCATGTCGCTGTTGTCTTTCGTCTTCCTTCATCTCTATTATGCTGGGGACATACTTTCGACTATTATTTGACTTGTCTAGTCCCCCCTTCCAATCACTTTACCCTTCTCTCTCCCTCCCCCCCCTCTCTCTCTCTCTCCGCTCCCTCTCTCTCTCCCTGTCTCTCGCCCCCTCTCTCTCTCTCTCTCTCCCTCTCTCTCCCCCCCACTCCATCCCTTTCTCTCTCCCCCCTTTTTTCCCTCTCTCTCTCTCCCCACTCCACCCCTTTCTCTCTCCCCCCCCTCTCTCTTCCTCTCTCTCTCTCTCTTCCCTTTCTTTCTCTCACTCCGCTCCCTCTCTCCCCTGTCTCTCTCTTCCCTCTCTCTCTATCTCTCTCTCTGCCCTCTCCACCCCTTTCTCGCTTCCCTCCTCACTCTCTCTCTCTCCCCCTCCCTCTCTCTCCCCCTCCCCTTGGTTCATCCCAGTATCGGGTACGGCGCGGCCTTCGGCGGCGTGGCCCCCCTGCTCGCCGCGCTGAATGCATGCGCCGCCGGCGTGGTCGTCGTCAACATCGATAACGGCTTCGGGGCGGCCATGGCGGCCGCGCGCATGCTCCGACGGGCCAACGGGAGGAGAGAGAGAGGAGGGAGGAGAGAGGAACCCTTACCCTAAAGACATTCAGCTGAAAAGGGAACGAAAAGGAGTAACTTTTTAACTATTTGGGGCACTTCCGCATGTCCTGAAGGAGGGAGATTTTGATCCGGTAATAATGTGGGACAAGGTTGGGGTTTAGGGCTTTGGGATTTCAGGGGTTTAGGTGGTTCACTCTCTCTCTCTCTTGCCTCCCTCTCTCTCTTTCTTTCACTCTCTCTTTGTCTCTCCCTCTCCATTTGTCACTCTCTAGCTCTCTCCCTCCCCCCTCCCCTCTGTAGGCGCTAGAGAAATCCATGTTGGGAGATGTGAATACTTTATTGTTTCATGTTGTTGGTCAACATGAATCACCATCATTGCTAGTGCTTAGTACAACAAGAAACCACGAAATGTTGAGGGAAGACTTCCCCTTCCCTTGCGTACTGTACCCACAATTCATTGTACGGAAATCAAATGGTTCAGTCCCAATCGATTTCTCAAATGGTGGCTAGACTTTGGCCAGGCTCATGGCTTGGCTAAAACGATGGCTCGTTACTTAGATCCAGTGCCGAAATCCAAAAACCCTAAAAACCCTGAAAACTGGATCTTTCTGACCATGACCATAACTAGAAGTCGAGGGAAAGTCAAACCGTTACTTAGTTGAAAATTTAGCCATGGTGAACAGAAGCCAACCATTTTCGATATCGAGATATTCTCACAGTATCGAGCTGATATCGTATCGAGATATGTCTCAATTCACATCATTTACAGGACCATACCGTTACCGTCCTCCCGTCCAACGGTATTTTCTAGCTACCGTTAAACAGCAAATAGAAAATCAAAACTGTTCGGTTAAAAATGTGTTGCTCTCGTGGCTTGTTACTATTGGAGATTCAGCATCGAACAGGATTTTTTACATATAACAGAAACCGAATTCAGTCCTGTTGAGCGTGAAACTTTGGAACTAGAACTGGGCAGCATGGAACGCCTGACTATATGCAGGGCCCCGTGGGACTCTAGCATCCCTTCGGTCGCTTGCTCACCAAAGGCTCCTGCAAGACGCAGGATTTTGACCAAATCTTTGGCCAAAAATTGGTGCCAAAAGCTCTGCAAGGATGCAGCTGCATAGGGAATCTGCAAGAAGAAGTCGTTATGACGCGTGAATAGATATCGTAGTTCAAGCTGTCAGTGCTTCTCTTGGGAAATATATATGCGTTAGGGGGAGAGATGCTGATTGAGAAGGAGGAGGGGATGGATGTGAATGGTGATGTTGAAATGGTTGCACGCGAGGAGGAAAAGACTGATAAGATTATTGAAAATACAAGTGATTGTAAGCCTGAGACTGAATCTGAGCAAGAGAAATCGATGTTCAAGGTGAAGCTGACCATGTCGGAGGATAGAGACCTTCGGGACAAGGAGGAGGTTGCTGTGGTTTTGATGCAGCCAGAGAGGGAGGAGAGGGAGAAGGAGAGGGAGAGGGAGGGATTTGGTGGAAAGAATGTTGAGAGTCTTTTGGGAGCAGACTCGCTTGATTTTGAGAATGTTCCTGAAGGAACGCCTGTTTGGGTGAAGGTGAGGTCGCATGCTTTCTTGCACTTTACTTTTCTTGCCATCTGGAAACAACGTTCGTATCTGGGAATGGCTAAAAGATGAAACGAATGGAAAGGATGTTGCTTTTGTTCAATGTTGCTCTTTCTAAACTAGGTTAGCAGTGCTGAGGAGTGCAGAAGTAGCAAGAGATTGATCTTTATGCTTATGCGATGTCGTTTCTTCTCGTGGTTGGGGATTCCTATTCATGCTTATTACAATTTGCTGCAGATTGGAGATTGTTGTTAAGGCTAACAACTTGATTAGGGTTTGTTCTTTATCTTGGCTTCATATCTTTTACTAGTATTTTTTCTTAATCGAAACTGAAATAAAAAAAGTTGTCACTGAAGCCATTCAGATGTTAGAAGGCAATGCAGATGTCCCCTTGTCAATACAGATTTCGATTTCTTATTGCCTAGTCCTTTGCGCAGGACTGCTTCCGATTTCTCATTGCTCAGTTCATGTTTGCTAAGCAGCTTCAGGAAGAGAAAGAGAAGAGCATTTGAAAGGTGTTGGCAGGTTCTGTGAAGTTCCTTTCTTTACAATTGTCTTGGATATGCATTTCCCTATTGCTTTTGACTTGTTATACTCATCATAATCATTATCATTTTTTTTTGACCTTTTTACGTTATCATTCGCATCGTCGTGAGTGTTAGCATCATTTGAGAGTTATGCAAGGACCTGCAGTGCTCCAATCATGATGAATGAATGCTATGATCGTTTTTCATCATCAATTTTAACACCTTGCTTCCTTTTTGTGCGTCTACCATAGTCTGAGGTCCGTCGTTGTTTTTTCCTTAGCTTGATCTTAAAATCATTGATTAGTTGGATGGTTTCTCGCCTATCGTCACCATCTCAACGTTTTACCATTTCCCAATTCTCTCGATTCGAAGCTATCCTTGTCTCTCTCCCCCTGATTCATCACTTACGATTCTAAAACTTGCCCTTTTCTAATTTTTGTTTCAGTGGCGCGGGAGATGGCAAGCTGCCTTGAAGAGCAGCCCGGAGCACTGCAGGGAGGCTGTCTTGAAGGCCCGGCCCACGTATGCGAGCAAAACTTATCTGCTTGTCTTCTTTCCCCGCTCGGCCACATTTGCATGGGCAGACTCACAGTCTCTGCTTCCAATTTCTGAGAACCCGCAGCCGCTAGCATCCGGTTCGCACGAGTTGGGAAGATCGATCACTAGAAATTTGAGCGTTCCAAGGAGGATTGCAATTCTTAGGGTTGGAGCTGACGTGTTGGACATTAGCGACAGGCTGCATGTTAAGGTGAGTATGTTTATGTTTATGCTTTGTGGCTGTCGTGGGATCTTGGGAATCTAAAGGGTGTGATTTACTATGCTTTGTTTTTGTGTCTTTAGTTTTTGAAATCGATCATGTTCACTTTTTACTTATCTTTGATGTATCGCCCCTGGGATGAAGTTGTCCGACTCGTAATTTTAGTAAAGGTAGTCCTCAACCTGATGTTTTGGAGGATGGAAAACTCGTTGAAAGCCCTAAGTTGATTCAAATAATTGCCTTTGTCTATTTTCTTACTGAGATAAACCTTGTATGTGCAGGCGGTTGTGGAAGCTGCACAGAGTGCTTCTATGTGGCGTAGTTTTGCCCAACGAACAGCTCATGCTGAAACTTACCAAGAACTTGGACAACTACTTGTTGACACTTTTGAAGTAAGCCATAGAGATCACAAAGGCCAATATAGTCTTGAATCTTTCTTGTAAGTTATGTTGTGTTGGGTTTCGCTTTGTTTTATGGTCCTTTCTGTTTTCAGGTGTTTGTTCGCTTGTGTGTGGGTGGCAGGTAATTGTAAAGGACTACGTGAATGTGAAGTGGTTGAAACAGAGATGCGCTGACTGGAAATCGTCCTGCTTAGCTGCTGACAGAGCTTCCAGTATTGAGCAGCTAAATGAGGTACGATTTTCTTGTTTCGTTCCTTCCTCTAACACCCTGTATTCGTCTCCCTCACCCTCTTCCTCTCTCTTTCTTTTTCTCTCTCCTGCTAGTGCACTGGTGATATAGCTTGTCCCATTTGTTTCGATCTCTGGTGGTGGTGGTCAATACATGTTGTGTAATCTGGCAAGTTCTTTGGAATCTTTAGAATTCTTTAGGACATATAGAAATTCTAACTGAACTGAGAGCCATTTCAGTTTAGAGTGCTATCCGAGTCATTGGAGCTACTTCTGTACTTTCTGGATTTCCAAAGGTTGTGTTTGGGTATATGATTTGGCAGTGCTTGCAATCCAGTGTTTGAGATGGTTTAATGTTCTCAAGTTCTCGTGTGCTTCGGATTGAGATGGCATTACGTCTCCCATTATTGTATTTGATGAAATCACCTTATGATCATCACTTATTCATTCAACTCACAAGCATATCTGTTCGCTTTTGCAATATGCTTCCCCTGGTTACCGACTATTTACCCTCTTCTCGAGTTCCTTTGCAGGAGCTCATAAATTCGGTACTTTGGGATAAGGTTCAACCGCTTTGGGATGATCCCGACCAGCCCAATTTGGGTGCGGATTGGGCCACATGGAAGGAGCCATGGACTCGGGCTTATGCAAAGTGGAAATCACTGTCTTCTTCTAGTGAAAAGGGCGAGGTCTCTAAGAACAGCTCAGGAGGCAACAGAAGGAAGAATAGTCATGGGGGGGACATGAGGGGGTGGGAGACGGGTTGGCAGGGGGCTCTGGGGGGGAAGAGGGGAGCCTCCATAATGAGAGGAAGAATTCAGGATTTTGCAAGGAGTCGGCAGCAAAATGGACAGAGTTTGACGAGTGGGGTGGCTACCCTGCTGAATTTGAGCTCTCCGCAGCATGATTCTGAGCAAGCAAGGGCAGATTTGAAGCTCCCCCCAGGGCTGTGGGAGAGCAGTAGTCAATCTCATCAAACCCTGCTGCCTCTACAGAATGTGAGTGAAGCTCAACTGAATCTGCAAATAGAAGGCAGCCGGAAAATTGCGGACCTGCCTTCCGCAGGTCCTCCTTCGCCCGATATTCTTCCGCAAGATGCTGCCATTGCTGCTGATTTGAGAGGGGGAGAGGGAGCTGCACCTACTCCACATGCCCTTTCCGCTATTGCTCACGCTCACCACGCTCCATCTGAGATAAATTTGGAGGAGGAAATTGTGCATGATAGAACGCGTGCTTGTCAAGGAGCAAAGGCCCATGGAGGGCAGTGTACCCATTTGGCGAAACCCGGCTCTCATTTCTGTGCTAAACATGCCTGGCAGGCAAACCCTGCAGGATATGGAACAGGCGTAAAGTTAGAGAGAGAGGAAGATACAACGCTTAAGTTAGTTTCGAGCCCAAATGATGGACCGAAACAAGATCAAACGCCGCCGCCAAAGAAGTGGCTACCTCCTGAAGAACGATGTATGGGAATAAGGACCCCCAGATTGGGAGGAGGGCCTTGCCCCCATCCACGACGACCTGGCCAACCTTTTTGTGGAAGACATGCAAGATATGCATATCGAGGTTTGAAGAAGAATGAAGAAGGAGATGATAGTGAGGAGGAAGCGGAAGAGTGGAATATGGAGAGGAAGGGGAGTGGAGCATTGGAAGCTCAGGGCCCCTTCTTAGGGAGCACAGAACAAATGTCATCTATTATGTCATCCTGGCAGAAAAGTCGGAGGTCGGCACAGAGACGGAAGATTGCAGAACTTAGTGAGCTGCATACGAAATGGGAAGAGAAAGAGAAGTCAGGAGAGGCAGAGCAGGCTACAGATGTGGGGACGCTGATAAAAAAGCAGACGAAAAGTGTGGGCTCTGGTGAAGCAGGGTTGGACATTCCAGATGACGAGAGGTGTATTTCTGAGCTAACTAGCTGGAAAAAGGAGGGTAGATGTCCTCATAAAAGAAGGCCGGGAGAGCTCTTTTGCGGTTTCCACAAGAGATGGAGAGCTGTAGAAGATGGAGCCGTTGTAACTCCTGCAAAGAAGCAGAAGATAGCAGCAACAGAAGCGAGAGCAATTGAGTGGAAGCACGTAAACGAGACGACGGTAGGAGAAGGAGAAGGAGAAAGAGGAGGAGACGAGGGTATCGGAGGATGGGAGAAAGGGCCTGAGGAGGGAGATGAAGAAATTTGCATCGCTATTCGGAGTACTCGAGGAGGAGGCAGATGTACACAGTCTAGAAGACTGGGCTCAGTGTATTGCGGTAAGCACTTGAAGAAGTTTTCGGGAGTCAGTGAGGGGGGACAAGAGGCCCTTGCTAAAGGACATCGAAGGGGACGACCTTCCCTTTGGCTTTGGAAGGACCTGACAGAAAGTTTGGCAGACGAGATGAAAGCGAGTAACGTTGGAGACGGTGAGGCGAAAATTGACGAGAAAAATCTCATAGATGCAGCACAGGAAGTTGTTTCCAGGTTGAAAAGAAGCGTTCTGAAGAGAGGGAAGAGAGCAGCAGAACAGCCAGGAATTGGAGGTTCAGATTTAGTTGCTTTGTCAGTTGCTTTGGACAAGACTGAGGAGGGACTTTCTGGGAACCTTCCGCTAGCGAAGGTGGTGCTGCAGATGGTAGAGATGGAACTAAATAAAATGCAGCCGGTTTTAGATTACTTGGAATTAAGATCAGAAATTAGGAGGAAAAAGAGGACAATGTACTTTGGTCGGGATGCAAATGTGCCAACTGCTGCTGGTTATGTGGGGAGCACCCCAAGCTCTGTAACTGTGAAGACGGGAGAGAGTGTCTTAAAGCTGAGGGAGCTGAGACAGGCTGCTATGTTGTCTATGGGAGTTCAGATAGCAGAGAAAGAAGGTGGAAGTGAAGTAGCTGGGCAAGGGTTTGGAGGGTCATATAGAGGCCCTCGAGGCCCTCGCAAAAGTGCAAAGGTAGAGGTCCCGAAAGGAAGTTCACTTGATGAGGAAGCGGAGGAGGTAGGATCGAAAGGCGAAGTAGGAGCTCGTCGTCCGAGAGTTCGATGTGTTAACTGCCAAAAGCGGTTTAAAAGGCAAGCTTTCCTGACCCGTCATATTGAGTTGAAGAAGTGTAAGGGGCCAGAAGGGATGAATGAAGGTGATGAAGAGGATCAGACTATTCAGGGGAGTCGGACAGCAGTAGTGCGGGATGAAGGGGAGAAGATATGGCCTTGCAGTGTCTGTGGAGAAAAGTTCTTCCTCATGCCAGATTTGGGCAGGCACTGGAAAGCACAACATAGAGAAATTCTCATGGAAAGACAGGCCAAGAAGGTTGCTGGTCGGTGGAGGAAAAGGGATTCGGGCGGTGGGCTTCTGGGGGCTAAGGAAAATGGAAGTGTAGAGAAAAACAAACAGAATTCCATTGGTGTGAACGGAGTCTCCAGTAAGAACAGCATAGGAACCCCATTTCTGCCTTCATTTCATGAAAGCGAAAACGGGATAGTAATGAGCACTGAAGGGAGCAGTGATAAGCAACCTTTAGAAGGCTCTGATGGAGGTGATTTCAGAATGAGGAATCCTTTGGTGAGTCCGATCACTTCGACCAGTCGTTTTCGGGATATGGCCTTCCTTTACAATTATGGCCAGGAGGGTGAGGCTTCAACTGCCGGGAAGCAAGAAAATTCCTCTGGGGTAGAATCACTGAGCCAAAGGATGATGGGAGGCAGGAAAGAAATCGATGGTGTATTTCTTTCAGGAGGTAATACTGTCACAGGTGCAGCTCATATATCAATGTTGGAGATGTCGAGGGGTTTACAGGTAGACGGAGGATTAAGTCCTGCAGATGATCAGAATACTGCAACAGGGCCTTCAGACGATGAGATTTTGGAGGCAGCTCGATCTAGTTGCTGTGTGTGGAGAGTCTTACATGTTCTGCAAGAAAAGTATAATGATCTTTCTACAAGAGTGGAACTCCAAGCTCTCAAACTAAAAAGCACACTCGGGTTACTCCTCAAGCCGGGAAAATGCATTAAGTGCTCGGCAGGGGCAGGGAAACCTCCCTCAGTTAAGTCTGAAAGTGGCGGGCAGACCCCAAGAAAAGAGTCCTTTGGAAGGCGGGCAGCTAGGAAAGGGGGTAGTAGGAGCAAAAGTCGAGGTGGGGGAGCAGTCTCTGCAGAAAAGGATTCGTCAGCAATGCAACTCTCTAATGAAGCGTATATTTCCTCCGAATTTCAAATGACCGAGACTCATCCAAAACGACAAAAGCTCGAGGTGATTAGGGGGTCCTTGGGAAGGACACAACAAGAGGAGGCTTGGCCATTAAATCGAACAGGATGGCCTCCTGAAGTGGTGGGAGAGGGAGCTATGACGGCCGGATTTCACATGGGCTTGCCTTCCGCCTTTACAGGAGGAATGTACTTTCCCCCAAAATTTGTAGAAGGGAAGTTCTGGGAGGGAGGGACCCCCCAGTTACCTGAAGGATATCTTTCCCGCAGAGCTGTCGGAAAAGTCGTTCTTTCAGACGACCTCAGTGGTGGAGCTGAGCCTGTCCCTATTCCATGTGTGGTAGATAATGATGTGGTAGAGCCTTGCAGCTGCGATCTATGTCGTGATAGTGGAGGCCGACTCGATATTTCCGACAATCTCAAACCTGCAGATGGCTTTACATATGTCACAAAGAGGAGGCTTGATCCGGGCCTCGGACTCGACCCAAAGGTAAGGTCACAAAAACCACTCTGAAATCAACTTTGCCAAATCGGAAGCTGAGAGAGGTTGCTTTCTCCCCTCCCCTCTCTCTCTCTCTCTCTCTCTCTCTCTAAACTGCTACTCTCATGTGTGCGGAACTTGCAGAACTCGCAGCTTGGTTGTCAGTGCGTAGGCAACCAGTGCTCGCCCGCAACATGTGAACACGTTGCTTTCTTTAGGGAGGACAACATGGATGCATGCGACATTCATGGGCAGCCCATGCTTGGCCGGTTCCCATATGACGCAAAGGGCCGCATCATTCTGCAGGTAAGAGCATTCTTCAGAAAGCCAAAAACTTGATCGTCAGGTAGTCTATGCAACTTGTATCTGACTTAATGAAGGCCAGCAGATAGCGTAAATGACAGTTCTCCCTCTCTCTCTCTCTCTCACTCGTAATGTAGGAGAATTACATGGTGTACGAGTGCAACTCGGAGTGCAAGTGTGGAGATGCTTGCGGAAATCGAGTGCTCCAAAGAGGCGTGAAAGTGCACCTTGAGGTTTTCCGAACCCATCACAAGGTAGCTTGTCTGCTATTGCATGCATGACGGCGATATTGCTAGACACCAGAACTCTCTTAGCTCCGGACTTCAGAGCCATCGTTAGTCAACCCTCGTCATGTCATTGTGTGCAATCATAATGTTTTTCCGCTAGTATAATGTTCCTCAAACTCTCAGACTGTCTTTTGAACTTTCAGTGCGTTCTGCATGTCATCACTTTGTGTTCGAACATGAAACTTGAGTTGAAGAATTTACTGTGGGGAGACGGAGGGGGGAATAGGGTTGGGCAGTGAGAGCAGCTCAAGCCATTCCGAGAGGTGCATTCATCTGTGAGTACGTCGGGGAGGTCATTGATGACAAGGAAGCCACAAAGAGAGGTCTCAAGTAAGGAGTTCTCTCTGTCTCCCTCACTGTCCTCTCCCTCTGTGTGTGTGTTTTGTTAAAGTTCAGAAGAGTGGAAGAATACTCAAAGCCCTGTATCAAATCGATTTGAAATAAAAAATTCTCAAGTCACTCAAACCCTAAAAAACATAAAAGCTGAACCCAATGAAATTTAAAACATGGATTCAGATAAGGTTGGGTCTGGATGAATATAACGTATTTAACGTAACGTAACGTATTTTAATAACGTATTTGGACGTGCCAATCTTTGACATCTCGCGACCGTATTGCTTCGAAATCAGATCTTTTAGTTCTCATTTACTGCATATTTCGCGGGAAATATGTACTTGTTTTGAAGTCTCGGGAAATGCCAATGATCGACACTCCCTGTTGCTGTATTTGACGTTGTTTTGTTTCTTATTCTATACTTGCAGGTATGACCAGGTGGGCTTGAGTTACCTCTATGACATTGATGCCCACATTGACGCATCGGCATTGAGAAGAGGAGTCCGTCCTTTCGTTATTGACGCCACAACAGTGGGAAACGTGGCGCGGTTTATCAACCATAGGTAAGAATCGTGACATAGAAACTTTAAATTCGTAAAGTTTCTGGAGTCCCAAACCAGGAAACTCTACAAAGTTCATCCTTGAGTTTTGAAGAGTTCTGGGAAAAGGATATCCCTGCTGGCTACACTATCGCCGGGGTTAAGATTACATAGCTGAAGGATATAGCTGCTCCATCATTATGTAGGACTTTCAACACAGATCGGAGTTCCTTTCTCCCCTCTCTTCACTCTCTCCCTGCTCCTTTTTCTTCCTTTGGTCCATTTCCTTCTTTTGCCCAGTACCTTTTGTCACTTTTTCCGAGCTTTGGAGCTAACGGTTTCTTCACTTTTGGCTTCATGGAACAGCTGCGCTCCAAATCTAGTCAATTACCAGGTCCTTGTGGAGAGTATGGATTACCAACTTGCCCATATTGGCCTCTACGCCGCACGGGATGTGAGTATTCCGTTTCCCTATCTCTTTCCCACCTCCCTTGGCAATGATCTCATCACTCTAAGTCAGGCAATGAACAGTGACCAGAATCTTGGTGCTTCTCTCCCTCTCCCTCGCTCTTTCCCTTCCATCCCCTCTCTCTCCCACTCCCCTCCCCCCTTTCTTTCCATCCCCACTCCTCCCCACTTATATTTTTGTTCCTTTTCTTTCCACCTTTTCCTTTCTCCGACTTTCTCTCCTCACATCCTCTCTCAACCACTCCTCCCATCGCCTCTCATCTTCCCCTCTCCTCCCAATTCTCTCTCTCTCTCCTCCCGTCCTATCCTCTCTGTCCCACTCCCCACCTCCCCTCCCATTCTCTCTTACTCTCCTCCCTTCCTATCCACTCTGGCCCCTTGCTTGCCCCTCACCTTGTCTCGCCCACCCCCCCCCTCCCCCATTCTCTCCCCCTCCTCCCCTCGTCTCCTCTACCACGTTGCTCTCCTCCCATTCTCTCTCCTCCTCCTGCCCTCCTGTCCTCTCTGCCCTGCTCCCCTCCTCCACTTCTCCTACCAATCGATGTCCTCATACTCCCCAATCACGTTTTCATCGCATTACAGATATGGCCTGGAGAGGAGCTCGCCTATGACTACCGCTACAGGCTTCTCCCCGGAAAGGGCTGCCCCTGCCACTGTGGGGCTCCTACATGCCGGGGACGGCTCTACTGATTTCGATTCAAGATATGTAGGAAAAATACGTCGCTCAATTCCTGGGCCAGAAAGTGTTTTAGCTGATATGTGGCTGCAGAAGGTGATGTAGGATTTGAGGGATGTTAGAGGATGTTGCGATTAGGGAGGTAGGCGTACAGGAGGATTAGAGAGAGATGGGGAGAGAGAGAACAGACATACGAGGAGAGAGGGAGAGAGAGAGGAGAGGAAAGGAGTGGGAAACATCGGCCGCCCTTTTCATCTTGAACGAAAGGAAGCCCTTGTGGACCACTTGGCAGTTCATGACAATCAAGATAGTCCTGCTAAGCTTGTGTTCCATGTTGAATTTTCTTTTTTTCCTTAAATTTATGTTGTACAGCTGCTACATGTGAGGGTGTAGTGCAACAGTCGAGCTCGTGACTTCGGGTCGATGCGCATTTGAGGCGGATTGGTTTTCTCACTGTATGATAAAACTGCTGTTTTGTGATGTTCATCATGACAAATACAAGTTTTTAATTGTTTGGAAGTGTTAATATTGTTAAATTTCATATTCACATCAAGCAGCTCTCTTAGCTCAGTTGGTTAGAGCACCCGTTTAGTAAGCGGGAGGTCTTGAGTTCAACTCTCAAAGAGAGCAATCTTCAAATCTTCTATAAATTCTTGGTATAGTTTTCTCCCAGTTTTAGTTAGGAAAACGGGAAACCCTTAGCCGTTCTAATTTCTGTACGGACGGACTGCTCCGAATAATATCCATCCGTATGGAATTAGGACAGTTGTGGACATGGAGCGTTTTGCCATGGAGCGGCTGCCAGCTGGCGCCCTCAAGCGCTGCCACGTTGCAGAGCACGAGACTATGGCGGCGCACGCCGTGGGCGCAGCCGTGTGGGCGAAGGTGAGGCTGGAAAAAGGGTTCGGGACCGGGGCAGGGTTTAAGGGCTCAGGGTTTTTTTGGGGCCATGATCTGGGTCTGGGTAATTAGGGTTTCGGGGTTTCTAGAAGAAGCAAGATTTTAGGGTTAGTTGGGTTTGTAGGGTTTGAAGGTTTGTAGGGTTTGTAGGGTTTTAGGGTGTGTAGGGGGCGTCACGGTGAAGAAGACCTCTTTCAAGTTACAAACTTAGATGTTAGAAAAACTGGTATCTAAACAAACAGCCAAATAATAGAACAAAAACGAAGAAGAACTGTGAATTCTGATGCTTTTTTTTCCCGTTTTCTGTTCCGTTTTCCCGTTCCGTTCAGTGGGGATGCAGGTGGTGGGCCGGCGTCCTTGCTTGCGAAAAAGACGCCAACCTTAAGGCAGAGTTCCGGAAGCCGTGTCCTAATAACTCGTCCTCCTCCGAACACGCGCTCATATACTTCGTGCGCACGGCGTACCTCGCGTGGATTCCGCTTAAGAATCTGTTGCCCATAACGGAGGCTCCATGTCCGTTGGCGGAGGAGAGCTGGGAGGTAGGGAGGAGCCTGACTGCAGATCCAAGAAATTCTCCGAAGTGGGAGATGCTGCACCGATTGGGGGACTGCATGTTGGACATAGCGGACTGCATACATGTGAAGGTACGGTTTCAGTTTCAGTTTCAGTTTCCGTTTTACTTTTAGTTTCTGTTTTACAAAGTGTGTTAGCTATGCACATCCTCTTTTTCAGCAGAATGTGAGAGAAGTAGAAGTAGAAGTAGGAGTAGGAGTAGAAGTAGAAGTAGAAGTAGAAGTAGAAGTAGAAGTAGAAGTAGAAGTAGAAGTAGAAGTAGAAGTAGAAGTAGAAGTAGAAGTAGAAGTAGAAGTAGAAGTAGAAGTAGAAGTAGAAGTAGAAGTAGAAGTAGAAGTAGAAGTAGAAGTAGAAGTAGAAGTAGAAGTAGAAGTAGAAGTAGAAGTAGAAGTAGAAGTAGAAGTAGAAGTAGAAGTAGAAGTAGAAGTAGAAGTAGAAGTAGAAGTAGAAGTAGAAGTAGAAGTAGAAGTAGAAGTAGAAGTAGAAGTAGAAGTAGAAGTAGAAGTAGAAGTAGAAGTAGAAGTAGAAGTAGAAGTAGAAGTAGAAGTAGAAGTAGAAGTAGAAGTAGAAGTAGAAGTAGAAGTAGAAGTAGAAGTAGAAGTAGAAGTAGAAGTAGAAGTAGAAGTAGAAGTAGAAGTAGAAGTAGAAGTAGAAGTAGAAGAAGAAGTAGAAGTGGAAGTAGAAGTGGAAGTGGAAGTGGAAGTGGAAGTGGAAGTAGAAGTGGAAGTGGAAGTAGAAGTGGAAGTGGAAGTGGAAGTGGAAGTAGAAGTGGAAGTGGAAGTGGAAGTGGAAGTGGAAGTGGAAGTGGGAGTGGGAGTGGGAGTGGGAGTGGGAGTGGGAGTGGGAGTGGAAGTGGAAGTGGAAGTGGAAGTGGAAGTGGGAGTGGGAGTGGGAGTGGGAGTGGGAGTGGGAGTGGGAGTGGAAGTGGAAGTGGAAGTGGGAGTGGGAGTGGGAGTGGGAGTGGAAGTGGGAGTGGGAGTGGAAGTGGAAGTGGAAGTGGAAGTAGAAGTAGAAGTGGAAGTAGAAGTGGAAGTAGAAGTAGAAGTGGAAGTGGAAGTAGAAGTAGAAGTAGAAGTAGAAGTAGAAGTAGAAGTAGAAGTAGAAGTAGAAGTAGAAGTAGAAGTAGAAGTAGAAGTAGAAGTAGAAGTAGAAGTAGAAGTAGAAGTAGAAGTAGAAGTAGAAGTAGAAGTAGAAGTAGAGGTAGAAGTAGAAGTAGAAGGATCTAAACATGCTTTTCAAAGACTTGGTTTAATGGATGTGCAATTTTAGGTTTTTCAGTATGCAGCCATATGCATAGACATATGTACATAATTATTTGTTTTCTTTGTATCGCGGTGCCATGTGACAGTGTACGGTGCAGAGCATGCAGCAGTTGGCGCCGTGGCACGATCTTGCACTCGAAGTGTGGAAATGCAAATCGTACGAGGAACTTGGAAGGCATCTCAAGCGCTTAGAAACTGTACACACCCTTGCTCCCTCTCCCTCCCTCCCTCCCTCCCTCCCTCCCTCCCTCCCTTCCTTCCTCTCTCCCCCTCTCTCTCGCTACCTCTCGCTCAATGTCTCTGTTTGCTTGTTGTATCTTGAAGATAATCTCTCATATTACAAACTTGAGCGTTTGGAATTGCAAAGATATTTCAACCTTTGAATGCCAATCTTTCTAACCTAGTCTTAGGTTGCTCTCTCTCAAAACGCGGCAGTTGTTTCTTCGAGAGTACATGACCCAAAGTTGGAAAAGCGGACTGGAGACGTGGAAGAGGAAATGTGACGAAGCCAATACTGTCGTCGATCTTGAGATCCTCATCAAAGTAAGCCTCGAATTTAGGGTTTTTGGGGTTTTGGGTTGGAGAGTCTTTACAATTTTCTTGTTGTATGTGTTAAGAAACATTGTATCTAAACTTAGATTTCTAATTGAACCCTAAATCTATTCTTCAAAGCCTTAAACCTGGAAGTTTAATCCTAAACCTAAAGTTCAAACCATAGACTCTTAATTCTACAAGCTTACCTTATCTCTAGACCTTTGACTTTCATTCTGAACCTCAAACCAGACTCTCTGAATCCCAAACCCACTCCCTAACTTCTCAAAAGATATAGAAACTAAAAAAATGTTAGGATGCACTTTTGGGGTTTCTAGCAACTGAGAAAGGGAGTGGACCTGGATCGAGTGAATGCGGTTTGGAGTTCAAGCAGCGACCAAAGTGAGGAGTGGGACCAGTGGAGGGGAGAGGAATGGGAGATGTGGGAGACGTGGAAGGAGGAGAGGGCGGAGGAGAGGAGGAGGGAGGTGAGGGAGAGGAGTTCAAAGATGAAGAAGAAGAAGAAGACGAAGGGAGTGGCGGGAGGGAAGGGAGGTCAGAAAGAGGGCCACTTGTTGGAAAATGAGACGCATTCCGTTACGGAAAGTACAACGAGTGTTGTGGTGTTTGGTCGAGGGAAAAGGAGGCGGAGAACAGAAGTAGTCAGTGATGATGATGAGGGGGAGGGGGAAAGGAGGAGAGGGGCGAGAAAGCAGGTAAAGAGGAGAGATCGGGCAAGGAAGGGAGAGGGCGGCGGCAGTTCTTCGGCGTCATCGGAGAAAGGGAAGAAAAATGAGACGGAAGAAATAAGTGATGCTCTCGCAGTAGAACAGGGAAAAGTGACGAATGAGATAGAAATTGGTATGTTGGAAGAGGGAGAGGAGAGAGGGAGTGTAAGAGAGGAGAACAACGGAGGTGGGATGACAAGTAACATAATCATAGTGAAGGAGATTGGAGAAAAGGGAGAAATTATAGAAGAGAGAGATGAAGAGAGAGCGGAAGGGGACGACAAAGAGAGAGAGGGAGGGGAAGTGGGAGAGGGAGATAGAGCGAGGTGGGGAGGGGAAGGGGGAGGGAGAGAGGGAGAGGAAGTTGGAGAGGGAGGGGGAGATAGTGGAAGTGGGGGAGGGGAAAGGGGAGCGGGAGCGAGAGAGGGAGAGAGAAATGGATTTGTGGTCCAAGTCGTTGATAAAGACCCTTTCTTCAACGATGGCGATAGGAATGGCGGGAGGGATCGTTTGGCAGAGAGAAAACACGAGTCAAGGGGATTATTGTTAAGGCTGAGTCCCACGGCTTTTGTAGACTCGGTTCTTAGGTTTGCGGGTATTGGGGATGTGAAAGTTTATGATGGTTTGGATGTCAATATGGATGTTGGGGTTGTCAAGGAGGATGTTAGGGCGGATGACATTGTCTGGGATGTCGAAGGTGATGTTGGGGACATGAAAGACGAGGGGGGTAGCGATGTGAGTGAGGTTGAGAGGGCGGTTGGGAGCGTCTCTCCCTCTCGCGGAGAGGTCGCGGACTCGACCTCGGAGACAATCGAGACCTCGTACAGTCTGGGAGGCAGTCAGGACGACTCCCTGAGCCCGCCCGAGGGCGAGTAACAGCCCTGCGTGGGGCGGGCGGAAGCGGGAGGGGGAGGGAGGG
>CM074814.1:2691501-2704655 GCA_037447605.1 Zygnema circumcarinatum
GGGGGAGGAAGGAGGGAGGGGAGAGGGGAGAGGGGAGAGGGAGAGGGGGGAGGGAGGGGGGGGAAGGGGGGGAGGGAGTAGGAGGGAGGGGAGAGGAGGGAAGGGAGCGGGGAGGGGAGGGGGGAAAGAGAAGAGGGGTTGAGGTGGGGAGGGGGTGAGGGGGCGCGGCGGCGATGGGAAAGAGGGTAGGGGAAAGGAGGGAGGAGGAAGAAAGGTCAGGATGAAAGGAGGTTGAGAGGAGAGAGAGCCAAGAAGGAGAGGGAGGTGGGAGAGACAAGTGAGCCAATGCTGGTGGGTCAGTCCCTGCGTGAGAGAAAAAGGGTGTGAAGAGAAGTAGTGGAAGGAGAGGGAGGATAATCTTTCCAGCTTGCTATCTATATAGCAGTATCAGATGTAGCAGATGTTTTGTAAGTTTATTTATTTCTTTCCTTATTGCTGTCTATATTTGCTTTTATTGTTCGTTTTATTTAGCTTTATTTATTTATTTCCTCCTTTTTTGCTTCATTCGGCCTCAGGTATTCGGCTGCTACAGTTCCGAAGAGTGGCGCGTGGCGACAAGATATTACGGAAACGGCGAGTGCTTTGTGTTCCAGGTTTGTTGCCGCAAACTGACCAAGTAAGTAAGCAAGTAGGTTGTTCGCACGTGCTGGTAGAGCTTAGGGAGCTTCCAGGGTTCAGAGGACTTCAGAAACTTTATGGTCGTTAGGGTTTTTGCGAGTGCAGGTGCAGCCGGAGCTGAAGGCCTTCCGGTGGACTCGGGCCAATAGCTACTTCATGTACTCCACCACCTCCGTGCTGGCGATGGGAGGAGGGTGCGCTCTCACTCCCCCCTTCCCCCTTCCCCCCTCCCCTCCTCCCCCTCCCCTCCCCTCCCCCTCCCCTCCCCCCTCCCCTCCCCTCCCCCTCCCCTCCCCTCCCCCTCCCCTCCCCCCTCCCCCTCCCCTCCCCCCTCCCCCTCCCCTCCCCCTCCCCCCTCCCCCCTCCCCTCCCCTCCCCCTCCCCTCCCCTCCCCTCCCCCCTCCCCCCTCCCCCCTCCCCTCCCCTCCCCCCTCCCCTCCCCCCTCCCCCTTCCCCTTCCCCTCTCCTTCCCTCTCCCATCCCCGCCTTCCCCCTCCCCTCTCCCGCTCCCTCTTTCCCCCCCTCTTCCTGACCCCGTTCTCTTCCCGTGTTTTCCGCAGGGCTCATTACAGCATTCTCGTGAACTCCGATTTGCTTTCGGGATACAGTGGAGAGTGCGAGACCTTTGGAAGCAAATCATTGTCAGGGTGAGTGTTATGCCCCATTTGTACCCCAATTGTCTTTTTCAAAGGTAGGGTTGAAAAGGTTCGGTTCTGGGTTATGTCTGGGCTGATGAAACTTGTTGATTTTTTTTATGTGTTTTTCAATTCTTTTTCGTTTTGTTTTTTGACAGATCCGAAGAGTTTGAGCTGCTTCAAGTGGAAGTCTGGGGCTTTAAGTGAAGCCAAATAGTTTCGCCATTGGTTTTTAATAAATAGCGGTTGTGCCGGAAAATCCAGGTTTAATTTTTTCTCCGCTTTGTTTTTTTGTTCCCTTTTATTTCCTTTTCCCATTTTGGAAGGGTGGTGAGAGCGAAAAAAAGAATTTGGTCAATCTTCATATTTTTTTTTTCTCTATTTTTTTTCTTTTCTTTATAGTGTCTTCGTCGAAAGTGGAGAATGTGGAGAAACTTACGAGGGGTTGAGTTTCAAATAAGATCATTGCCCCGACTACTTACCAGTGTTTTGGGAGGGTTTTCTTCGTGTGTGTGTGAGAGGGAGAGAGAGAAAGAAGGGGAGAGAGGGAGAAAGTGAGAGAGAGTAAGAGGGATACCAAGCTATGGAGTGGAAAGGGGGCTGTATAGAGAGGATGATGATTTCTTTTCTTTTCCTTTTTATGATGACGTGTCATGGAAGATGTTAGGGAGGATGGGAATATGTTAAGCATGTTAAAGATGATGTTAGGGATGCCAATGTGATGGTGGGGCTGTTACACAAGTGTGAACTTTTCTTTCTGAAAGCTTTACTGATTGGGGAACACACTAGAGCAGAGAAAAAGGCGTAAAGAATTTCAACATTTTGGTTCAGATGCAATTTCTAAGCCAGGAAAAACCACCCTAAATAACCCAAAACCAGAAACCCAAAACCTCAGAAGCAGTTACATACCACTCTTCTTCTTAAACTCAAAAAAATAAAGGAAATGGAAAAAAAAAAGTTATTAGGGCGGAGGAAAAACAATCTTCTTACACTCCTCTCCTTGGTCTATATGTTCGGCTGCTCGGTTCCAAAGAAAAAGGGAAAAAATGAGGCGAAAAAATGGGGAAAAGGGGAAGAAAAAAAAAAATAGGAACAATCTCGAGACTTGAGAGGCCAGCCGAACACCTCTCCAAGAAAAAAACAATAAAGAGGGAGAGCTTTAGGGTTCTTCAGAAAAGAAAGGCCGTCTCTCTCTCCCTCTCTTTCTTTCGCTCTTTCTGTTTACACTCTCATACATTTCCCTCAGTGCTGAACCCTATTCCTCGAAATTCCTCACTTCTGCTTCTCTTTTCTTCCCTCGTGAAGATAGTCGACAGATCATCCGGAAAAGGAAAAAGAACAAAGAAAAGAAATAAAAAAAGGAACTAACAAAAGAATGGGTCCTTTTCCTCACCTCCCCTTGTCCGAATCACCATCTTGAAAGACCCCAACCCTCTGTAACCTACAATCCTCCAATCTCCATTCCACTTGAGTGGAGAGAGAAGGTGAAAGAAAACATGCGAGACAGAGAGGGAGAGAGAGGGAGAGCGAGACTCTTGATAGTCGCCTCTCCGCACTAAGCCCTCCTTTTCCTCAACCTTCCTTTCTACTCCCCCTCCCCTCCTGACTCCCTCCCCCTCCCCCCTCCTCGCCTTCTCCTCTTCCTCGACCTCAACCCCTCCCCTCCTCTTCCTCCTACTCCTCCCCCTCCCTACTCTGCCTCCTCTCCTTAAAACCTAATCCTCCTCCGCCTCTTCCCCACTCCCCCTCCCTTCCCTCCTCTCCCTCTCCCTCTCCTCCCCCCTCTCCTCCCACCTCTCCCTCTCCCTCTCCCTCTCCCTCACCTTGAGCAGCCTGGCATCCGCCTGAATGAGAAACACGGGCAGTATGTGCCTCCCATTCCTCCCCGTTGCCTGATACTTCCTAACCGCCCCCTCCAGCTTCTGCACATACGCCCACATTCCGTGACTAACCGCCATTTTGGCTAACTTCCGGGACAGCCCTGACTCCTCCATATGGAAGTTGACTATCTCACAGGCGCTGCTACTCTCGCTCCCTCTCCTTCCCTCCACGCTTCGAATTCTCCAACTTGACGAAAACAAACTGACTCTCCATGGGTTGCTCCTTTTTGGGGCCGCTCCATGTGTGGTCAGTTTCGAAATGCAATGGAACGTCCGTGGCATTAGGGCCCAAATTCTCCGGCCCACCACGTACTCTCTGTCTCTTAAAAAAAGAGGAAATTTTCGAACCCATTGCGCCACCTGGCACCCATTTTCGTTCCAATCTTCGAGGGTTTTGGAAGACAGCCGCGCCTCGTCCCACTCGGCCCTGAACCCATCGTCTAAAAAGAAATCTCGGGCAGTTTCTGGGTCACAATTTTCGATCACCATGCGGCTTCGGTATTCAGTGGGGCCGTTTTTTTCAAAGGAATCTTGCGACCAGGCGGCGTAGGAAAAACTTTCGGTTGCCCGGTCCATGTTCGGCCGGAAGCCCTCATCCAACCAGGAGGCTTCCCCGCCCTCCAGCCCGCGGAGAAAAATTTCGAGCTCCGCCTCCGTCACGTCACGCCCAAACCCTTCGTTTTCCTTGTCGCTGTAACTGGAACTGGAACTGAAACTGTCATCCTCCTCCCGTTCTATGTCCCGCCCCCGCCCCCCAGCTCCCCCCCCCTTCAACGTTAAGGGTTTTAAGGTCAGCCATGCCCTCCGAGGTTTCAGAAACTCCTCCCTCTCAAGGGTGAGCTCCGAGTCGGTGGTCCCCACAGAGAGATCGTCAGATTCGGAATATGCTGACGTGTCGGTCTGAGAGCCGTTGGATCCGTCCAGAGAATCCAGGAGCGAATCTTGACTTTCCCGCCGGCGAATGGCGAGCAGCCGCGCGTGCCGGCGGAGGTTTTCGAGGATGCCCTCTGCGTGGAGGCGGAGGAGGAAGTCGTCGAGCTGGGGGTCGGAGGTTTCGGGGGGGAGGGAGGGAGGGAGAGGGAGAGGGAGAGGGAGAGGGAGAGGGAGAGGGAGAGAGAGAGAGGGGGGAGGGAGAGGAGGGGGGAAAGGGCGGGGCATGGCGAGAGAAAGGGAAATGGAGAGGGGGGGGGAGGGAGAGGGGGGGAGGGGGGTGAGGAGAGGAGAAGGGGGGAAGGGAGAGGGGAAGGGGAGGGAGATGGGGGGGGGAGAAAGAGGGGAAAGAGGGAGAGAGGAGGGGGGGGGGGAGGGGAGGAGAAGGGGGGGAAAGGGGGGGGGAGAGGGGGAGGGGAGTGGGAGCGAGAGGTAAAGGAGGGAAAACGGGGGGAGACTGGGGGGAGGGGAGGAGTCGGAGGTGAGAGAAAGATAAGGGAGAGAAGGAGAACAAGGGGAGGAGGAGGAGGAGGGAGGCCGATCAGCCTGCGGAAATAAAGAAAGAAAGGATGGGGAGGGAGGGAGAGAGGGAGGGCGAGCGGAGCAAGAAAGAGTACGGATCGGTGAAAATAAAGGAAAGAGGTGAGGGGAGCGACACGGAGAGTGCGCGAGAGAGGGAGCGAGAGAGAGGGAGAGGAGAGGGAGCGAGAGAGAGGGAGAGGAGAGGGAGGAGGGAGAGGGAGAGGGAGGTGTAGAGAGCCCTTCCCAAAGCGATGGCAGCAATCGAGAACTGACAGCAACGGGCCGCAGTCTGCGGGTTCAACCTGCCCCACTTTTACGGGCATCCCAAAAAAACGACTTCCGGGCAGCGTTGAAAATGGTTCAAAAACAAAGCCAAGGGTTAACGTTTCTCCCCCCACCAATCACAGTGGAGCCAAAACAGACAGAAGTTGAACCTCGATCCTAGTGGATCCCAAATCGTCGAAATTCACTATGGCGCATCCCCAAATACCACGTGGTAGAACACGATCGAAATGGTGGAATTGAAAGTTAAAAGTTGTGGACCTGCTTTTCATTGTAAAAATGGAATCTAGTCAAGGGAGTTGATCCGGTCAGCCCGCTTAGGATCCACTGCGCCAGATGTCCCGCAAAACGCGGTGGGTGGTGACACGTGCCGCAAAATTATTGAGAGATGACCACTGGGCGGCAGCGCGTGGCGGTTTTTAAAAAATCGGAGTTGTAAACTTATGTTTATATTTATTTATATCAGCCTCCCAGACAACTGGTTCCGTGATCTAGCGGTTATGATGTCAGACTCTGAATCTGAATGCCCGAGTTCAATTCTCGGCGGGACCTTTTGGTGGCTTTATAAAACAAAGTAACGACAAATTAAGTGCAGACTCACAAGTGAATGGTGGACTCAACCAACCGTTGGCAGTGGTTGGGTGCAATGGTTGGTCACCCAATGGTTCACGTGTTACCTACCATCATGGAGTGCCAATGGTTGGTTGGTTGGTTGGTTGGCCTTTGTTTGGAACGCTTCGACTTGCTCTGGCGCACACGCTGTTTTAGTACAGTGCATATTTTGCATTATTTCATTCTTCCATGCAGACTTGACTTTTCTTCTCCTGCTTATCTGCACTTTGATCATTTGCATGCCATCAAGGTCTCCTTGGAGCGCGACAAAAAGGCTTCATGCTTCACGCAACTTTCTTCATCCAGCATCAGGGTTTAAGGCTTTCAGGGTTTTGAGTGATGTTGAGGTTTCAAAGTCTTTTAAGCTTTTTTGAAAAGTGGCTTGTATGGCTTTTAAGTATTTGAAAGGTGGCCTTCACATAAGCCTCAAGTTGGCCAGTCATGAAAACATGAATATGTACAACATGTTGTTCACAGTCGCGATGAAGCGGAGGGAGGAGTCAGCCCCTGGAAGTCAGCTTGAAGACGTGCTTCTTCAAGTATTTGAGCTCTGCAATCGACTCCTTGATGTCCTCCAACGCTCGATGGGACTCTGCTTTCTTGGGCATTCCTCGTGCTTCTGCGGAGAGTAATAAGGGCAAGGAAATAGTCGTCGTTTGAGAGGGAGGGGGAGGGAGAGGGGAAGGGGGAGGGGGAGGCAGTGGGGGGAGGGGGAGGGGGAAGCAGTGGGGGAAGAGGGAGGGGAAGAAGAAGAGGGAGAGAAAGAGGCGGGAAAAGAAAGGAATAGAGGAAGGACGAGCAGGAGAGAGGGAGCAGGACGAGGAGAGGGAGAAGGTGGGGGGAGAGAGAGGGAGAGAGAGTAGGAAAGGGGAAGTGGGAGAGAGGGAGGAAGAGGGCAAGGGGAAGTGGGAGAGAGGGAGGAAGAGGGCAAGGGGAAGTGGGAGAGAGGGAGGAAGAGGGCAAGGGAGGAGAGAAGGAGGACGAGGGAAAGGGGGAGGGTTAGGGTGAGTACGAGGAACGGGGGAAAGGAGAGGTAGAGAGAGGGAGAGGAACAGTAAGGTGAGGGATAGAAGGACGAGGCCGAGCAGGAGAGAGAGAGCAAGGATTTGAAAGGACGTGGGGTGGCGAGGGGGAAAAGGAGAGGGAGTGGGACAAGGGGAGGAGGTAGATAGACGGAAAGCGGACGGCGGAAGGAGAGGGGGAGATAGTGTGAGGTAGAGGAGGAGATTGAGGATAAGGTGAGAGGGAGAAGGAGAGAGAAGCGAGGGAGAGAGAGAGAGAGAGGGAACGGAATGCGAATGTGAGAGTAGAGTCATTCTCCCTGCACCATACACAGGACACTACCTTCCCTCTTTCCCTTCCGTTATCTATCAATACTGGAAGGGTTTCTGAAGTCCTATGCAGAGAATTTGACTCACGCCGCGGAAACCATCTCTGGCAGAGCGCCCGAATGCTGCTCACATCCACCAACACGTGCGTGAATCTCATGGCCAGAGTTGGCATGTGCTTCTGAAAAAGTTTGAAACAAAAGGCATACATATTAATTCGATAATTTAAAAAAGAAAAAAAGCAAAAATGGGTCCATGAAATGTATTGACTGCATGCAGGTGAATGCTCATATCGTACAAGCATGGCTCTGGTTATAAATCAATGTTTCTCTATGTTTATACGTAGAACTATGAAAATTACGAAGAAGAAGAGAGTTTGGTCGAGTACCTTTAGGAACAGCAAATCAACATAAACTGAATTTCCGGCAAGCTGCAACTGATCGGACCCCAAATGTTCATCCAGAAATTCTGACACCTGTTGCTCCACCCCATTTATACCCAAAGGTGAGCGCCCAAACTGGAGGCTCCCACAGACATGGAAAATACTCACCAAACTAAGAAACAGAGTTCATAAAAGTTGAGATTACGAGACTCAATTGCGAATCCTCTCCCCCCCCCCTCCCCCTTCTCTTTTTCATTCTGCCAAACCAGAAGGAATACCTCAGACCCCACCTGCTTCTCGGCTGCTACCAAAGTGATGGAGCTTCGTCTCACTCTCTCCACCAGACCTGCACATCCTTGCGATAACATACCAAATTATTATACGATGTTTAACATGAAAGGTCAAATATATTCTCCCGATACATTCTGTGCAAATGCAGGTGCATGCTTGGATACATAGAGCAATAGAGCTAAAACCCCTAAAAACCCTAAAAACTCTAAAAACCCTAAAAACCCTTAAAATTCTAAAATTATGTCCACGTGTATGCATATGCATCTGCACATACATGGACACACATGGCGCCTCTCCACATCTCTCTCCATTACATCTTGCAATGAATACACACACAGAAAAGAAGCTTGAAGGCTTTAAATGCTGCAGGATCTGAGAGATTCAGGGGGTGTAGAGTTCCAGAAATTTGAGGTTTTAGAGTTCCAAGTAGTTTAATGTTCTTTAAGTTTTAGAAAGAAAGAGAAAGGGGGGGAGAGAGAGAGTGTATACCGCTCTGAGTGTGGTGCTCCTGGCACCACTCGTTCATGGCTGCCAGAGTCTCCTCCGGCTCATGGATGACATGGTTGGGCCCCTGCACGCTGCCCCTCTTCATTCATGCTGCGTGATTCTTTATTTGCAGTATCCCTTTTGTGCCTGTAGTTCATTCCATTCTTTTCCTGTTAAATGTTCAGCTTATAAGTAACTTATTCATTAACGCAAAGCATACATTGCATGCAGACATTTCCTCCTCCTGCAACGATGTACTGCAAAGATTCGGATTGAACGTTCCTGATACTGCTGCGAAGCAAGAAACCCTAAATAGAGCCCTAAACAGACCTTATTGTCATGAAAAACAATGACCCTGCACATGCCTGCAAACCATAAAAGCCATCAATACATATCTAAGGCGCAAGCATATCAATCAATCAATTGATCAATTACCGCCGTTGAACATCGCAGTTCACTGCCAGTCAGTATCTGCCTATAAATTTGTTATTCGAGAGCAGGAACGCGCTTACCTCAACAATCGTTTCAAGGTTTCCATCGGTGATGATGCACGCTATCTCGAGGATGCGATCTCTTTCAACATCCAAACCTGCTCACAAACATTCATTCATACATTCATACATGTTCAGATTAAACTGTTGAGCACTTCCTTTCAAGCACCATATCCTTTCACATTTTGCTGCTGTGCTTGGTTTCCTAAAAAATGAATGTTTAGTCTCTTTCAAAAAAAAAAAAAAACAAACAAACAAAGATGCTTCTATGAACACCTGAAAGCATATCTTGAAATCCAGATCCTTTCGGGTTTGTTCGGAAATTTATTTTCCGTTATTGAAATGATATCTAGTGGGAAACTCAATACTTCACTTGAAATTATAAAATTTTATTATCCAACGACTCTTTTCCCTTCCAGCAATGCATGCATTGGATATCATCTTCAGTATCAATATCTCAATCCAAAAAGAGTAGATCTCACATTCCTGCTCCTGAGCCTCACCTGTCATTTCAAGATCGATCCAAACAAGTGGTCTCCACATTTTCCGTACGAGTTTAACATCCAACTCTTGTATCTTGTCACCAAATTTATTTTCAGTATCATTCTCAACACCATTGTCAGCGTCTTTCTCTTTTGAAATACTATTATTATTTTTTTTATTATTATTGCCTTCTTTCTTTTTCAATGTAGTAGTATTATTCGACTTGTTTTTGTCTTTCTTTTTTGAATACTTGGCATCTGCTTGAGAGGAGGACTCGCCCCCTTCCTCATAAAGCCGCAGGACTTCAAACTTGTTCAGGAAGCTCTCCATCATCAGTTTCCAGTTTTCAGTCTCCAGTTTGTAGTTTCCAAATTCAAGTTTTCAGTTTGAAGTTCTCAATGTCAAAGCTTTCAGCTCCCAGTTTTCAGTCTCTAGTTTCCGGTTTCAAGTTTTCGAATCACCAGTTTTTTCAGTTCTCAGTTTATCACTTTCCAGTTTTCAGCTTCAATGCTTCAGGCAGACCACAGAAATCAATTTTCAATTCTTTTTTTGTTTTTTTCTGAATACTAACAATTGTGGAACTGAAGAAGCTCAAAATTCTTCACAATCGCCTGAAGGAGGAATTAGGATTTCCAGCAATCCCAGAGATTTAGGGTTTCAGGCCTTTCGTTTTCTAGAATATTATTTATCAAGGTTCGAGCGAGGGTTCAGACTATCTTGGCTTTCAGTCAAAATCTTTCTCTAACTTTTTTTTTTTTCAAATTACAATTCTGTCCTGAAAAGGATGAAGGCGGCAATGCAAGGATTTGCTATTCCGTACGACGAATCCGTACACCCCGTACGTTTTTGCCGTACCGTATAGTACCGTACCACGCGTTCGTACACTACCGTATGATACAGTCAGCAGTCCTCATATTTTCCACCCTGTACAGTGCGTCCCCAAGAAATTCGCCCCGATTTTGCCGAAACCACCTTTTTGTACGGTAACTCTGTGTTAACCGTACTACCCGTACGATTCGTACCCCTAAAACCTGAAACCCTAGAAACCCTGAAAAGTTTTCAGGGTTCTTCAAATAGGGGAGATCCCCTAAATATCGTAAATAGCTTATTTATGTAAGATTTTGAGATTAGTTTACGTGATTTCAACTTAAATACCACACAAGCCTCAAAAAAGCATTTTTTTGGTTAAAAACAAAAAGGAAATGAATTGCATTTGCAACCACGATAGCAATGATGTATATGAACTTTACTTGTTGGTATAACAACACGGCTTTAGAAACTGGTGCAACCTCTTCGACTCTTATAGATTGGTAAATTTTACCAATCAATTAGAACAACTGTGCATTTGGCAATCACAACATATAGTTGCTTATTCAAAAACCCAATTGCACGGAAACTTTGTAGATCCAATCCTAAGCTCTCTATTTCCTTTTCCATCCATCATTAATTACTCCAAGTATCACTTTAGAATCCATCATAGTCTTGAAATTTCCTCACAAAAACTCTATTCCAAATCATAACCTTTGAAATTCTAGGTGTAGTCACAAAGGAAAAACTGAAATAGGAACTAAAATTAGAAATGAATGAAAAATGATCTCACTCCCTTAGGAGTTTTAGGCTGAACAAGACAGCTATAAAAGTGATGCAAACTACTCAAAGAGACCCTCGACGAGCGGTCAAACTATCAAACTGTTTGCAGTGAAGAATGCCTTCCAATGAAAAGTCTGTCAACCTCTTTCGAAACTCGTCTTTCTCCCATCCAATTACTGAATTCAGACTCGATGGTAGCAGTGTTGGGAAATGATGAACGTCCGTACGTGCACGGTTTCGTTCGTACAGTCCATATTTATGTGTTTTTACAAAACCAAGTTAGGGGACAGTCCCCTATCTTAAGCCGAAATCCCCTATTTGAAGAGGCCTGCTGTTGACTGTAGTTTCATACACAGTACAAAAATGTACAGATTGTACGGATTTTTCTTTTACGACTGACATTTTGTAATGGTAGCAACTGGAACGTTCTCATATCCCAAACGCTGCGCTTTCTTCACGCTGGCCGCTCCGCCGGGCAGGTAATTTGAAATGTCTAAAATTATTTCCCATGTTAGACCTTTCGAAGAATTCCTCAGATGTCAATTTCATTTCTTTACAGATATTATTTTGAAGGTCAAAATTCCCCATAGGAAAACATATATACAAACATAATCACCAAAGCAAATTTTTGACATAGAACTGCTGAGAATTTCTCTTATTCCTTTCCATTTTTGAAACACTCTTTCATGCACAGCACACCACTTGAGTTCACATGCTTTCTCTCCCTCTCTCCCTCTCTCCCACCTCACACCCTCTCTCTTCCTCCCTCCCCTCTCCCTGTCTACCTTCAACGACTCTCCTTTCGCCTATTCATACAGAGGTTATAGTGAAAGTGAACACGAGGGAGGGCATCACTCCCTCACCCACTCCCACCCCTCTTCTCCCACACACACACTTCCCTCGCTCACTCTCTCTCACACTCTCTTCCTCTCTCTCTCACTCTAGTAGGCCCATAAAAGGAGCCCCCAACAAAACCGCGCATGGCATTGCCGTCACACCAATGTCCTCCACCCTCTCCCTCTCCCTCTCCTCCCTCGCTCCTCGACCGCCGGAGAGGGACTGCAGCTGAGCTCCAGCCACGAGACATCCTCTCCCAGCAACACATGCTTTTATTTATATGCAGATGCACATCCCCCTGATCTACCACCCTCCCTCCCTCTCTCTCTCCCTCCCTCCCTCCCCTCGCTCTACACCTTCTCACTACATGCCGCTAAGCCTACATCCATAAAGATACAAGCGAGTAGCTTTTCTTTTTGCTGCCCGACGGATGAGCCTTCCCCTGTATTGAGCTGTACAGTGCTGTTGTTGTAACACACAAAGGGAGAAGGCAGTTTCGTAGAGGAGAAAAAACGGGGCGCCCATAGGAACCCTAATTTTCAGAGCTTCAAATTTTCGATACCTCTCCCCTGCACGCGAGCAACGCCGGGCGGCAAAACTGCAGCTCCAAGAGACGGAACGTTTGCACCGTTCCGTTCGCCCCTACTGAATCTCACACATGTGCCCCCTTGCTTGGGGCAAGCAAAAAACGGGAGCACACCAAAACCCCCCCTTCTCCTCTCCCTCTTTCTCTCCACCGCTCAGACCCACCCCACCCCACCCCACACCCTAACCCACCCACCCACCCCACCCACCCACCCGCCAATTTCCCTCAGTTCAAGGCCCCACAATTCAGGTTGCACATCCCGTTCCCATTGCCAGCCCCAGCCCCAGCCCCAGCCCCATTCCCGTTCCCGTTCCCGTTCCCGTTCCCGTTCCCGTTTCCGTTTCCGTTGAGCATGGAAGCGCTGTTGAGCGAGCGGTCCTTGAGGCGGCGCATGAGGATGAGGTGCGGGGCGGTCCCGTGGCCGCGCTGGCAGACGAGGCAGTAGTGGCTGTTCTCGTTCGGGCAGGGCCGCCGCCCGCGCCCGAAGTGGCAGAAGCCGCTTTGGAAGAACTGGCGGCACCCGGCGTAGTCCTCGGGGGCGTCCAGGAGGGATGCATCTGGACCGGATATGCCGCGCCGGGACTCGGCCTTCAGCTCCACCTGGAGGGCGCGGATGGTGTAGTCTTCCAGCTGCGGGAGGGAGGGAGGGAGGGAGGGAGTGTTACGACGGAGGAGGGAGATGGAGGAGGGGGACGAGGGAGGTGAGGGAGGGGGACGAGGGAGGTGAGGGAGGGGGATGAGGGAGTCGAGGGAGGGGGAGGGAGGAAGGGAGGGAGGGAGAGGGTGTTAGGACGGAGGAGGGAGATGAGGGAGGGGGACGAAGGAGGTGAGGGAGGGGGAGGGAGGAAGGGAGGGTGGGAGAGGGTGTTAGGACGGAGGAGGGAGATGCGGGAGGGAGAGGAGGGAGGGAGTGTTTGTTAGGATGGGGAAGGAGGAGAGAGGGAGAGGGGAGGGGAGGGGAGGGAGGGAGATTGCAGCCAGATCTCGCAACTCCCTCTCTCAAGATTCCCCATTCTCGTCCACATTCGAATTCCGCCCCCCAAAATAGTGACCTCAACAATCTGAAGCGAATAGGAATGACTACAAACATCGCACGACATAAGATCACACCACCTTACATCCGATCGCATCACACTGCCTCAAAGCACATGACATCACGTCACGTCTTCTCACATACCCCTCCCCCCCTCCCCCTCCTTCC
>CM074814.1:2720538-2764937 GCA_037447605.1 Zygnema circumcarinatum
CAACAACAAAGGACTTCAACGTGTGAGGTTTTGGGGGTTCGAGATTATGAAGGTTCCGAGGTTTGAGGATCCAAAGGTTTTCAAGGATTCATCAGACATGCGTGAGTTGTATGATTAGGCATCGTCTTGTGTTAATTGGTGTTGAGTCTCTCTGCCTGTCGGTGAAATCTTTCCCCACTTCCCTCAAACACCACCTTTCCTTTATTTGGGAAAACAAGAAAAGGAATCTCTCTCTCTCTCTCACCAGGTTGAAGCCCTCTGGAGGAGCAAACTTCCCATTGCCGTCATCGCGGTACACCATCGCCTTCTCTGGTTGGTCGTATCCGGCTATAGCCAAATCGCCCACTGACACGAACCTGATACCCTCCAATAAGCAACTCGCGTGTTAAGACAAGGGAGCAGAAGGGAGAGTGGGAGAGGGAGCGCCAAGGGAAGCGGGACGGAGAGGGGGAAGGGGGGAGGGAAAGAGAGAGGAAGGGAGAGGGATAGTAGGGGAAGGGGGACCGGAAGGGGGACGGGAAGGAGGACCGAAAGGAGAGACCAGAACGTGAGGGTGAGGAGAAGAGAATGTTAGGGGGGGGAGGGGGGGGGAAGCGAGGTACAGAGAGACATTAGTCAAAGGTAGAGGAGGAAGGGAAGGTGGAAAGTGAGGGCAAAAGACTTAAGAGGCTGAAGGGAGACCGAGAGGAGGACGAAGCGAGGGAAAATGATATAGGTTGGGAGTACAAGGAAAGTAGAGGGCGAGAAAAGGAGAGGTGCTGCAGCTTTTTGCAATAAGCCTGTTAAGTTGACAAAACAAAATTTGAGAAGAAGCACACTAAATCACTTTTTTGTTCCATACATACAGACCGATCATGACTGTGTCCATGAGCATGCAAAGGTTGTGAGCATACCCGGGGGGAGGAACAGGTCTCCAGATAGACACAGGATACTTTTGGCTCCAAAGGGCCCCCTGCAGCACAAACCCACAGAAATCTGCAATTTAGCTCATGAAAAAGTCCATCAATCGCAGCAAAAAAGCCTAATACCCTCTCCCTCCCTTTCCCCACCAGTTTCTGACAACCCTAAAACTCCAATACACAGTTCAACATGAACTCTGCCACTCACCTTATCCCACCACACACGTTTGAATGACCGAATGATTTGCCCTGCTTGCTCGTAAGAGCCCTTCTTCGATGTCGCCATTGTTGGTGAACGCCGAGAGCTTTGAGCTCTCTCAGAGCTGCTGGCCATGGCTGCTTGATTTCTGGGAACCTCCTCACTCTCTGATTCAAGCATGACCTGCCCCGCCCCTCCCACTATGGCCCCAAATGTGGCCATGACGGGGATGACTATGGGGGCGGCTGGGAAGGCCAGTAGGCCCAAAGCAGCCCCTGAAGCTGCGCCTGCTCCGGCTCCTGTATATGGCCGACTTTCAGCTCTCCTTGACTTCATCTGCATTGCCAAGGTAGGAGGAGAGGAGGATAGGAGCGGAGGAGAGGAGAGGAAGAGAGGAGAGAGGGGGGAGAGGAGGACGAGAGGAGTGACGGAGATGGGGAGAGGAGCAGACGGGAGGAAGAGAGGAGGAGAGGAGAGGAAGAACAGCGAGGGGGAGAGGACGAGAGAAGTGAGGGAGATGGGGAGAGGAGCAGAGGGGAGGAAGAGAGGGGGAGAGGAGAGGAAGAACAGCGAGGGGGAGAGGACGAGAGGAGAGACGGAGATGGGGAGAGGAGCAGAGGGGAGGGAGAGAGGAGGAGAGGAGAGGAAGAACAGCGAGGGGGAGAGGACGAGAGGAGTGACGGAGATGGGGAGAGGAGCAGAGGGGAGGAAGAGAGGAGGAGAGGAGAGGAAGAACAGCGAGGGGGAGAGGACGAGAGGAGTGAGGGAGATGGGGAGAGGAGGAGAGGGGAGGAAGAGAGGAGGAGAGGAGAGGAAGGACAGCGAGGGGGAGAGGACGAGAGGAGTGACGGAGATGGGGAGAGGAGGAGAGGGGAGGAAGAGAGGAGGAGAGGAGAGGAAGGACAGCGAGGGGGAGAGGACGAGAGGAGTGACGGAGATGGGGAGAGGAGCAGAGGGGAGGAAGAGAGGAGAGGAGGAGGAGAGGGGAGGGGGAGGCGGAGAGTGAGAGAGGAGGAAAGGAGGACAACGGGATGAGTGACGAAGTTCAGAACATTTATCGCACTAACTAACTTAAAAAAGTCACTTAAAAAAACCAAAAACAACAAGGTAGCAAAACTCACCAGCGCAGCCACAGTCGCCCGATCCGGTCCGTACTTGCTTTGAGCCAACTGTACTGCCTCTTGAATTTCTGTTGCCTGCGTTGTTCCTGGATGACACTGAACCATCCGCATTATTTTCTTTGTATCGAAGAGACGACTATCTTGCGACCACTCGCGGAGATGTAGCATCAAACGAGAAGGTGGGGATGAAGGGGGGTCTTCTTTGCCAGACTTGAGCTCCGTAGCCATCAGCTCATCCCATGAAATATCCCACATGATGCTGCAAGGCTCCTTCAGAAGGTCAGGTCGCTTCCCCGCAATGCCGCCGGAAGGATGCTGCATACAACATGCTCGCATTTGCATGAAGTATCAGAGGGTGTGAAGACTTTTTGGGGAGCATTTTGGGGTTTGGGTTTTGAAGAGCATTTTGGGGTTTGAGGGTCTTGATTTTTGGGTTTTTAGGGCTAAACAGTCTCGAAGTAGAATTGTGTCTCATTTCCCAAACTGGCGATGGGATATTTTCGTCATTTCTAAAGAAGGAGAACATAGTTCATGCATTTTTTAGGCGAAGGACGTTTCAATAGACCAGATAAGGGAGGGGAGAGGACTATTGGGAAGTGAACGACACTCAGGGAAGTGTGTGTGCGAGATCCCTTCCAGCCAGCCATCTATTGATGATGGCAGGATGCACACACGCATGCATGCATGCATGCATGCATGGCATGTGCATGCATGTGAGCTCACCAGGGTCTCGATTCCCTCCTGTCCACCCAGACCTTCTGCATGACCTTTGTCAAAAACTTCAGCTTGAAGCTCCTCAGACACCTGCAATAGGTGGCCAGGAGAAGGTTTGCTCCCAGGCAGACCTGACTAAGCAGAGAGAGAGGAAGCACTCCCTCCTTGCAGACGCGAGAACATACTTCAGATTCTCGTAATGAGGTTTCCCCACTTTTACGACTTTCAATCTTGAAGGTCCTTTGTTTGGTTCTTTCGTTTTGAACTCTTGGTTTTTCTAAGAGTTTTAAGTGAGCTGAGAGCTGACCTGAAGCAGCATGCACCGCTGATTGGTAATCATGAAGGTCCGCTTCCCAGGAAGATTGAAATGAGTTTCATATGCGTCTGACAGGGCATACTTCGATCGTTCCTTAATGTCGAATGGACTTGCTCCAAACAACGCACCACGCTCTGCCAGCTGAAGAATGATCTGCTCTCCGACAAACATTCGTTGCCATCGGTAAGAATGCTTGCAAGGAGAGAAAAAACCACCAGTCTATTTGGAGCTTCGCGTAAGCAGCTCTTCAAAGGTGGCCAAGCAATTCTCAAGTAATTACCCACTCCCTTCAGGAAGATACTAGATACTACTTCCCTTCACTTCTCAGTACTTATTATTCTACAAGTCGTAGACTCGAAAATAGCACAGAGAAGCACTGTATAGCCACAGACTTACCTGTCCTCTTGCAGCATACTCATCAAATGGCTTCAAAATGTTGTCCCCTCCCACAGCCCGAGGCAGCCTATTTCGCTTTAATGCCGCTTTTGCAGAAATCGCTGCTGAGAGTTTCATGCGACTTGCGTTCACTCCATCGGCAGTCTTTCCGACGAAGTCCAAAACTCCACTTACTGGCTGAGCTGCCACTCCCACAATACCTTTCCCCACACCTGACATAAACCCTTCTACTCCGGATTCCTGAGCCCCTTCAACAGGTTTTGTGAGAATGCCCGTGAACCCTCTAAACAGTCCCTTCGCCAAGGCTTCTCCACCTTCACGTAAACCGTCTCCAAATCCTTCAATGGTGCCTTTGCTTTCCTGCATTCGCAGATAAGGAGGAGCAGGACATGCTGAGAGACATGTTGATCTCTGATCTCTACCTTTGAACAATAGACAAGAAGTAGAACATGAGAATGATCATGAGAATAATCTCAACAAAAGGAAAGGAATGTGGAAGGAAAGGAAACAGAAAGATAAGGAAAGGAAAGGAATGTGCCACACACTCCTTTCCATTACGCAACAAACTAATTATCTATGATGCCTTAATACATGAAAGGGAGTAGTTTGAGTCACCTGTGTTTGGCGACTGCGAATGAAGGCCTTATCCATTGAGAGAGCTGCCACTCCTTCGCTAAAATTCCCCAAAGCTGAGCTTGCATTGCCCAAAAAGTCGAGCCCTGATAGCAACTGGAATGGCTGACTAAGGAGATCATGGCTGATCGCAGAGGCAGCAGCTCCACTCACTTGACTCTTTCTCATCTGAATGTCGGTAAAGACCTTTTGCTTCAAGTGAATCTGCAACTCCATAAAGCATCAGGCCAAAATTTCAAAATTTCAAAATTTCAGGGTTTGGGTTACCAGCATTTACGTCTGAATGGAGGCTTCAATCCCCTGCTAACTTCCTGCAGTATGCAGACTATCACGAGTTTCAAACCCGATAGATAAGCATTCCTTCAAACAGAATGGAACGAGCAACACTTACGAGCATCTCGTCGGTATTGCCTAGAGATGTAATGAGGGTTGACCAAAATCCCAAAATTCCGCGAGGGCGCTGGGAAGGAGCCATTGCCAGCGTCAGCTTTATCCTGCTCTCAGAGATGTTTAGCAACCTGCAACGAATTTTTTGCAGGAATAACAAAATAGTTGGTATGGTATGCAGTTCAAAAACAAAGTTCTCCATGGAAAAAATCAGACATGCACAATCAGCAATCAAGAACCATCTTTCATAGCCAGGATGAAAGCAGAGAAACGTCGGATGTGGCATTCTCGTTCATTCGTTTGGGGGCGGGAGGGGGGGAGGTGAATGGTTTTTCATTTTCTAGTTTGATAATTGAAACGGGCAGCTGACAGGAATACTCCTTCACTGCATTAGCTGAGGCTTCATAAAGCTAACAAGAAGGAGTGTTGGGAGAGAGGGGGGGGAAAGCATGGAAGGGAAATGCGGGAAATGTTGTGGGCTTATACCGAATGGCGACTAACGGATCGACCGCCACCGCTGTGGTCTTATTGGAGGACAGTCGGCCCAAATTGAGCCTACCAATCATAGTATGGAATCGCCAAATGATGGGCTCATGAATGTTTACAAGCCAAGCTTCACTTGGGAGCTGCAAGAGGAGGAACGCGGAGTTACTTCAGTGCATGCAGGCAAACTTGAACTTAGCACTTTCTTTAACGTTGAGAGAGTTTGACTTCAACTCCAAGCATGACAGCCCGTCTACTGTGCAGCTCTGAACTTAACCAAAAGCTCTCCCTTCACAATAAACAGGGCTCTAAGCAAGCCTAGAAGAGTTATTGAGAATGTCTGTTGCATGTAAAGCTTTTTTTCGTATGCAGAGAGGAATAGGTTACACAAGCAACTCGCCTGCAAGCCAATGTATGGATAATTTTCTTCATCAGTCTTGCTCTCACTGGTGATCGTCAGCTTCAAAACATAGTCCTGCCTTGATCCGTTTGCTTCCATTGGTGCAAGCAGGACCGGCATGGCTGTTAGGGGCAGCTGGTTATCAATCTGCAAGTGGCCTACTCGTACTTTGATTCTGCAAACCAACTCCACTTCATCAAATAAGATATCCAACCAAAATTGAAGAGACTCTAGTTCATGTCAACCACCTGAAGGAACTGGTTGCTCACAGATCACTCTAAGCATCTACAGCTTCCCGGGTCCAAAGCAACACTACGAGCATGAAGGAATAGAAGGAAGAAGAAGAATAAGAATAAGAAGAAGAAGAATAAGAATAAGAAGAAGAAGAATATTACCGGCCTGCGTAATGGTCCAAAAGAGGTGAGTGATTACCTGCTGAGTCCGCTAACATTTGCGTCATAAGCCAAGAAAGCTCCATGCATAGAGATGTAAAGAAGCTCTTCGGGAGTCTGATCCACAATGGATATACCAAACTCATCCAGTTCCAAAAGCAAATAAAACTTCTTCTGCGCAGTCACATCTTCCAGCCCTGTTGTGCCGCCCTGCTGCATTGAACCTGTCAAATCTCCATTTCCTGGAAGCAGATTGGAGGATGAAGCAGCCCAGTCATCTTGGTCACTACTTGGTCGCCAATCTGAAATTCGTACACACATGTTTCCTAAGAAGTCTCGTTTGACTACAAAGCGCAGAGCTGCAACAGGTCCTTTGTCAGTATCCTTCGGCTCGTGCTCTGCCTCTTCATCAATATTGAACAACTGTGCGGAATTTGGGCCTGCCCCATCAACCATAACTTCTAGCAAATGCTGTTTCTTTATGTCGACCCATGCGAATGGTAATGCGCAGCCGACATTAAGAAGCTCCCATGCAGAATCGTCGGTGCCGATTTGTCGGAAACGGATAGGCAACACTGACGACCTGTTCTCAATCCTGAAAGAAAGAGAGTGACAGGCAGAGTGAGGAGACGGAGGGGAAATGGAAAGAAGGGTAGAGAGAAGAGAGAGAGAGAGAGAGAGAGCAGTGGGGCTCACTTGCATGAGCTCGACGTCTCAATCAAAAGACCATCAAGAGACCTTAATCTGCCATTCAGTAAGCGAAGTAGACAAAGGCGACTTACTTGTAAGGAAGATTTTGTGATCCGAGTCGGAAGAGAACTGAGAAGCGCGAAACATTGACCCCATTTTGCACATCGGCCCTCAGTGTGACACTTCCCTCACTTTTGGACTTCCGCATGATGACATAAAGGACTCCTTCAACATCTACGCTAAAAGGCCGAGACCATTCGCAGCCATCTATGCGAATCTGCAGAAGAAAGACAATCAGAGCGTAGAGTTTGTGATATTTTTCTTTAACAAAAAGGGGGAGAGTTCAATGAGGTGCGCAATCTGCCTTTCTTCATTGAAATCTGTGCAAGCTGACAGTAGTGAGTTGTTTAATGTGTTGGCGATCTAACTAGAAGATGGACCAGCATCAAGAATTTTTTGACAAGCAGGAAGTGTTGATGGACATGAGAAGTCTTGAAGAATTGTAGGGTTCACCTGAAGAAGTTCAGGTTGCCATTTCGATTCCCAGTAGATGGACCTATCAGGATCAGTGGGTGCAAGCAGATTTTCATGGACTCCGCCCACTTGTCGGATAACCATATTCTGGCCGATGAGGTTCTTAAATGTGGTATGTGGCTGGAAACGGATCACCTGCATTTTCAGGACAGTCCAAAAAATTCATTGACTCTGTGGTTTACTAAATCAAACAGAACATAGCTGCAAATGTTCATTGACACTTTGCTTTCAAGTCAGACCTCTGTTTCTTAGCAATCGAGCTTTCAGTCAAAGTGATTCAACCTTTTTAAGATCAGCCTCAAAGTAGTTTGCAGAAATGCCTCAAACACTCTTGCTTTAGAATTTCACTGGAGATTTAGAGCACTTGAAAACTCTGATTCCCTCGCATCAAGGAGTGAGGTAGCTCCTGTTATCAAGCTTCCGTTACAAAGGAGTGAGACAAATACCTTTGTTCTTTCGTAACCAAGAGTGGACATATCCAGCATGACGGAAAGCTTGATGTATGACCCATCGTCCTTGTTTATTGCATAAAGCTCCACTCGTTCTATCTGCATTGCATGCGATGGACCCACCAGCTGTCAACAGATTGGCCTCTTCAAACACTATACTAAAGCAGCCACCTCTCTGAAGAAAGAAATTGAATCACCAATCGAGCGATTGCATGCACCATATAACTTGCCCTATGGCTATATATATATATATATACATATAGCTATAATCTATAGCTTAGCTTTATTAGCATGCATTTCGGACAATCAGAGGACATTCTTAAGTAGTACAGACTGATTCAATAGGGTTACAACAAGATCGTAAAAGAACAACTCCAAGTCCGATAAGTCCCAAAACATGAATTTGAATTTGAAGTACATGAGTTAGCTGCCGACTCACCTTATCCTCGAATGCCTTAAGGGCTATTGCTTTGTCAAATACACCGTCTGGGTTGAGAGCTACAGAGAGCCCAACATTATCCATGCTCGGCAGAGACAACATAACCGGTTGAGATTTCTCCAAATTCTCTAGAGCTCCAAGGCTACGTATCACTTTGTTAGCAACCGAAGAAGGACCTTCTTTAATTTGGGCCGGCAGCTGTGCCGCATTTTTTGCAGCCTTTGAAGCTAACTGTAGCCAGAGGCTGTCAGTATTCTGCCCACTGAAAGGTTCAATCTCAGCCAAACGGCAATAGAGGGGTACGGCTGTATCATTTAACACCCAGTATGGCACAAACAGGCGGACAATCTTTGCTGACACTTCAGTTGCACCCATATCGTTCTCCAAACTCACTCGTAATCTCCTGCTTTCACAAAAACAGAGCTTTCAATGCAAGGTTGAATGCTCCATGTATAAGAAACAAGAGGCTGCTTCGCACAAAAAAGGAAAAGAAAAAAGTCCTGTTTCATGCAAAATGGATAAGCTCAAAGGGACTTATTCACTACTTGCAGAGCACAGGTATGCGACGAACAGATGTTATACCAACAAGCAAAGAAAACGGATAGCTTCTGAAACCCAGAAACTTAGGCAGTTATGAAATGATGTAAAGGAGAAGCCCACCTCTTACTGAGAGCATTGGCAATCCAGAAGAAGCCTGGCAAGCTGGCAGCCCAAGGATCGGAAATGAGAACAGCATCCTGGAACATTTCAAAAGACATGGTTTGTCAGTTGAGACTGCGTCATTTTTTTAAGAGAGATAGCTGCCTTTGCCTCTCTTTGTCTCACTCCCTCTTCCTCGCCCTCTCTCACCCCACCACAACCCCATCTCCTTCACTCTTAACTTGACTTCCTCACTCCTGATGCAGTCAAGCCTATCTTGGAGAAAAAAGAAGAGAAAGGAGGCTTCACCTTTTCATGTTTCCATGCGCCCTGTGGTAGCCAGGTCAACATAAGCTGATTCCGAATATCAGCAGAATAAACATGAACTGCTTCTCCAGCATTCACCAAGGCATGCTGCCTCCGCACAGAACCTGCCCCAATTGGCAATCGAGCAGCTTTTTCCCATACAATGCATTCAGACACACATGGAAGACGATTTTCCAACTTGAGCGGTGCCCGCACCGTCAGTCGCCAATCAGTGACAGGACTGTTCATATCACTGTATAGGCGGGAAGGGTCCGCTTCTATACATAGCCAAAAAGACTCGTGGGCAGAAGAGCATTCCAGAAGCTCCTCCCTTTTCATCACTTCTTTCATTGTCATTAGGTCAGATAAGAGAAGCTGCTTTCCTGTGCTACCAACCCCATTGTTCCCCTTAGACTTATTCCCTTGCTCTGAGGCAGGCGGAACTACTTGACTCCATTTATATGCAGAGGTCCGTTCTTCGTCATGTGGACGTAACTGCAAGCACCAATCAGAGCCTGGGAGGAGACTCGACCAAGGGAGGGAGAGACAACCCCCGGGTTCAAGTACACCCAAAGACAATCGATCGGCAAGTTTTCCATCTCCTTTTCCCTGCTCCTTTAAAGAGGAGAGAGAGCCCCCAGATTGTCTCTCCCTCGTACGGACCAACCTGCGTCTTCGAACGAAGTCAAAAGGAGACTTTTTGCTCTTTGTAGAGAAAGCTGACACGGGTCCTTTGAGACTCTTAAAGTCAGTCCCATAAAACCAGCCTTCTGAATCACCCAAGCTGCGGTCTACCTGCCAGTTGTCTACATATTCCCAACCTGTTGGTGCTTTATTGGAGATTTCCTGCATAGGTTCAACATCCACTTCCGGTTATATTGCCTGCAAGTGGTTGTTGGGCAGTGCTCCTGACACGATGAAAACTGATGATGAAAGATTCTAGAAAGATGATGCTTAGAAGTCCTCGGACAAGAATGAGAAGCCCTACAAAATTGAAACCAAGGCAAGGCACATAACCTTCAAACAGCAATACATGTAATGGCTACATATACTCTTTTAATTAGCATCAAGTTAAGGAGTGAAAACATAATCAGGGCCGAAAGAAGGGGTTGGTCATCTGATACTATCGATTTACCTGAGAAAAGGTTGAGAGGTCCCTTGATGAATACCGTGCCGGATCAGAAGGCAGCAAATGTCCAGGCCAAGCACTGCCCCATCCTAACAATGGCGAAAATCGCTGATTCTCATATGTCTCATCTTCAACACTCTCCACTACTGCTGTGTCTTCTGAGGATAGCAAACCACTCGGACAAATGCACACATCTAACATCATATCGGCACTGTTCGACAAAACTGCCAAACTTCGCAGTGTCAAACACTTCAGCCCTTGCCGCATACTCATCTCCACGGCGAGTGCTTTAGAGTCTAAGGTTATGGGAACTGTCATTATGGCAGTCATAGTTCTCATGCCTGTCCAAGGCCCATCGGGAGAGGGAGAGAGCTCTATGACAGCATCTGTTGCCTGATATTGTTCAGCTTCTTGCTGCAACGCTTCTGGTGTTTGAACGTGGCCATTGACTCCCACTATAAAAGCATAATCAGAGATGACAATATGGCCTCCATAATACGAAACGTCGTCTTCCGAAATCTGTAAAGGTTGGTCATCAAAAATCCACGGCTGTTCAGAACTGCTCAGAATTGAATGGAAATGCATGACGAGTTTTGAGGTGATGGACATTGCCCCCCCCCCCCCAAAAGAGAAAGGAAACGGAGTGAATGAGCTGAGATTAACAGGTGAGCCGTCAAACCTGTGCAAGAGGAGGCATGAGAGTGAGCTCCTTCTCCTTCGTATTCCTCCAAGAAGTGTGCCCAATTGCAAGCGCAGCTTTCACAGCATTCCAGTTTGAATCGTTGGGTCCTCTGCCCATTAAAGAATCCATCGACATGACAACGCTTCCGACTTCTGAGCCTGCTTCACCCATCCGATCCCTTACTATCTTTATCACACTCATTTGTTCAGGAATTTAATATAATAGTTTAGGAATTTAATATTCCAGTGAGGCCAACCTGGATGATGCAAGATTTTGGAACAACCATTTTACAGTCTTAGGCTCACCATAGGCGAGGTATGTCACACAGGTCCATGGACTATTTTTTTGAGGCTGAGACTGCGCTATTCACACACCAACCTGCAAGTATATTTCTTAGTTTATAGCTATTTCTTAGACTATGGTATGTTTCTTAGAATATAGTATGAACCCACCTTTCCCGGCATTTGCTGCCTGGTTTATTATTCTTAGATCCAGTTTGGCATTGCCCTGTTCACATATAAACCAAGCAGTAGAACGAATGCAAATCAGTTATGACATCTGTCACCGAAAAGAAAACTTCAAGTTATGTCATTACGATTGTGATTCCAACATCCCTATAATCCAAAAAGCGAGTTCTAAACACTATTGAGCTTGCAAAATGTTGCTGACAAAAACCCGGATGCTACTCCTTTCCACAGAGAGCTAAATGCATCCCAGCGTTTGTCAACAAACTCATTCCTTCACTGCCAAAGGTAAATGAGAAAGTTTTTGCCCAAACCTGTGCAGGCACTTCAAAAACAAAAACTTCATTCCAAACCGCTGTAAATAAGCGAACTCCTTTATCCTTCGACTCGGATGGTAGAGCCCGAACCCCCCGAGTTCGAGCTGTCTGGGGAAGCTGCTTTGTCTGTTGTGCAGCGGAAACTTCTGATGTCAGCATAGTAAGGAGGCAGACATAATCCTGGTCGCTGACGTCATCGCCGCTGACAAGATCCTGAAAGCAGTCATCAAAAAATGAGGAACATCTGTGAGTGGGAAAACACCGAAAATTGATCATTGGTATTCCTGCCTTAAAACAACAAAACTGAGGTGTATGACGGACTTTGACCGCTCTCTCATCCTCCCCCGAATTCTCCCTACTCCCCCATCTCTCCCCTCCGTCGGTCTATCTCCTTCCTATCTCAACGACGAGATACTTTGTCGATACCAGCTTCACTCCCATTCTGATTGCGACGTGGAGTCTGACAAAAACTTGTAGAAACTTTACCTTCGCTTCTTTTATACGAAGAGCGATGAACCGTCGTGGACCACGGGTTTGCAAGTCTGCAGGTGAAGTCCGCAAAAGCTCAGGGAACAGAAGGGGTGGGAGTGGCAAAATTGTGGAATGTCCCGATGAGAGACGCTGCACGCTTTGGAAGCCATCCTGTGCAGTTCGAGCATAAAGAGAAGCCCCCAACTGATTCTCTACCATCAAACGCAGTCCTTCTTCGCGGTCAACTGCTGAGCCCTCTCCCTGGTCAGGAGCATCTACTCGGCCCTGATGAAAAGGCAGAAAAGAGAAGATATGTCAACTAGGGATACAATACAATTTCAGCAGCTGCAATGAAAGACAAGAAACTGTATGTGGGGAGAGAGTGGTGGTGAAGGAGGAGGACCTGCTGCAGAATTCTCCGAGCAGCCTGCTCGAGCTCGGCAGTTTTACTCCACGTTAAGGATGCATTTGCGAAAGAGTCTATTGCAGCGGAGGATACATTCACATTCAAAACAGTGGTAGACTGAATTCGGACGTGAGTGGCCCCTCCTAAAGCTGCAAGTCCTTCCGGGGCATCCTCCCTAGATTCATATCTGAAATCCCATTCGACAAAAGGAGCAAAGTTAGCGTAAATTCTGTATGTTGAAGCAGAAACTAACAAAGAAATGGATGATTGGTTTGAGTTTGTTTGGAGAACGGAGGACTTACTTGAAGGTTCCATCGAATGGTTCAATAAGTGGTTCCCACACGCCCAACTGAGTGTTGTATGTGGATGCCGCTGCAGATGTGAACACGAACGCATTCAAAGCTTCCGGGCGACCGTGAACTGTAAGATGGATCTTTGTGATAGACATATCCATAAGAGGAGTCAACTGCAAGAAGGAATAGACAAAGGGGAGAATTAGATTTTCATAAATCCTTTTACTCCCGTACGCCGCTAGGGCTACAAACATGAAAGCAAACATGAATACCGACACATTCATCGAAAACCGGAAAAGCCGGGGAGTGAGGAAAAGCAATCAGCAGCAGTCAGAATGAGGAAAGGCAGGAAGTGCTGAGTTTCGAATGAGATTCACTTGAATAAGAGACAATTCATTGAGAAACAGCCATTTTTGGAAAAGGGACTCACCACCCCACTGAAGTCATCAAACACAGTGATTGAAACTCGGGGAGTCTTTATTTGTGCGTCCAAATTATCTGGTTGTTTTGGTTTCTCAAGTTCTGCAAGGCTGTATGCCATTCGCCACGGTGGCTTTCTGTTGTCGGCATGCACAACAAAAGTGCTCGGCTGCACATATACAACAGTTTATTCCAAACTTCCTAATCAGCACAATTGCCTTGAGCATGCAGGCAGGACTCATACATGCATTCGCTTTGATTAATTGAATCTTGTGATTGTGATTCAGACTTCACAAGTTTTGCAGTCATGAGAAGAAGCGTTACTATGCACACTTCACGTGCTTGAGACAACTTACAGCTTCAGTATTAATCGTTTTTGTTGTGAATTGTATCAAAAGCTGGAACAGAAAGGACTGACTAGTTTCACGTAAATCATCTCCCTGCTCGGGATCCAACTATGCTTATTAGTGACGGATGATAATGGTTAATCTACTTCAGTTCAAAGGAGAAATCTGCCCATCATTCCTCACATCAGCTTTTGAAGCGTGAGATAAACATCAATTACCTGGTTGTCAACAGGCCAAAAACTGAATTCTTCATTCTTGGCGGGACTCCAAGACCACACAGCCTTCCCTGCAAAGTTCTTTTGGTTCACCAAATCTGTCCTTAGACATCGCACGCAGTCGGTAGAAGGAGGAGCAGCTCCCATTGCTACCACACAACCAAGAGCAACATAACCAGGGGGAGCAACAGGAAACCACACTCTCGCCTCCTCCCATCCTCTGGCAGAAAGCGTAGCCCTCAATACAAACTCTACAGGCTTTGCCAACCTCGGCTTGGCATTCGATGACTCAGTATCATCAAGAACAACAAGTCCTGCATCTGGAGGATCATATCTGTGGAACATTCGAAACACCCATCACCCAAAAGAAACAGTTAACAGTGAAATATCACATAGGTGATAGATAACACAGGTGAATGAAGCCACCCAAGTTTGGCCCAGTACATCATATGATACAGATCAAGGTCAACCTCCACCCCATAATGTTAAACTTAATGCTGATAGTGTCCACCCAGTATCTGAGTAGTATTGCTCGTAGTTATAGACAACCCACCCTTCACTTGCAGTATCTCCGAGAATTGTGTATCCCGTTGGTGCTTGGGGCCGCCAAATGGTAACATGGCGTTTGGATGGCCCCCCCTTGTCCCACCAAATGCGCTCAAAGTGTGGTGTAGTCAGAAAGGGACGGGGAGCTGCAGGCGTGGAAGCTTGAAGTCTGGAAGACCTAAGCATGGTCGGTTCACGAGCACTTATCAAACGGCTCTGCTCCATTGTGGACGACTTTGATAGTGTTGCCTGCTCAGAGCTTGTATTGTCCGAAGACATACCCTCCATTCGAGCAACAATGAGAAGTTCTGGCCGGAAATCCCTCAGCAAAGTGTGTGGTGGTTGGGAAATTCCTTGGCAGGCAAAGAAAGTTTGAACTGAGTTGTCAACTCGCCATATGCTTGCTGGCCCCCACGAGTCATCCCCAGGTCTCGTATCCCTGCCAAACATCCAATAGTGAACATGTGACTCAATCGCAAAACAGTCTTCAAAAAGTATTTCCCTCCCGTTTCCTCCACATGAAATGCTGCCTCTAACACTGAAATACAAGACTAGTTCGAGAAGCAAGCAAACTGAACTGAGCTTTTGCCCAAAGTGACGATCATTTACTCTCTATTTATCATTTCTTCTATCAAGTACCCTGGAATAAGAAGAGAGAGAGTTCCATAAGGGGGAAAGAGTGGGTACATACGGGTCAAAGAAAACACAGTCAGCTGCAGAAGATGATGTAAGTAAGTCTTCTCTAACACAAGCCGCTGTTGTAGGATCTGGTGGATTTCGTCCCTTAGTCACGAGGCAACCCAATGCCACATAGCCTTGAGCAGCAATTGGAAGCCAAATGCAGCATTCTTCTTCATCAGGGGCTATTCCTTTTGAGCTCCAAAGGAGTTTGAAGTTTCGTGGTCGTCTAGTTCGGCGATATCCCGGGTTGACGGCCACCACGGGGAGCAAAGGAGGATTCTTCCTGCACATGTAATACAGGAGTAGCAAGATGTGAGCAAAATATGCAGGATTGGGATTGCCATCAAATTACGGTCGTCGAGTGCATCATGCATTCAGAAACAAGATACTCTCCCTGTAAAGTAATGCATCGTCTGACTCACGTTCTTGACCCACTTGTGATCATATATGCATCTAAATTTTGTTGAAAAGTCAAAGGTAATGGAGGAAACTGTGAAGGGCAGGAATTCCCAAGAGCAAGCTATTATATGGAATACCCCAGCCCCCTCCAAACAAAGGATATGGAGTGGAGAGAAATAAAGGTAGCAATGGCTGTCTATCGTCCCATTTCCCTTGCTTCAGTACTTAGCCAGAAGACCCAACCAGAACAGCTGTCAGACATTAGTTCATACCCGAGAGTGACGCAATCGCCAACAATGCTATATCCTGTTTTCGCCAACGGCCTCCAGAAAGTTACATCTTGTGAAGGTTCTGAACCTGCATCAGCAGAGAAGAACACGGATATAAGTTAAGAAACAAGCCTATCCAAATGCAACAAGTGAGCAAGTTTGAAATGCCCTGCAGGTGGAAAATGAAACAACAAACTATCCTGTTCGAGTAAAGCGAAAGGAAAGTGTGCTAATAACTTTGATACATTCCAATACACACTCAAATGAACTTTGGAACATACCTGCAGGACTCTGCCAGAGGCGGTCGAATTGAGTGCAGCGAGTTACGATTGGGCCACCTCCAAGTTTGAGAGCTGCGCTTAGATCTGCCGACAATCGCTGCATGAGACGCACTACATTAAGGGGTATATGCAGTGCTATGTCGGTAGAGGTAATGTCCAGTTTGGTCTGCCCTTTCTCGCAAACATAATCCATAATAGCATCAAGCGGCTCAAGCACAGCGAGTCCGGCTGCATTCTCCACCATCACTCCTTTGGCCGATGCTTTTAGCCACGTGTCGGGCCCCCGCATCGCCAACCTACAGCGGCCAACAACTAGTCAGCTTTAGTAGAGTCTAGTCAAGTCCATAAATCAGCTCAGCTGCAAGGAATAAAACGTGAATATGGACACGGAACTCGACAACTAACAGACAGACAGTCAAATAGCCAACTACTGCAATGTGGAAGATATCAAAGAAACGTTTTTCCTCTAAAAGTCCTGGAAAACCTTCACATACAGGAGATTAAGGTCGAGCTTTGCCCGCAATAGCTTCTCTGGCTGGAGAACAATGTTTGCAGGCCATGTTGTGCTGTCATAGAATGTGAGCTCAGGAGCTATGGCCTGCCCACCCCCATAAGACCACGCAGGTCAGGTATTGCAACAACTGCGTTTCATCACATTGCTAACAATCTGTAAGAAACAAGATACTTCCCCTCCAAGGCAAGAGAAACCGAGGCATGGTAGTAATGTATGGGACATGCACTCAAAGCTTAAAAACCGAACCCTGCAGAGGCCACGCATAAGCAGCATCGCCCATGATCTCAAAGCCATAAAGGTCAATAGTAGTGCCCATTTCAGCAGCAGCCCTACCTGAAAATCTACACTGAAATTTGAAGAAGCGGCTTTAGATGCTGGCTGAGAGCCTTTCTGAGTGTCTGCACTGGTCTCTTTGTCATGGGAGGATATCCCAGAATCCACTCCCGAACCGTCCAGAATCACTCCATCCTCAACTGCAGCACTGTAGCAGCTGCCGCTTGCCAAATATACGCAACTGTCAAGATGCAGGCCATTCTGCCATTTGAAAGGAAAGAACCACAAAGCAGTGTCAATGTTTTGATGGCTTCCTTCTACTGCACGACAACAAAACAAGTAGCATGAGAAATGAATGAAATGCCACAGCAGGATGTAAGTTACGGCAGCTGCAAAATTACCCAAGAGAGAATCTAGTTCAAGGCTGTAATTTGACCTACAATATGCAGTACTTTCCAGTCATATGCAGGGTTTCCCAGCCCGGGCTTGAATCCAAGTACCATGTACACAAGTTTAAGAAATGGAAGCTCCCTTCTTGCTTAAATGCGACAGAGTTATCACACCCAAGTAAACATACAAATATATCTTACCAGAATCGTCACATTTTTAAACCGTAACTTCTTCCCAACTCCCACTCGAATGAAAGGAACTGACGGAGGTCCAGAAAGCCCAATACCACTCTCGTCCTCCAGCAAGTAGAGTGTGTTTCCACAGCCATCATACTCATAATCATCCACGCTCGGAGTATCGGCTACAAGCTGCCTTTGAGGGCTTATCCATGCTAGGGTTTCTGTCTGCTTGTATGAAGCACTCTTTAGAAGTACATCATGCTGAAGACCTACGGGGTCCTCCCGAACATCACGACTCGTTTCCTTCCCTGCCATTGCTCCTATGGAGGGAACAAAGAAACCCCCAACATCTAAAAGAAAGTCCAAGGCAACAAGCATTCGGGGCCGCTGAATACGGACGACAATAGACTGTGTGCCAGGCTTGCTGATCATATTCATAACTATCATGGTAAGACTTGCAGGGTTGTCATCTTTGAACCATCCTTGCTCTAATCCAGATGATCGCGTTGGGTCTGCATCAAGAGCTGAACCTAAAGCGAGCCGCATTTCTGGGCGAGTGCCGGCTCGTCGGTCCAGAATCGACATCTTAGTGAGGGTGAGAAGGACGTTCATCTCCTTATGAGAGGTGGTAAGGTAGTTCAACCACAAGCCTTGGATCTGCAGATAACCACAGCATGGTGACAGCACATCATGTTGCATGTCACAACACAAAAAAGATTATCACAGCTGTTCCTCAAAGATATACAAGCTTGTGCAGGCATGTACCAGAAGTTAAAGCAAAGAAGGTGAGACAAAACGAAAATCTGAGTATCAAGGACCCGTCATTTAAAAAAAGGAGATAAGAAGTTTTGTAAGATATTGTGAGAACAATTCACATCTAAGCTGCGAGAGTGATGAAATTGTACCCGGAGTAGGGCTAGGGAAGTATCACGATGGTAGCCAGAAAAGAGCTCCAACTCTGCATGATGCAGGTCAACACTGACACGCATGGTTGTGTAGGGTTCAGCCGGAGCCTTCGGTTTGGGTTCTTCTTCATCGATCTCCTCCTTTTCTGTCTTGTCAATGGCTGCTACTTGAGCTTTCCTAAAATCTGATGGCAGTTGCGGAGGTTCTGCCATGTTTGCCAGGGCGCACCCAGTGATGAGAGTGTACTCCCTGTCAGAAAGCACTGCCCGAAGACGAGCCATCTGTAGACACAAGACCAGAAAAGTATCTTATCACTTGATGATGATGAAGATGAAGATGGAGATGGAGTTTGAGGTCGCTGTTCTTTTATGTTAGATAAGAATTGTTTGCACAATCCAGTGTAAACGAGAAGCAAGCCCCTAATTCGCCTTGATTCGGAGGAAAGTGAAAGAAAACAACTTTTTGCCAAATCGAATTGTCGGTTTCCAAAGGTACACCTGACTTGACAAGTCCCAGGAAGTGAGTTTTGCTTGTTCACAACAAACATGCAATAATGAAACAAAGATAATTTTGGCTGAGTTATTCACTTACCTTTCGTTTTTCTCGCTTTCTAATGCTTATGGCGATGCCTACATGGGACACTGGTAGATCTCTACAGTTTTTGAACATTGCATTGCATCAGGGTCCACTACAGTAAGCCGAAAAGCAAAGAAGGATAAACTCGTGTGCCGCTACACCTTAGGATGGTCAACGTAGCCAACCCCCCAACGGCAGCACCTTGGGCACCGCAAATTGCTCACCTCTATATGAACCTCCATTGTTGGAACGCGCTTAAATAAATCTCTTAAGCTTCGCTGCACCGTCACTTTGAGCCCTTCCATTTGCGGCACCATTGGCTCCCTTAGGGTCCCTTTTATTCCCACTCTCACATTGATGTCCCGACTCTGCTCAACACAACAATTCCACATCCGTAAGAGGCCACTGTAGGAACAAACAATGAATCCAACTCTGCAAATACTCAACTCAGGAAATTCAAATTCAGGACTTTTGTTCAGTCCCAGTATAAGCATTTCACACCTGACCAAGATGCAGTAAAGGACGACGGGCCAATTTTGCAAATTCTCAACTGATAGCAAAGATAGATACTGAAGCTGATAAATATGAAGGGTTTTGAAACTGCGGCTTTCAAAAAGTGAAGTTGATGCATGAAAAACTAATTCACAATTTATAATGCACACTCAGCCCGGTCGAGTAAACAGTCCACACCTCGATAGTAATCATATCTACACGGACTGCAGAAGGGTCCTCTTTGTTGCCCCCCCGCCACTCCACATTACTGGACACTTGAAGATGACCAAGGCTAATCTGCATGAAACTGAAAAAATCATACAAGGGAGTGCTGCAAATCAGCTTTCTAATCCCTGCGAATCTTCAGTCAAACACCATCATTAAGTCTTTTGCTCTTAGTGGAGATAAAAACGAAAAATGACACATAATCAACACTTGATTTCAAAGGGAAGAGAACGGGGCTTGCGGGGAGGCAGCAAATGCTCATTAAAAAGAGGTGTCTAATACTGCTGCGCTTTTACGGCTCTCCGATTGCTTCTTGCATACATTACATTCTTCAAGCATTGTGCAACTTTTTTATCAGAAAGAGCGCTTGATGGGTTTTTGGAACAGCAGAGCTTTGAAGCTGCAGGCAATCATAGTGAACATACTCAGAACTGGTGGAGGTATGAGGCATAATAATGAGAGGTGCATCGAGGGATATAGCCAGCTTCACTCCTGGACTTCCTGTCATTTCCGACTGTTGAATGAAACGCTCAATCCCTCCAACAGCGTCCACTACACGGATAACCGCTTGCTGTGCTCCCGGCGCCGCTAGAGCCATAAAGTAGGCTGTCAGCTGTTAAAGAACACACACAGAGAGAGAGAGAGAGAGAGAGAGAGAGAGAGAGACGAACAGAGTTTGCAATTAGTAAATACGATTGAAGCAATTGCAAAAAAATGTAGAACGTAACAATTGCATCCACACAAAAGGCCCGTCACGTGGAAACTGTCCACCCTTTCAGACATAAGTCATCGCCAATCTGTTCAATCTTTTCTCGTCGAACAAGCAAAAGTCAGAATTGAGGTTTTGGCATATCTTAGCATGGCCCAATACTCACCTCTGAAATGAATCGGTAGAGAAACACGATTCTCACAGCCGAGAGCTGTCCAGACAGGCTATACTCATAGCCTTCGTAATCATCGTCATCCGGACTAAACGAAGTGAACTCCAACTGCAAGGCTTGAACAAACATGCCAAATTAGCTTTGCGATCTAACACCTTTGAACAGAAACCAAAACAGAAGATAGCACTGAAACCAAGCACTTCTTAAACACACCAAAGGACAGAGGTTGATGCAGGGAAAGGTGCATGTCTGGGCATGCCTGCAGATCTTTTTTCCAGCATATGCAACAAATTGTATGAGATGCATGGAGTAGCTTAAGCGAGCAAAATTGTTCAGGTACGTTTGATTCTCTCCTGGTGAGAATAAGAAAAGTTTATCGCCTTATTTATCATCCACAAGATCAGGAAGGAGTAAAACCATGAAGACAAACCAATAACGTGGGAATTCTCAGCTCGGTTGCTATAGGCCACAGGAAGAAGAGCTCTCTATCATAAGAGTTTAGCGCTCACTTGCACAAGAGAAGCATTTGAGGGATCCCGCAAGTCGCAAAGCCAACCCCATTGATGAGTTGGACCGAGCAACATGTTGCAGAAACGCAGGTTTCCGAGGCTCACACTGATTCGCATGGAGCCCGGAAATAACTGTTCACATGTCAATGGAAAGCATTAACAAAGGCAGCCTCAAACTAGACAGGAACTAAACTAGATTCATATAAGCACTGGGATCAATTCTACAATGACATGAACCATGGAATGTTCACACTTTGACTTCGTGCAAACAGCATGCTACGACTGTATACAAAGCTTTTCCTCCATGTTTTATCTCATTTCTTGGAGAATGTCTGCAATATGTGTTCCCAAACCGGCGTATAGCATGTCACCCTCATGATTACAAACGCACAAAAAGCACCATCGAAACTTCTGTGAGTACAGACTTAGCGAAGTCGAGTTCAGTGAACACAGGCATGACTACCCTCCACTTGAAGATCCTTCTCAACATGCAATCAAAGTGTAGAGGGAAGGGGACAAGGTTACTCCTTCTCCATCCAGCTACTCCCCTTACTACTTTCCCCTCCTTCCCACTCAATCTTCCCCATTCATTTAGAAACTGCTAAAGGAAGTAGGCATCAACACTTTGAGTGTCATTCTTGTTAAGAAAACTAATTTTTTTTTCTCCTTCTCTGTTCTCCCTGCGCTTTTCCCGCTTACACTCTCCTCACCTCTAACTGTTCACTGCTTCTAACATTTTGCAATGGGTTGAAAAAGATCATGCGACGAAAGGCTAACCTTGAAGTCCATGCTCATGCGCTCTTGCTCCAACATTGCAAGATGAGAGCCGTCCTCCAGTGTCAGAAATACTCTGGCCACTTCCATATTCATGTACAACTGGAAAATCACTTTCGATTTCCCTCGTCCGAGAAGCCCCTTGACAACACTGGACTCCAGACCCTCCAGACCATTAACTGCCACTGTTAACGGCTTTTCTTTAGCTGCTGAATTGCTGGTCGGCCCTGCTTCATCGGATGCAGATGCCCTTGAAAGCTGACTTCCCAGGTCCATAAGAGCAGCAACAGTTGGGCGGATCATAAAGAACTCCAAAGTTGACATCGTTATTATCATCTGCATGCTCCCATGTACCAAAAAAACAGGCGGATGACGTTTGCAGTCTTTGATGCGCCGCCAAATTCTACACAATGACAGACATAGTGTACATAAATCACACATAGAAGGAGCAGGCGCTATTTCTCTGGGCACATTCTTACCTTCATATCCGTCCCATCATACTCCGGAGAAGCTTGCTGCCGCATCAGAAGCTGAACTTTCACAAAATCGACTGCATGATCAAGCCCATCATCCTTCTGCCCTCCCGGAAGCAGATAACCAACTCGCCCAAAGGACGGCGTCTGTGCATCTAACGATGACTCCACATCCTCCAAAGCCAACTCCTCAGCGTCGAAGAAAATGTCCAAGTTTGCCTTGTAAATGCCACCCCTACTATGTCTAGGGGTTGAGGACATAGAATCAGGAGACCCTGGAAATTCTTGCTCAGCATCTGTAAAGTCTTCATCTTCATGGTCTTTGCCTCCTTTCACACGTGCCGGGGAGCTACCCCCAATATCTTGTTTTTTTGCTAAAACTTGAGCAGCTTCTGCAACTGCGGGATCACTTGCTTCATTCTGAGGCTTTGTAAGGAGCGAGCGAGCCATGTAACGAGCAGATGGGTTAACAGGCCCTTGCAGAAGGTCCTCCAATTCAAACTCATGCACACCCATGCCTATAGCCAAGTCACTCTGCCTCTGAAGAAGTTCCACCTGAAGCAGAGGAACAGAATACCTTGGTGTTACAGACTCTTCGTAAAGCAATACAAATGCAAACTATTGAAGCATTTTGACAACCATGTGTTCTCCAAAAGTTGTCAAAGGGCTCAATCCCCTCGGTTCCCCCAAATTCAAGAAATTGAAGATCCATCACTAAAATTGTAATGAGAAAGGACGGCGGATGGCCCTTCACCTAACTTAACAATGAAAGTCTTCTGCTTTAAGTCAGATTGACAAAGTGCTGAGTTGGAAATACAAGAAAACGTTTGACCATCATGCCTACGTACCTTACCACCTGATGCCCTCATGACCAGGATATCTAATTCCTCGTCACTAGTAGAAGCGCCGTCAACCTGCAAACAAAAGATTGAAAGATACCTCAGACTAGGCAGAAGATTAGATCAGAAGAGAAGATTAGGCATATGTCTGACGGGACCACCAAAGCCACAACACTACAGGTTGTGATTACAATTGCCAAACCGCCACATGTAAAAACGTACGGAACATGGAACACTCGACAAAGCAGCCATCAAATGAGGAGGAACAAAAACGCTGAAAAGCATTGAAATGGACGTTGAGGGGATAATGAAAATATTGTGGAAAACAACGACAACAACAGGCAACCCACATAAACACGGAAAGCACCTATCCCCTGCAACGAGTAATCTTGTTGATTAAATGAAAGTTGTCTTGCTTTGAAACCATGTTTTTTCTAAGCCACCAGAACTAATCAGTACCTCTCAGCACCTGAATGAGCCAATCAGCAAAGGATATGAGCCCAAGGGCCGAGAGGATTACGCTCTAAATTACGGCTGGATTCTACCCAAAAAAATTCTACTAACCTATAGCTTACAGTAAGCAAACAGTGGCGACAAATCAGATAAATTTCCCAGATGAGAATGCAAAAGGCAAGAAAGAGATGTTGAAAGCCATACAAGCAGCGGCGATGTGTTCACAGGCTAGCGATTGGAGCACTCTTACCAAGCCACCAACAGAAAGCTCAAGCTGATCCAATGCGCCGAGTATGTACACCAATGGTTGGTTCGAATCAACAGGCTCCCGTGTACTGGTCGAAGAAGGCATCTCGTCTTTCTCCTCGTCATCGTCAATCACAGAAAGGGTTGCAGGCGCCTGCAATATCCAGCATTTCCAGCATATTCTCAGGCTAAAAAACGATGCAGACAACTCAATAACTCAAGAATGCCGAAGCTTGTCATTAATGACATAAAAACCATTAGCATAATCAGAAAAACCCAACACAGCAGCACTTCAGAGCTTGTGGCCCACAATTACAATTCACTATGGTTCAGATCTCGCATTGTAGTCAAGCTCAACTGAGCACTGATCTGAGTATTAACTTTTGAAAAAAATAGTAACCCAGAAAACCAAAGGTTTGTGTCGTTACTCCGAAAGCTTCCTGTCATCTCACATGTGTGCTCATGCATTGACATCGATAAGCGGAGGGAGATTTGTCACTCACAGAAGAGAGATACATTGCTCCAACCATACGATCCATCCAGTCGGAAAGGTCTTCATTGCTTTTGAACCGAAGGACCAATGCTTGCTGAGAGCGAATAACCTGCCCTCCAACATAGAAGACCACTAATAATCAGAGACAAACAGAATTCGTACAAATGAAACAGCCGCAGTTCAAAACTCAGGACAGTGGCAAGTTCAAGGGTAGCATTATCTCTCGCACAAAGAAATGAAGGATATACAGGCGATACAGGTATACTGTTGGACACAAACAGAGGTTCCCCCTGTAGAAAGAACAGGCTTTGGACGAAAAGAATACCATGGAAGGATCCTTTCCTCGGCTGCATATTGCCACTACATGGCGTGTATTCCCGATGAGCTCCGGTGGAATTTCTAAAATTGTCTTTCCAACAAGCCTGCATGCATAGATTCTCAACAATTGGTTAGTGATAATGGCAAAGGCTTTACATAGAAATGTTTGTGATGTTCGTGGTTTTCCATGACTTCACCAGTACATGTTTGTCTCTTCCTGTCTGAAATTATGATGCGATATCGGCATTTCTGTCGAGCGTGGACGAATTATTGCTCATCTTTTGCTTCAATGATATCAGTAACTCCAACCATATGAGCACTGACCGTGAACAATGCTCCATGTAAACCCTGCATTAGAAAGAATGGTGCAGGGAAAACTGTACTCTGAAAGCCATCTCGAAGTACGGGAGTATCTTACCGAATGCCATGTACATAAGGACAACACACACATACGAGTCCCGACATTGACCAGGTTCCAGTTAATAAAGTGCAAGGACAATCTGAGATGTATCATCACATATGGATCATTGCATCCTACAAAGCTCACCTTTTCTCCTTCTTTGCTTCCTTCGCGTTCTCATTCTCAAGAATGTACAAGTAAGATCCATTGAGAACCGCCCACCGTGGTTCCCAAGTGGCAGTTGTGCTACCCATGCCCTACACAACAGTAATGCAATAAGAACTCAACCTCACTCAATAAGTGCACGTACATTCTATACCACAGAGGAAGCTTCCCATTTCAGGGTCGGTCATTGCCTTGATGCCAACTTCTAGTGCCTCAGCGATGGTTAGACCAGCAAGATGAATACAAGAGTATCCAGAACTCAAAGGAGTCCAACTCGTAGCTTCCTTAGGAAGCAATCTATTGAATGAAGGAGAACTTACTGCCCAATTCAAGTCCCATAACGGGCCAGAGAAGTCTCCGGGCAACCACGATGGCTCCACAGTAATTTTGGACTCGTTTTCCTCAGTCTTGGCAGGCAAAACTGCTCTCAATACTTTCATCATGCGACCGAACCTTGCGGGGGAAAAATGGAACCCAAGTCGAGGCAACCACACAGCAATCCTTGTGGTCGGATGGCCTGGAAGGGTGACCATCATCTGTAAACACAAGTATAGACCAGGAACGGGATTTAAAAAAAAGGATCACAGCTTCTGATGGGGGACTTAGTCGCAAAAAGGAAGTTTTTAATGTGTGTGTGGTTATAAGAACAAAGGTCTTGTGATATAGAGTGGCAACGGGTCTGAGACTAACGCTGCTAATATACCTGTTGAAGCAATGCAGACATCCCACAGCGGTCGAGAACAGGCAGAATGAGACTTGCTGGCTGTGAAGGGCCATTGAACTTTCCCTTTTCTGTACTGGGAGGGCAAATAGGCGCTTTGACAACTTGTAAAGGTGGGGGTTGTGACCAATCGTATTCGCCATCGGCTAGAAAGATTGAAATATCAGTTCCAGTGACTTTGAACTTTGTGTATAATGCACTGTCTTCTAGTCTTTCTTGCGGTTCATCCTGCAAAAATGCCATCTCGTCGAAGTCAGAAAAGGTGGCATAGCTAAGGAAACATGCCTCGCAAAATGTTCCACATCAACACACTGTTTAGCAAAATGCCCTCCGAGGCAGAGGCATCACTCAAACAAACAGCCATACTAGGCCAATGGTGTGCAAGGATGTTTCCGACTCTGACGGAAAAAATCGCAAAATACGAGTGGAAATGAACTTGCAGGAAGAACATGAGTTGTGAGTCAGGTAGAGAATAGCAGGTGCATTTGTAACTCGCAGAATCATGCTGAAAAGACCGCGAGAAGGCAAAGACTGCAAAATCAAACCTGTAACATCACTTGGAAAAAAGAAGCAGTTCATCTGTCACAAGGAAATTGTCTAGAACTACCTGCACAGCACAAGGACAGACTCTCCACCTTTCAATCACTGTTAGCCACAGTATTACCAATACTCATACCTGATCGGTCTTCAAGGTAAAATGACCAAGGTCTAATAACAACTGGCTTGCAGGGGAGCCATTGGCATCAGCATCAACAGGAATAGAAATTTTCGGCGCGTCCAAGTCCAAGTCGATTGAAAATCTGTTCGAGCAAACATAACGAAGATATTTGTGGTAACGAAGGTTTTGTCAGTCAGGAATCACTCTAGACAGGGTCAGAATAACATCGATTCAACAGGAAGAAGATGGCACATATCTTCTTTCTTCAATAGCTTACAGCAGGAGAATGGACTTGTTTTCAAAAATGACTTCAAAACGCTCAAATATCTGAAGCCAAACTGTAAAAAGGTGCTTCATCATACAAAATGAACGAGATTTACCGAGATCGCTGCTGCAAAGCTTGTTGAAGCTGTACTTTGGCTTGCCGTTGCACATCCTCCAACTTGCTCTGTTCCAATCAAACCATTTACATGCATGAACTGCAGGATACTGACCAAGCCATAGAACTGCAACTTGCGAAAACGGAGGCCCCTACGGAGAAGAAAAGAAGAGAAAATGTGAAGAGATAATGAACAAGCCATAGAACTGCGACTTGCAAATACAGAGTCCTCTATCCTCAGAAAGAAAAGGAAACAAAGGAGAAATATCCTTTAAAACTGCAGGGAGTCAATCAAGGCAGCCACAAGTAACATCTAATAACATCATACAGTAGGAAATGCTAATTTGTTACCTGCAATACTGCAGCCGTCTCTAAGGCCACTCCCGGGCTGACAGCTTGACCACTCTTAAGAAACTTTACAAATCGATCAACACTCGCCCGCCAAACCTGCACATCAAATAGTCATCGTGCATAAGGAGATCACTCCGGAATACTCACCTACAGAAATATACTCAAATTCGCAATGCAGTCTTCACGTTGCGAGCAGTCACTGGAGGTAATGTGAAGAAGCAGATGATACATGCTGAGCACGGCTTTTCTTTTCGTCACGCATGTAAGATAAAATAGAGGCCCTGCCCCTTACCTAGTGGCTTCTAGGTTTTAGGGTTGTGAGGATCTGGCGTTTTAGGATTTGGCATTTTATGTGCTAAAGCCCTGTATATGCATAGTGAAGCAGTGCAAGCAGAGTTGGAATAAATTGAAAGGAAAAAACAGTTCCATAGTAGAGGTTTTGGCAAGAAAGCTTTCATTTCTAAATGCCCTTTGACACTTTCGATAGTTGAACATAGCATGATTAAGTCAGTTAGGCTGTTTCTCTCACTGTAAAGAAGCCATCTCGTAAATGAACTCACCGTTACATGGCTGGACGATATCGTGGCTTGCAATATCCAATCCAGATTCTGCTCCAAAGGCGACTGAACATAGGAAGCAGTAAGCGCACCCTCCCTTCCCTGGCGGCTGACACTCTGTAGGATAAAAAATCAATGAAAATCAGAAACATATTTGAGGTATATGAAGAAATCTGTGAGCTAAATATCTACCGTGTATTTTCCTTCGAAAACCTACCGGAAGTTGTTACGTGTGGTATGAGAGATCTATTTCCTAGCACCAAAAAACACACTATAATTCGTGAGTTCATTGTTTTGATTGAAACTGACCAGCTTGCAAGAACCACGAGCAATACCTTGATCAAACAACCCTCGGGTGCGGAGAGTCCATAGTAAGCAAGGCTGACATCCGCCTTCATCATTTTCGGATAAATCTTCACACCAAGTTGAAAATTGTCAAAGGAGCCGCAAAGGACATCATTCCCCTCCGCGTCCAATGCCTTAGCAGTGTTGCGTTTCATCATGACATCCACGGCAATTTGCAACATATTTGGAGCTTCCTGTCCAGGGAGCAATGGTGATTCCATCCCCGGCTCATAGCTGACAAGCTCATCAAGTTTATCCCACTCCTCTTGACTCAGACCATGTCGACCATCTCCTTCTCCCTTATTCGCACCGGGTATAGGTCGGCCGCTAAACCACCACAAAGGAAGCAATCAAAGTAAAACTCAATTATAAGATCACTTCTTTACTCATCCTCAACCTAACCTTGACTCTCCTACAGTAGCTTCATAGTTGTATTTCTGCAACCTTCCCAGCCCTTGTATCTCATCTGAAGACCAAGACACAATCTAATCGATCGACAGTCCATCAATAAAGTAAGTGTAAATGACAACCTGTATGAACCTGCCTCAATTCTCATTTACAGGTGGTCGACAGGAGAGACCAACTGGAGAGGGAGGGAAACGGAGATGAAAAGTGAAGGTTCCTGTATGGGGCTTTTCTGGAACGATCGAGAGAGATGGAGGGGAGTGAATGAGGTGGAAACTGAAGTCCATTAGAGAAAGGACAAGCACGAAAATCGAGAGCAAAGATAGAAACACGTTGAGGATACTAATACAGATCCCGTCATACGCTACCGGCACAAAACTTGCAGTATTTCCGTGCTTATCTCATAACAAAAGGCACAAGGATGGTTCTCGGACAGATCCCTTACCTTAACCAACCAATCCAACCTCTCTGTGGCGGATTCTGCTTTGATCCATCCTGTTTCGGCCGAGTCCTTTCCGCAGTAGCATGGGCCAACATCCTACGTACAGCCACAAATACAGAAGTTAAGCTGAAAGCATGAGATATAGAAGCATTTTGTAATGCAAGGCTTTACAGAGCTGGCATTGGGAATAAGAGATCAAAATTTGCAATTGCCAGTATACCAAACATATCCGGCAAACATATGTGGTAAACGTAACAGTACAATCAGACGGCCACGCAAAACTAGGAAAACTGTTCAGACATAGAAACAGACCAACGTTTTAGATGGTCTATAAGTTTCAATCTTCACTATCACTCTCTGCTTGCGTGAGAGGGGGCGCAAGTTCAGCACATCTTACCGCCATAATAGAATGACATCATTGCTGAGTTGAGCATCCATTTTCCGTATCTCCGGTGTGTCCGCAACTGTCAAACCCGGCTCAAGGGCCTTAGCATATAGCTCTACATACTTTCGCCGCATTTGACAAAGTTGATATACGTCACTCCAATTGATCTTTCGCCTGTAAGAACCCTGACAAAAAGCTTAGTACTTGAGTGAAGAAAACGTATTAGATTTGCCCAACATTAAGATTCTTACAATGAGTTACCAAGGTATTTTCGCTCTCAGATGGTATCTAAGGGAAGCCTGCTGCTTTTCAAATAACACTGGCACTTCAAGCATGAACCCAAACCTGAAATATACACAAGATTGGCATAACTCAGCCATGGCCATTCAAGCCATTGACAAACCTGAATTTGTTTTTCTGATAAAGGTATGCTTCTTGGGCAAATTTCCACCATTTACGCGCATTTTTTAGAACAGGCACTCTAGGCCTAAACCGAGCAACCTCAGCTTTTTTCCGAAAAGTAGCAACAGCCTCCAAAAGTTTCATTGCATCCCCGTATTGGCTCTGCAGCGACAACCCCGAGAGACATGAAGCACATCAGACTTAGCCTATATTAAGCTTAACAAAATAAAAAAATAAAACGATACTTGCAAAAGCTGGCTAACAAATTCGCTCACTAATAAGCATTCGTTCACAGACTTTTCTTTTTTTAAGAAGTGAGAAATAATCTCTTCATATTGGTCGGCAGTCTTCACACAATATTCAAGTCAATGGCAGAATGAATTCAGTTCTGAAATAACCAAGCCCTTTCGAACTTACGATGTCAAATGAGCCTCAGAAAACACAAAAACTGAGACTTTCCTTTCATGTCACCAATGAGGACATGGCGACATTCTACACCTTTCATGCTTCCACCTTGAGTGAACGCAAAGCCCCTCCATGAGCTTCTAAGTCCCATCTAATAAACTGTTGCAAGCGCAATGCCATCCTGATGCTTCAATGCCAATTTGAGAATGGCACTCACAGTCCCTAGTCTGTTCAACTCTAAGTGGAAAGTAGATACCCGAACCCAAGTTATAACGTGAAAGGGGAAAATGAGCACACCCACACCACATAAAGTAAAAACCAAAACTGAACACAGAATGTCTGACATGTCAAAAGGGTCCACGAGGCATGTGTACCTCAGACATTGTTAAGGCTACTTCGTCGAGGACCAAACCGGCCTTCTGAAAAGGCACATCGGGAGCTCGCTTGTCGGCTTTTCCCAGCCTTTGGTAGCGCATTGTGCCCCCAACGGGATGCAGAAGGTATTGGCGCCCCGCAGCTCTCCCTTGTCCTCTGGGCTTCGCCGCTTCACCATCATTCGCAATTCCAGGCTCAAATATCTGCAAACTCGAACAAGAGAAACAGAATTGAGAAACGACCCAATTTGAGCAAAGACCCCACACTCTGAACATGCAATCAAAATTCTTTCTCAAACGACCAGTGGATATAATGCCAGCCTGGTATGTTCAATTCTTTCTCCTGAAAAGCATCCTTCACCTTGGAAAACTATATCCTCTCAAATACTTGAGAAATTGTAAGGCAGCGACTTACCTGGCTCCATTCTGAAGATGTCAGACGATCCCATTTTTTGCCAATTTCCCACAACTCTGCGTCTGAATCGTGGTAGAGAGCAAGTCGATCAAGATGGACTGCCTGTATGGCCCCAAAACAAAGTCATTGCTCTTGTAATGGTGGTATAAGAATGGACTTGCGCAACAAAAATAACAAGGTCGAATACAAGAGTTAACGTCAATCTCGAACTCTGTCAGAGCTGAAAAGACAAGAATAGGGGATCAGAAGCAATAGTAATAATAAGTAATAGTAATATACTCAGTCAATAGCTTAAAAGGTACCGGCCCACAAGGAGCGGAACAACAGGTTCGTGCTCATGGTGATATACTACCGAAAAAATAATAATGTGTGATAGATTTCAATAGGTTGACCGAAAAGTGTGCCTTCAACATTCATGAGATAACAAGCAGATTCCAGTCGTCAGAAAGGGTGAAGCCAGATCAGGCAGATTTTTTCGGAAGATTGCGACTTCAGCAGAAGAAAAGCTGTTACTTACTTTACGCAGTTTATCCAAAGCGCCGGCAGTAACGAAAGTCTCAACACCCTTCTCATCGATAGTCACTGCTGCTAGTTTAGCCAGAGTCAAACCAGTGCAGAATGGACGTTCGGGATTACTGCAAAGCCCTATACACTTTAATATGTTAGTATTGCGGAGACAAAACGATTAGAAAGGTATCTGCACCCTAATTGTTCCCCAGAAAGCATTCTCAATTGAAGAATATGTTGTTGTGTTGTCCATTCCTTAAATCCAGGAGTAAGGTTGTGTTTTCTAGGTTGATCAAGGCACATAAGAAAGCTAAGTGAAGGGAAACTGAACTTCTTGTCTACATGAGTCCTTGGTGAAGGTCATCCTCGTCAGCAGTTCATTCAGGAGGAAGGGCAGCAGGAGTCGCGCAGATGATGCACGATTGCTGAGGTGAAAGCCACAACTCTTTAATTCAAAGAGTTAAAGAAGTTTCGTCAGATAACGCACCTCAGCGTGTCTTCATATCTTATATGGACGTTTGTGAAGGATATCTTCAAATTGCCAATGATGGTAGAAATAAGGTTGCCTAGCCACGTGTTACTTTCTGCTGCCTGCACCCGTAATTCAAAACAAATAATCTCTTGGTCTATTTATCAACACAGTCATCTACAAAACTGTAAAGAAGCCTCCGACTAGCAAAACGTGAGAAAGAATCAAATGTGAGGTCCGATTCAGCTAAAGAAACCTTAAAACATAAATCAGTCCTTTTCACCTGTGATCAAACTGATAATCAAAGTTGAAAGTACAACCCCAAAGGGAGCTGTTTTACATTCCTTAAGAAGCCAATAATAAAGTGCGTTTGGGAGGCATTGGTACCTCTGCCCGTTTCTTCTCCTTTGCCTCCAAGAGCGCGATCTCTGCTTGCTGCGGGAAGAATAGAATGCAAACACGAATTTTGGACTCAAATTCTGTTGAAGGTTCATTTCCACCACTGGCCACTGGTCAACAACAACCCTCTATCCACTCACTATATGGCGCGGAGATCGGCTAATTTCACAAACTTGGACTGAATCATTCAAGGTGGAACGAATTTATACGGCAAATTTATGGAGAAACAATAAATTTCATATTCCCGCCTATGAAGGTGTTAAAAAATTGTTGGAAGCATACCTCGATACTCCGTCGCTTAGCTTCCTGCCTTGCAGATTCATCGTCCTCCCCCTGCCATCTCTTTCCATTTCTTTCAGTACAGTGCCTAGATAACCCCGTCGGTTTAATTTTTCCTTGGACTAATTTTCATGATGTTGACACCTAAGAGTTACAGGAAAGGTGAAACTCGGTACAGTATTAATGATCTCTTTTACAATGTGAATAAAGAAGTCTTGAAATGCCCTTCAGTATGCCCAAAACCCTTTAGTCATGTCCGTTCCCAGTCGACATCTCAGCATTACCGCACACAACTTGAATTCGATAGGAGCAACATTAACAGACATCAAACAACCGTCGACAATAACACATATTGACCTGATAAAGATTGTCAAAGCTCGCAGGCTCTGCGAGCAAAAAAATTCGATCAAGAAGGACAATCACGGGCTCCTGTCCAAGTTTGTTCCAAAGAATCTGCATCACATAAAGTGGGAGCGATGGAGTTCAGGCATCAATGTACATACTCACTCCACTACTAATGACCTCCATAACTTTCTTAATCGCTTGCAAGCGCCAAGACAGCTAATATTACATGCAGCTTTCTTACCTCCGTAACTTTCTTCGTCGCTTACCAGCGCCAGAATATCTGATATGGCATGTAGTTTTACTTTCTTCCTCTCTTACCTACATAACTTGCTTAATCGCTTGTAAGCGCCAAGACAGCTGATATTGCATGCAGCTTCACGTTCTTCACTCCTGTTCTCGTTTGCACTTTTTTTCAGAAACAAAAATTCTGGAAGCCCACCTTCAAGCGCACGGAACCAAGGAAGCCGGCCTTGACCGTGATAGGCAGCTTCAAGGCGTTAAGCGCTTCTGACTTCAACTCGAGATCCTTGAGAACGACATCTCCTGCAAGAAAAGAAGAACCAACCAAAATTTGCTTGTACGACAATCAGGGCAAACAAACAAACGATAGAAACACCTTGAGTTTTTTTGTTGTTACTCTTAAACATACGATAGAGAGATCTCATAGACTCGTACTACTTATGTTAGCCTTCGAGTTAAGCTCAAACAAAAGGTCAACATTATCAGTTGGCCAAAAAAGTATATAAATATTGCAGTAAAGAAAAAATTCAAATCTCTTTCAACCCCAAATAAAAGTATTAATTTGAGATTCATGTGCTCAGACAACAACCTTTGGTTTCCATGGTGTATAAATACTTCTCCGTTGACAGCTGTTGCTTCAATCAACCTCTCTTTTTATTACTTTGAGATTCATGAGCGCAGTCAACAACCTTTGCTGCCTATGGTATGAAAATCCTTCTCTGTTGAAAGCTGTCGTTTCAAACACCTATTACTTACACAGTTGCCTCCGACAAGCCTTACTGAAAAATTTGCGATTTTTTAATTTCCTTAAAAAGAGTGAGTAATAGATTTCGGCAGGCTTTCACTTAAGCGTGGACAGGGATTTACTGCCTGGCGGCAGGCTGACCAGATAAAGCAATAACTTACACAGGACTCCCGACTGACTAACAGTGGTTAACCATGCATTCACGGGTGCTAAAACTCTGCCAAGTACCTTGCCAAACGCTTATCTTCAAAGCCTCCTCAGGTATATTACGCACATACTCTCCAAGATAAGTGCGCAATAAATTCAAGACCTGCCAAATAGTCTCTTATGATTTGCATCAGCGATGGTGGAAAATGTTAATATTTACAAAGCCTGTCATTTTCTCTGAGGCGCAAATTAAACTTGCAATGTCTCCCTCTTCCTCTCTCTCTCCCCCTCTCTCTCTCTCCTCTCCCTCCCTTTCCCTCTCCCTTCCTCTCTAGGAGTCACTCAAGTACCCGTACGTTCGTCTCAAACGTTATTTGAGTGCAATATCTCTGCTGTCCCAAAAATAAAAATGAACAAATAGATAATGGAAAGGGTAAAACATCCAGCCTCTAAATCACTCCACAAAAAACAGTGCCTACCCGCGCTTCGAACATCCTGGATCGACTATGGATCACTCATTCGCAACCTGCAGCATGCAGCACGAGAACGCAACTAAGCGTCTTAGATTACAAATTTTCAAACTGTGCTGAATCAATGCAAGCAACCAGTACGTGTATTTTCCCAGCATCTCCCCTCCACTGGCGCATGAAGAAAGTATTGCCCCCGGTCCTGCTTTCAAAAAAATAAGTGCTTTTTCAGAGTAATCAATCAGCTATGCGAAATACCTTCCAAAAAATCTCCCCTTGCTACTTCCCTTCCTGATTCTGCTGTTCTTTCAGACCCTTTCACTTCTTAATCCATCCAGCTGTCAGCCCCTTTCCCTTCCAATTTTCGGCAAAAAAAGCTCACTTGAAGGTCCTGATTCTTCTGCCGTTTTTTCAGACCCTCTTCTCTTCTTAATCCTTCCAATTTTCTGTCTATCCTTCTCCCTCTCCCTCTCCCTCAAATTTCTGCAACCTTTAAGCTCTGTTGCTCACTCTCTCACTCTCTCTCTCTCTCGCTCTATCTCTCTCTCTCTCGGAAGGAGCCAGTCTTGAAACCGTTTGCCCTCCAAAAAAGGCTTGGCAGCTTCTATTGTCCGTACAATTGTACGAAAAATAAGTTATTTCGTACAGTACATCATTCGACCGTACAATTTGGGAAATCCGGGTTTGTTTTGTTCAGAAAACCAGCCGAGGGAGCAGAGTCAAAATGTAGAAAAAGTAATTGCAAACTTTTTACATTTTGGTTCGTCCTATTCTCTTTCAAAATACAAAATGCAGCCTGACCAGTACCACAATTTTTTTTCCTTTTTTTTTTTTTTTGTTTTGCCATCCTTTGCAGCCTGATCTGTATTTTAATCTTGTTAAATCATACAGTTCTTTTTCTAATTCTAGTTTTTAATATTGGATTTTTGGATTTTGGGATTTTTAGGGATTTTAAGACCGCCCAAAAAGGTGTCGGCCGTACATCTCGGCATGTGGTGATCGGCCGAGATCCCACGTAGCCTGCGAAGAAAGAATAAATCCATCATTACGCGGAAAGTGTATTCCAAAAGCAGCATGAGAGTACTTGATCGTAAAACGGGAGGGCTGGCCATGAAGTCCTTATTGGGGGCCACGTAGGACTGGCAGAAGCACGGGCCGCCACGTGCCGCTTCTCGAGCACGGCACGTGTTCTCGTGCATGTGCTCCTGTTTGTCGCTCACAGTTCCTGTTGTAGTCACAGTTTCAGCGACAGTTGTGACTGTAGCAACTTAGCACATGTGCAACCGTTGGAAATGTCGTACACCTGTTTACTATTCAGTTACAGTTGTAGTTACAGTTACAGTGACAGCTGTCATTGTTTTAGCAGCGTAGCGCATGTGCAACCGTTGGAAATGGTTAGAGGCATTGTTTCGGGAGGTAGTTAACCATTGTGAGCTGAGACATTAGGTTCGAGTCTTCAATTGGGCTAAGGTATTGGTCGATGTGTATTTTGCCCCATGGGTTGCAACAATGGAGGCAAAGGTGGGCAGTCATTGCTAAAGGTTGCAACCATTGGTTGGCTATTCAGTCAATGGTTGGCAGCCATTGGTTCTCAACCATTGCCGATGTCTGGCTGAGTCCGTCATTCAATGGTTGGATGGGTCCGCCATGCAATTGTTGGACAACCATTGCCAATGGCTGGCTGGTCCGCCATTCAATGGTTGGATGGCTCAGCCTTGCAATTGTTGGAGAACCATTGCTAATGGTTGGATGGGTCCCCTTGCCATTGTTGGAGAACCATTGCCAATGGTTGGATGGGTCCGCCTTGCCATGGTTTGACAACCATTGCCAATGGTTGCCCGAGTCCGTATTCAATGGTTGGAAGGGTCCGCCTTGCCATGGCTTGACAACCACTGCCAATGGTTGCCTGAGTCCGGCATTCAATGGTTGGATGAGTCCCCTTGCCATGGTTTGACAACCATTACCAATGGTTGCCTAAGTCCGCCATCCAATGGTTGGATGGGTCCCCTTGCTATGGTTTGACAACCATTGCCAATGGTTGCCTGAGTCCGCCATTCTATGGTTGGATGGGTCCCCTTGCCATGGTTTGAACAACCATTGCCAATGGTTGCCTGAATCCGCCATTCAATGGTTGGATGGGTCCGCCTTGCCATGGTTTGACAACCATTTCCAATGGCTGGCTCAGTCCGCCATTCAATGCTTGGGTACAACCAAGCACTGCCAACGGTTGACACTATTGCCAATGGTTGGTTGGCTGGTTAGTACCAACGTGGACAGAAATCCCAGTCGAGCCGTCGGTTGGGACGGAGGGGGTTGCCGGCCGGCAGCGACCGGCAGGTCCTTGTCTGCCGGCCGGCAGGTGCCGGCAGGCTGCAGACTGCAGGGAGAAAGCTGGAGGTGGAGCAGCTGTAATGGCCGTTGGTCACCTCTTTTTCTAAGCAGGTCCACCAAGGAAACAGCAAAAATAAAACATATTTGAAAGCCAAAATCTGGCTCTTTTCTTTAAGTTGCCAAATATTCTGCGCGTTTTGTACTCCGAAAATATTTAAATTCCTCTTCAGTTTCGCACGTTTTGCAGATTTGTCAAAGAGAACAGGGGAAGTCTCATAGCATTTGTTGGAAAGAAAGAGAATGAATGCAGCAAAGCTGCGGGAGTGTTACCAGCAGACGCAGGTCTTGCTTTCAGAACTGCAGGCCCTTGGTGCAGATTCTTATGGTATTGACAGAGCGAATGCTAAACATCAGCAGCTTGTCAGGCTCGCTATTCAGCTCAAGCACGGGACAGAATCTCTCGCTGATCAAGAGTCCGCCTCTATCTGGAAAGAGTAAGTGCAATAGTGTCTGAACAAGCCTCCGATGGAAGCGATTTTAGGTAGTTTGGCAGTAACAGGCCCGCCACGGCTGAAAGGCTGCGTTGACGATTATTTTGGTCTGAATGGCTCTCATTTTTAAAAAACTTTCGAAGGAATTTTTAAATTTGTTACTTACTATTTCTGCATTGTCAAATTTCGCCTCCGCATTCCTTGGCTCTCTCTCTCTTCTCTCTCTCTCTCTCTCTCTCTCTCTCTCTCTCTCTCTCTGTCTCTCTCTCTCTCTCTTTTCACTTTCTCTCCCTCTCTCCCTTCAATCTGATCGGCAGGCGTTTCGCTAAGCTTCACGAGGACTTGGTGTCTGTCACTGCACTCCGGCTTCAAAGAGATGGGCAGGTAAAGTTTCGTCAGGAATGTTGGTCCATAAATACAAACGACTTGTCGTGAAGCTAAAGGTGATCCAAGAACTTTTTGCCTCCTGCATGCAATAAATGATATCATTAGCAACTCTGATCCTGGCGCATTGCAGTGCATTAGGCTGCAAAGGTCCGAGGAGAAGCTAATGAGATGCTCATGATATCATTTGTTGCATAAAGGAGGAAGTTCTTGGATCACCTTCAGCTTCAAAATGAGTCGATGCTATTCATGGATCAAGAGTACTGATTCCTGAGATTATGTGACAATGTAGTCCATTGCAATGATTGTTGTTATTTTTCATTCGCACTCGCACTGATGATAAAGCACGTTGAAATTCGCAAATTTACGCTCTCTAATTGACGAGAGGAATGTCTCAGGGAAGCAGATAAATCCTGTTCATCAAAGAAATAGACCTCGTGCATCTATCCTGATCTGCTGTGTATTATATCTCTCCAATTTGTCTGCAGTCGAGCGAGCAGTTTTGGGATGGCTGTGTTCGCCTCTTGGTGAGTTAACTGTACGCCCTTATAATTGGTGCTGCAAATTCAAATTACGTACTGATTTTCTGAAACAATCATAAATTCCAAATGGTTTCAATCATAAAAAAGTACCAAATGGTTTCAGTGAGAACCAGAACCATCTGCAGCTTATGTATTGGACCACCTGCCAGTTTTCTCTCGAATGCCGACATTGCTTGTTGACAGTATGCAGGAGCATCAGCTTACACTCAAATGGAAGCTGAAATAGCAAACCTGCAAGCACAGCAGCATATTCAAGTGGAGGAAAGGACTAAACTGGACGCCGTGCTTCAGAACAGCGTATGAGCTTACACCCTGCAGCAATTTCTTTTATTCACAACGTTTTTTCTTTTGTCAATGACATTCTTTCTTTAGAGATGTGTTTGCCCTTGAACGTGTCGAATGCTTTTGATGTGTATAACTGAGAATTTCATCATCTCCTGATATTAAGCGATGCAGAATCAGCAACAGGAAGCCACAGCGAAAGAAATTTTAGAGCTTCGAACAAGAGTTGTCGTTTTGCAGCAAGAAGTTCAGAGGCGAGATGCGGATGCAAGGTAAGGGTTTTTTTTTGGCAGCTCCTCCTAACCAGTCAGCAGAAGCAGAAAGGAAATATCTAGACTATCATGCATTCTTTGTTTGAGGAAGGGTATTCTTTAGTTGAAAGAAAAGGTACAGACATTCTATCAGAAAAAATAGGAATCTGTCAAGTAACAAAAAATGCATATGTGGCAGGGATCTCCAGCAGCAGTTGCAAGTGACTTTGAAGGAGCGAGAGGCTCTACATGCAGAGAGAGAGAATCTACTTATGGAGAGAAGAAAGAATGCTCAAGTGCTAGAGCGGCAGGTACCTTTGCTGTCAGCTATTGGACAAGCATTTTTGGGATTGCTTGCCAGACCTTCAAAATTGCAAACCTACGAATTTCAGCAAGTGTAATTTTTTATTCTCCGATTCTTTCTCGGAGCTTTCTTGATGGAAAAGGAGTGGCGTGGATAGCACGCACTTAACGGCATTGAAATCGTCATGTTTGCCTTTGAGAACTGAAATGTCGGCCTTCATTAGGGCTTCAAGAATGCTGAAACTCAAGAATAAATAGGGCTGAAGCTTCATTCATTGTTAGTAACGTGTGTGGGGGGGCAGACGAAAGTAATTGGACAGCTAATGGAACGAAGTGAGTCGAATATTCGGGAGAGGGATGAAGCAGTGGAGACTCTCAAGCAGGTGGATGAGGACAACCATATGCTGCGAGTGAACCTCCATCAGCATACCTTGGTATGTATGTGCGCAATCACGCGGAAAAAGTGATGTTTTGTAAAACTTGAAATTTTTGGCATGCATGATATGACATGTTCTTTATCCCAGTCACTCGTCCAATTCCTACTTCCGCCTCTCCAATTGCACCTCTCTCGTCGCTATCCCTATCCCTTCCCGTTCCACTCCCCCTTCTCTATCCAACCTCTCTCTAATTTGTTCTTCCTTTCCCTCTCCCTCTACTCCTTTCCGTCGCAAATCACAGTCCCTCTACTGCACACCCTCCTCCAGTCACCCGCTTTCTCTTGCTTTACCTTCCCTCTCCCTGTTCTCCTCCCCTCCCTCTTCCGAGATAAAGCTGCTTGTTCATGTGTTGCTTGGATCATGGAGGCTTGGTGGTTTCCAGATGGTGGAAAAGCTCATAGGCTTAAACACGGAGGTGATGGACACTGCCAACCGACATGCACTGCTGAGGGAGGAACTGCAACGCCAGCTTCAAGAAGAGCGTCGGTCACGTTTAGAGAAGGGCATTGGAAACCGGACCTGCAACGGGCAGGATACACATGATGCAGAACATTCAATGGAGGAAGATGCTGTTCCGGTATCTACGTCTGCGCAGGTTGAAGATGTGGGACCGGCAGAGGAGCGTTCGTTCGACCAGAGTCATGCAGCTGTGCCTCGAACCTATTCTTGGAAGTCTCAAGACTCTGACGGGGGAGAGGAAACTTGGAGGAAGGAGCATGAGAACGGAAATAATAGACCAGTAGGCGATGATGGACGGACTACTTCTCACGGCGATTCCTTAAGTAATCGCCAGCAAGCGGCAGCTTTGGAGAGGCAGAATGGGGATAATGATTCATCGAAGCCGCAGGTTGGCTGTTGCCTTTTTGCATTTTGTGCTTGCATATTTGCATAAGTCTTGATGCTGGGACTTGTCATTATGTATGCTAAGGCGTTTTTCGAGGTTTAGGAATTGGTGTGAGGTGCTTTTACTACAAACTAACTGGCTAACTTTCTATGTGGTTTATCCTTCCAGGAACATGGGAAAGACGGGGCGGAGAAGGACCACCAAAAGGCAAGAGCCTGGACATCAGAGATGTTGGAATTGAGCTACAATGCTGCTCATGAAAAAGTGCAAGAGGACGAAGAAAGGAAGGCGGCTCTTTCTGAGGAGAGCCGGATAGAAAGTAAGGGGAGAGGAATAGCAGGAGGAGCGAAGAACATGCTGAGAAACGTGGGGGGGAAGGCAAAAGGCTTTTTGTTTTATGTCGCCGGCGCAGATAAAGTTGGGTGAATCTTAACCGTTGAAACATACCCGGGGTAGTTAGAAAAGTAGTTAAAAGGGTAAAGGTGGGTACTCCACATTTTTTTGAAAGTATAAAGCTTCTTTTGAAGGAAAAAGCTGGGAAGAGAGAAGAGGGCGCGTTGATCTTTTTAAGTCAGCAGAGAAGCAGTTCTTCTGCTTCTATTTTCCCATTCAAAGAAAGCAATTTTGCTTACTGGTAGAACCTCCTACTGATCAGAAATGGCATTGAGACATGCTGAAACCTGCACGCACTCTGCGTGGTTTTCCTTATCTGCAGTGCAGACCTACTGATTGCAAAATGTTTGCTCGAATAGGTAAAGAATAGCTTAGCTGCACTTCTTGCAGCCATTCTTGCTTCTTGCTTTCTTCTTCTTCTTTCTTCTTACTGCGTCTTCCTATAGTAGACAGAGTTGCTTTCCTGCTTGCAGACTCAGCAAGAGGTGAATGGGCCATTCTGTCATGCAGATTTTTGTCACAAATGGGCCAACACAGACCATTTCAGCTTACATTACTTCGTCGTACCATGATCCATGCATGGCGTGAAACTTGTTCGAAACAACAGAAAAGCAGACACTGCTCTTGAAATAACAGCGGTAAAGTATAAAATTATTTGTGGTTTCGTCGACGAGCACAACACTCTCTATACAAGTAAAGCCAAAGGTACTCAACTCGGCCACTTGCTCCACCGAAGCCAGTCACAACTACCATAACAATCTTCTATAACCCTCGTGTCGCTCCCCCCTCCCTCCCTCTCTCACTCTCTCTCACTCTCCCTCTCCCTCAAGCCCCTTCATCGGCAACCTCTCTATCGCTCTCTCCGTCCCCTCTCCCTTCCCCTGACCCCCCTCGTCCTGCACATCCATGCAGCTTTCTGAGATACCTTATTCTGCCCTCCTCCTGGTCCTCCCAATCCCAATCCCAAGCCTATAATCTTCCTGAGCACTAGGCAACACTCCTCCCGCCATTAAAAAAACAAATATACACTAATCTTCTCCACTCCACAACTCTCAGACACCACCTTCCTCCACACTTCTGTACCTCTTATTCCCGCTCCCACTCCTCTGCCTCCCTCCCACTGCTCTCTCCCTCTCCTCCCTCTCCCTCCCACTCTCTTCCTTCTCCCCCCTCCCCCTCTCTCCGCCTGCCTCCCTCACGCCTCCCGCACCTCCTGCGGCAGGAGGCAGGCCAGCGTGCCCTTTAGCCAGCTGGTCTTGGTCATCCAGGTGAGGCTGTGCGCGCCGTGCCGCATGCCCGCGGGGAGGTGCCGATGGAACGCGCGCACGGCGCCCTCCACGCCGTCCTCCGCGCGGATCTTCAAAGCCATCACTTCAGCGGCCGCCTTCACCTGCACGCCGACATACACGGAGGGTGGGGAGGGGGAGAATGGAGGGGGTTTAGTGGGGAGGAGGGGGAGTGGGGGAAGAGGTGGGAGGGGGAGGGGGGGTGAGGGGGAGGGGAGGGGAGGGGGAGGGGTGGGGAGGGGGAGGGGGGGGAGGGGAAGGGGAAGGGGAAGGGGAGGGGAGGGGAGGAAGGGGGAAGGTGTGAGGAGGGAGGAGGGGGAGGAGGGGAGGGGAGGAGGAGGAGGGAGGGGAGGGGGAGGGAGGAGGGGTGGGGGTGGGGGAGGAGGAGGGGAGGGGAGGGGAAGGGAAGGGGAAGGGGAGGGGGGAGGGGGGAGGGGGAAGGTGAAGGGGAGGGGGAGGGGGAGGGGGAGGGGAGGGGGAGGGGGGAGGGGGGAGGGGAGAGGGGGAGAGGAGGGAGGGGAGGGAGGGGTGGGGGTGGGGAGGTGGGGGGAGGGGAGGGGAGGGAGGGGGAGGGGAGGGGAGGGGAGGGGGAGTGGGGGAGGGGGAGGAGGGGGGAGGGGAGGGGAGGGGAGGGGGAGGGGGGAGGGGGAGGGGGGAGGGGGAGGGGGGAGGGGGGAAGGGGAGGGGGAGGCGAGGGAGGGGGAGGAGGGGGGAGGAGGGGAGGGGGGAAAGAGGGGGAGGGGAGAGGGGGGAGAGGGGAGGGGGAGGAGTGGAGGAGGGGGTGGGGGTGGGGGAGTGGGGTGGAGGGGAGGGGTGGAGGGGGAGGGGAGGGGGGGAGGGGAGGGGGGGAGGGGGGAGGGGGGAGGTGAGGGGTGAGGAGTGAGGAGGAGGGGGAGGGGGGGGTGGGAGGGGGAGGGGTGGGGAGGGGAGGTGGGGAGGGGGGAGGGGGGGGAGGGGGAGGGGGGAGGGGAGGGGAGGGGAGGGGAGGGGGGAGGGGAGGGGGGGAGGGGGAGGGGAGGGGGAGGGGGAGGGAGGGGAGGGGGGAGGGGAGGGGAGGGGAGGGGGGGGGGAGGGGAGGGGGAGGGGGAGGGGAGGGGGAGGGAGGAGGGGGAGGGGAGGGGGAGGAGGAGGGGGAGGGGAGGGGGAGGGGAGGGGGGAGGCAGAGGAGGGGGGAGGGGGGAGGGGGAGGGGGAGGAGGGGGAGGGGAGGGGAGGGGGAGGGGGGAAGGGAGGGGGAGGGGGAGGTGGGAGGGTGGGAGGGGGGAGGAAGGGGAAGGCAGGAGGTGGGAGGGGAGGGGAAGGTGGAAATGTGGAGGGAAAGCAGGGAGGGGGAGGGGGGAGGGGGAGTGAGGAGGTGGGGAGGGGAGGGGGGTGGAGGGGAGGGGGAGGGGAGGGGGAGGGGAGGGGTGGAGGGAGGGGGATGTGGGGGGAGGGGAGGGGGAGGGGGAGGGGAGGAAGTGAAGGCAAGTGAGCAAGTGGGGAGCGGGGGAGGGAGCGGGGGAGGGGAAAAAGGAGAGAGGGTAATGGGGAGGGGGGAGGGGGAGGGGGGAGGGAGGAGGGGGAGGGGAGGGGATGGGGAAGGGAGAGGGAGGAGGAGGGGGAGAGCCAGGAGGTGGGATGGAGGAGGGGGGGGAAGGGAGGAGGGGGGAGGGGGGAGGGAGGAGGGGGGAGGGTGGAGGGTGGGAGGGCGGAGGTGGGAGGGGGAGGGGGAGGGGGAAAAGGAGGGGAGGGGAAACGGGGGAAGTTTCTACCTTAGGTTCAAGCATGAAATTGATGGCCTTCACGAGCGGGTCAAAGCCAAAGTTTTCCACCGGAATCGGCTCGGGGCCAACGCCCTGCTCATGTACACATGCGCCCCAGAACGGCTGATCTCCGAAAAACGGAACGACCGTTGTAGGGCACTGCATGGAACCCGGCGAGCGACGCCCCAAGTTTTAGGGTTTTCTCATTTGAAGAGTTTTGGTAATAAACGGATTCAGAAATAAGGAATTGATATGGAAAAAGGGGTAAAGCTTACAGCTGCCATAAGGCCTGCTGCTGTCGTTCCTGCTCCTCCGTGATGCACCTGAAATGTGGGAGGAAAGGGAATTGAATTGAAATATCATAATAAGGTCCTAGATTGGTTGCAATTGAGAACGAAAGGAGGATGGTCCTGAGAGAAAGCGGGAGGGAGTGAGGGATAGAGAGCGAGTAAGAGAGAGGGAGTGTGAGAGAGAGTGGGGTGTGGAATTTTTTGGGGTTTAAGGTCCCCTTCCGTACCACTGCGGCGCACTGCGGGAACAGCCAATCGTGCGGACAATTCCCGAGAAGAAAAATGTGCGCAGGGACACTCTTCACTGCAGGTGGCTAAAGAAGCACGTCAGAGAGCTTTCAACCTTGACTTTGGGGGGGGGGGT
>CM074814.1:2813209-2837145 GCA_037447605.1 Zygnema circumcarinatum
GGAGGGGGGAGGGAGAGAGAGAGAGGGGGAGAGAGGGAGACGTCGAGAGAGAGAGAAAGATGGGCGATTGGACACTGGTAGGGAAGATGAGGATCAGAAGGAGAGAGTGGAAGAGCATGCGTGAGGGAGTACGGAGGCGAAAGAAAGTGAGAAGGGGAAATGGATGGGCCAAAGAAAGAGGGAAAGAGGAAAGGGTAGGAGATGCGGATGCAAGTGGGAGCGGGGAGGTGAGAGGGAAGAGGGAGGGGTTGATGAAAGATAGAGAGAGAGGTTGAAGGGGCAGAGAGGGAGGATAAGGTGAGAAAGAGAGAGAGGTAGGGAGAGAGAGGGAGGTATGGGAGTAGAGGCAAGAGGCACTGGCGGCCAAGGAGAGAGAGGTGGGGAGAAGGAACAGAGAGTCCTTGACTTCCAAACAGTGAGGATTTCACAAAGGATGGCGGCATGGTTTGACAATGTTAGGCAATTCTTCAACTATTGATTCATTCACGTAAGTTTTAAAAAGCTCCGAGCTGACCTTTGTGGGTCGCAGAAAGATAGGCGCAAATGGGGCGCTCCGTCGCTCCTGCATTGAAAAACCATCACGAACAAAGACGTGCAATTCGTAATCAATAGCCTCCCTCCCTCTTCACGTCTCTCTCTCTCTCTCACTCTCGCTCCTCTCCTTCATTTCAATTTATTTGAGCGATTTTTTCCGGCACGAATGTGGACACATTGTCACCACTTGATTCCGTTTCCTTTTCTCTCCCTCTCCTCACTCTCTCTCTAACGCTCTCTCTTTAACTCTCTCTCTCTCTCTCTCTCTCGATGTATATATGTATGATTATTTTTTCCTTCCTAAATTTCAAGCCGAGCATTACTGATTCCAACTGAATAAGATATCCTGACAGAAATCACATACTGACCCGCTTCTCAAGCTCGAATCCAATTGCCGCCGTTTCACCGGTTTCAGTTTCAGTTTCAATTTCGGTTTTAGTCCTAAAGTTTTCCTCAGAACATTGATTTCGTAGATCGCATTCGTCTCCTGCTCCGCCAATTCTCACTCCCTCCCTATTCCCAATGGATGATGCCACTACCACTCCTCCCTCCCCCCCTCCGAATTCTCTACCTTCTCTACCTCTCCCATTGCTAGACCTCACCTCTCCTCCAATCCTGCCATTCACACTCTCCCTTGTGCCTCCCACCACCTCCTCCTCCCTCTTCTCACCTACCCTATCCTCTCCCGTTTTTGGAGTCAAATTTCCGGAGGAATCATGAACAAAGACTTGACAGCTGCCTCCCTCTCTCTCCCTCTCCCTCTCTTCATCTCCTTGTGTGCTTCCCCCCCCCAACCGCCAGTCTTGCTCCTCTCCTCTCCCACTCACCCCTCCCTCCCCACTAGCACCCCCATCGATTGTCCCTCCCCCATACTCCCTCCCTCCATCCACCCTCCCACTCACTCTCCCGCCCCTTCTCTCACTCCTGCGCTCTAAGACACAGCTCTCCACGTGGCATCCCATCATGAAAAGTCCCACCATCCGCCCACATATAGGACACTCAACAAAACGGCTGCCATCCCTTCCCCCTGGCCCCTCTCCCTCTCTCGCTCCCTCCCACTCTCCCTCCCTCTCCCTCTCTCTTCCCCTGTCTCGCTTCCACTTCCCCTCCTTGAGTCCTTCGCCAGACAGAGACCTCCTCCTTTTCATAGCCCTCTCCTTCACCACCCTCTCCCTCCCTCCCTCCCTCCCCTTTTCCCCCTCTCCCCCTCCCCCTCTCTCCCACCCTCTTCCAACCGCTCTCCACCTCCCACTCCCACTTCTCCTCTCTCCTGATCCCTCCACTTGTCCCTACTTCCAATGCCGCCACCCTCTCCCCCCCTCTCTGCCTTCCTCTCTCCCGCCATGGCTTCCCCGCCATAGCCACTGCTGCTCCCAAGACTCCGAAAAGGAAACATCTTGCATCTTCCAATAGAAACCCGCCACGTGTACATTTCGTACACGTGACGAATTCCCATTGGAAGGGGTGAGAGTACTGTTCGCCGTGAAGCTAGAATTGTTTTTGAGGAAAGGTGCCACGTGGCAGCCACGGCACGTGCGAAGCACGTGTCTGTAAGTGCCTGAATTTGCGGCGAGCTCGACACGTCTCCTTTTTGGCCAACGTGGCAGGTTGATTGGACAGGAGGGAAATGAGGAAGGCGGCGATTGGCGGACGCGTCCAAGGATCAAGGGAGTGGCGCCGACGTGGCAGGAGGAAAGGTCGATTGCAAGGGCGGAGGGAGGGTCAATGAGTGGACCTGGTTCAACATTTGACCCAGTTCTTCAGCGTTTTAAGTTCTTTCTTCTTCTTTTAAGTTCTTCAGCCCCCCTCTTTTTGGTTATCCCGCCCCTGTTTTTTTGAAATGCCACCCTCCCATTTTGGCTATCCCCCCCCCCCATTTTGGATATGTCGGGAGGAGATAACCCCTCCCCTTCCCCCTCCTCCCCTCCCCTGCCCTTCCCTCCCGTCCTCTTCCCTCCCCTCCCCTCCCCTCCCCTGCCCTTCCCTCCCGTCCTCTTCCCTCCCCTCCCCTCCCTTTTTGGTCCTCCTCTGCTCTCTCCCTCTCTCTCCTCTGCTCTCTCTCTCGTCTGCTCTCTCTCTCTCTGCTCTCTCCTCTGCTTTCTCTCCTCTAGTCTCTCTCTCTGCTCTCTCCTCTAGTCTCTCTCGCCTCTACTCTCACTCTGCTCTCTCACTCTCTCTCTCCTTTTGCTCTCTCTCTCCTCTGCTTTCTCCTCTGCTCTCTCTCCTCTAGTTTCTCTCTCCTCTGCTCTCACTCTCCTCTCTCTCTCTGTCTCTCTTCTCTGCTCTTTTCTCTCTGCTAATGTCTTTACGGACGTTGCGCTGATGTGCGAGAAGGAGAAAACAGGGGGGTGAATATCCAAAATGAGAGGGGCGGGATATCCAAAACATGGGGCGGAATAGCCAAACTGGGATGGTGGGATTTCAAAAAAACAGGGGCGGGATAACCGAAACGGGGGCGGTATATCATTTTCCTTTGTTGATTGTTGATCAAGTTGTTGGTCCGAAAAATCGCTATATTTTTGGGCCCTTTTCTCCATTTCGAGCTAACAGTCGAGCATACATCAATCGGTGGTGAACACGCGTAGAAACTGTCGACTTGGCGAATCGCCATTGGAGGATTCAGAACCTTGACTGAAGAATGGCTCACACCTGAGTTGACTCACTCGGGTCGCGTTTGGCTCGGGCCGAGACTCTACCAAGGTCCACAGCCAGACCTTCCTCGACTCCTCGAGCAGCCCCGAACATTGCTCGGGTCGAGCCAAACCGAGCCGAGCCAATTTGGGCTCCCCGCACCCTGGAGGCGTTGTTCAAATCCTTCCTTCCAATCCGAACCAGTACAGAATACAGACTACACCATTCTTTCCCAAAGTACTAAATCTAAGTTGTAGCGTCATCAGCCGCGACCAGCCATTCAAATCCGTACTACTGTACCTCCAAACTCGACTCCCCCTCTTGACCTTGCAGCGCTCCTCGCTTCTACACATAGAATGCGTACTCTTCCCCATGATAATTGTCCTTCCGCCAAAGTGCTGGTTCTAGTTTGGGACCCTGCGGATAAGCAGCCTCCTGCCCCCTCTTCGCCGCCCTCTCTCTCTCTCTCTCGCTCTCCCTTCCTCCGCCGCCGCAGCCATGGCGGCCTCCCTCCTCGCGCCCGCCATGGCCAGCCTCGCGCTCGGACCTGCCAGCGTCACTTTCAGTGAGGGAGGGACGCGCTCGGCGGCGGCGGGAGGGCGGTTCGCCTCCTTCTGCGGGCTGGCCTGCAACGGCCTGGCGGGAGGGAGGGCGGCCGCGGGCAGGCGGCAGGCCACAGGTGATGATGCACGGGAGGGGGATTGAGGGGAGGATGTGATGGAGGTTGAGGGGAGGGAGGGGAGGGGGAGAGTGGGGAGGGGAGTGGGAGGGAGGGGAGGGGGATGGGAGGATGTGATCGATGTTGAGGGGATGGAGGGGAGCATGAATTAGGGTTGTTGGAATGAGAATGATGGTGATGAGGCTGGTGATGTTGGTGGTGGTGGTCGTGGGAGTGATGTTGGGGGTAATGATGTTGCTGATGTTGAAGGTGATGTTGGTGATGTGCAGAGGAGACCCAGAGAGTGGCGGTGGTGCAGGCGGTGAGTGCTCCGAGGAAGGAGAAGCGGAAGGTTCGGCACGAGCGCATCCGCAGGAAGGTCAGCAACTACAATTTAATTTGGGGTTTCATTGAGGGTTTATGGAACTGCAGAACAACGCTCAGAGTCTAGGGTTCAGGGCTGAAAGGGTGGGAAATTCAGAGGGAATTTTTTAGGGTTTCTTTTTTTGAGGTCTCAAAAGTCAGGGGTATGGCTGAAGCTTAGGATTCTGGGTCAGTTTCAGGGTCCGATCAAGACTGTAGGGTTCAAGGCTTTGGGGAATGCGGGGTTCTAGGTACATTGTTTGAAGAACTTATTGCAGGGTTCAGGGCTCGGGGCTTTTAGGGCTTTGGGAAACCTATGGCTCTTAACCGGTGGGGTTCAGAAACCCGTAGGACTCCGAATATGGAAAATTGGAACCCAAATTTTCGAAGTCTGTTCAGAAGCTCAAAACTTGAGAGAGAGAGACGTTTCTTTGTTCAAATGGGTTTTGGAAGTTGCTCAGTGACGGCTTGAGATTCATGCATTTAGGGGTTTTGGAGGTTTTTAGGGTTTGGGGGGTGCTGGGATTATGGAACTTGCTGGGTTCTGCGTGTTCAGAGCTTTTTGCAGATGCTAGGGTATGCGATTTTTCGGGTTTTTGGGGGTTTCCCTTTCTAAATTTTATTCCGCTGTCTGTAAGGCAAGGGCTCTGAGGATTAAACTTGTAATCTCTTGATCTGCCATGAGAGCGATAAAGAAATTTGAACATGAAGAGCCTTTGCATGCACCGCCCTTATGTTTTCCGGAATTTGGAATAGAAGGGATCCTAGAGAGGGAGGGAGGAAGGGAGGGGGGGAGGTAAGGGGGGGGCGGAGTGGGGGGAGGAGGGAGGGAGGGCGGGAGCGAGGTAGGGGAGAGGGAGGGAGGGGGAGGAGGGAGGGACGGGGGAAGGAGAGAAAAGGAGTCTCAGTTTCCAAAGCCGCATGACTCGCTTGATGCACAGCCTCTTTGCATTTCATATATTTGAAATCCTTCGTATGTCAGAGACTTATTTTCAGGGTTTGTATTTATGGTTTTTTTCTAGAGTTTGTTTTTTGTTTTCTATGTTGCAGCTATCCGGTACTGCGGAGCGTCCCCGCCTCGCGGTTTTCCGTTCCAACAAACACATATACGCTCAAGTGATTGATGACACGCAGATGCACACTTTGGCGGCAGCTTCCACAATTCAACCTTCTCTCCGAGAAGAACTCAAACTTACCGCGGGCCCCACCATCGTAAGTCGTCTTACGCTACCTTTTTTGTTTCCCCTTCGAGTCCTTGCTTGATTTCTGCAACTCACTCTGTCTGTTTCTCTATGAGGTTGTTGTTGCAGCCTGGTTTTAGTGTACAATATTAATGCAGATTACATCTGGTTGTCGAGCTCTCTCACAGTAGTTTCTCCTTCTCTCACCCCTCTTCCTCCTCTCTCCCGCCCTCCTTTACTTTCCCAACCCCCTTTCCCCCTCCTTCCCTCCCCCCCTCTGTCACGCCTCACAATCCTCTCTCTCTGCACCTCTCCCTTCACAAAATTTCAGGAAGCTGCCCGACGTGTCGGCGTGGAGATCGCAAAAGTTGCGGTGGAGAAAGGGATCACAAAAGTTGCATTTGACAGAGGGGGCTTTCTCTACCACGGCCGGATTCAGGCGCTAGCGGAGGGAGCTCGAGAGGGAGGGCTCGAATTTTAGGTTAAGCTGCTGAGGATGAGAACGGTGGCATTAATGCAGTTATATGAAGTAAATTGTCCTTTCACGCATAGATTCAGTTGGTAAGATTCGTAGTTCAATCGACTTTTGATGATGTCGGTTACCGTAGAATGGTTCAGTTGAAACAGAGAGCTGAACTGGAAGTGGAACTGTGTAGAGTGTCTGCGCTCGGCTCGTGGGAGTGAGCAGTATTTTATTGAAACACGGAGGCGGGTGAGGGAGAGGGGGAGAGGAAGGGAGTGGGAGAGGGAAGGGTAGGAGATGAGTGGGAGAGGAAGAGAGAAAAAATGGAATGGCTGGTAGTTACACAGTGAAGGTGTGGCTGCTTTGTTGTAGAAAAAGAAGAAAGGAGGCCTGATTTCGAGTAATCTGTCTTCTCATGTCTCTCTCCTCGTCCTCCCCACCTTTCCTCCCATCCCTCTCCCTTTCCTCTCTTTCCCACCTTTCCTGCCTCCCCTCCCTCCCCTTTTTCTCTTCCATTTTCCGTCACTCCTCGCTCCCTTCCCTTCGTTCTCTCGCTCCTTTTTTCCTCCTCTCCCTCCCTCCCCTCTCCCTCAACTCGCCTTGTGCCTTTACCCCTTTCTGTTCTCTCCTTTCCATTGAAACAATTCAAAGTTGCTAAACTTCGAAGCAAAAAAAAAGAAATGGAAAAAAAGAAAAACAGCCGGATCAAGTCTGTGATATTTCTTCCAAACTGTTGTCTCAAAAACTCAGTGGTGCAGCCGCCTTTGTACGTAGGCTCCCATTCAATGCCAAAAAGGTGGTAAAATATAGGAGCTGCTACTGCGCCTGCTCTCGCTCTCTTCCCTCCCTCCCGCTCCCTCCCTCCCTCTGCCTCCCTCCCAGCCGGAAACACTACACAAAGAGAAACCTAGAACTTTCTTCTGCACCCTTCTTACAGTAAACGGGAAAAACATTAAAAGCAACAAAAATCTCCCTATAGCCTTCTATGTACGAAATTACAGATGGTCTGATCCTGAGCCACTGATTCTCTCTCTCACACAAACGCGGAGATTAAGCTTCTTTTTACAAAATCACGGTCGGCCTGATCCTGGTCCACAAATTCTCTAACACTGTGGAGGTGTTGTTGGGAGCTTTGAAGCAGCCACTAGGCGGAGTCACATTTTACAGTTGACTGAATCTATGAATCTCCTCTCCCTCTGCTGTACAAGCTGCACACACAAACAGACACACCCCCCTACCCCGCTCTCTTTTTACCACTACCACTCTCCTACTCTCTCTCTCTCTCTCTACCTCTCTCTGTGGAGCTATGGTACAGGCGTTGTTCCTCTGTAGAAGATCATTCTCTCCACTCGTTTAACGTCGTCGTCTCTCTCTGCCTCCGTGGGAGCTGCTCTCTGACGAAAAAATCCTTCAGACTTTTGAAGGAATGTTGCTGCCCGACCGGAGGGATACCTTTTGCTCCCAAAGGTTTTGGCCTCCGTCCATAGTGCAATAAGGCTTCGCCTCGTCGAATCGACTGTCCCAACTTTGGAACTTCATCGTCTCCCCCTTACATTGCACTCCAAAGGGATTTAAGAAGAGCCAGAATACCTGCAATCAGTTAACAAACAGAACATGTCAGCACTTGCATTGACATTGAAACAAAACAAAGTAACAGAGAGAAATTCATCAGCAAAAGGAACACTGCCAAGGAGTGCATCATGCATCACATTCGTCCTATACTTTTCGCCTCTCTCTCCAATTTCCCTCCCCTACCCAAATCCTCCTTTCTCCGACTCCCTTACCCTCCGCTCCCTCTCTCCCAATTCTTCCTTTCTCGCTCCTCCCTCCCCCTTCCCTCCTTCCCCCTTCTCTCCCTCCCCAGTCACCCTCTCCCACTCTTTCCTTTCTACCACTCGTCGTCCTCTGCCTCCCTTCTTCCTCTCGTCTCACATTCCCATCCTCTTTCCATCGCTTCCCCCCAATTCACTCTCCTCACCCCTCGCTCCCTCCCTCATAATTCTCTTCTCTCTCCCCTCTCTCTCCCTGCAGGACCACAAAGAGCCCCCCCCCCGTCCCCCCAAGCATCCAGCCCTCCCCCAAAATCAACTCCCTGCCCCCGACCTCCCTCCTGCAGGACCATCCCTTCCTCTCCCTCTCCCTTCTCCCTCGCCCCCCTCCTCTCTCCTGCAGGATCGCCCCTATACCTAGGGGTCTACGCCTAATCCATCCGATTGTACCAGTCGTAGACGGAGGGCCCCCTGCCCTCCTCCACGGCCGCGCTGAGGCTGCCCGGGAACACCCCCCTCTCCTCCTTCCGGGACCCTGCACATGTGATGACGTCAGAAAACACAACTTCAGAACAGAAAAAGAAAAAACAAGTTTATGACGACATAAAAAGATAAAAAGAGACAAGTGAGAAAAATTATTCATTCGTTTTTATGGGTCACTCACATTGGCGTAGGGAGTGCACTAATGACTTTTGACTTTTGACTGCTCAAAAAAACTCGACTGAAACTGCAACTGCACTGCAATTGACCCACAACTGCACTGAAACTGAAACGGCAACTGGAACTGCAACAAAAATGAAACTGAAACTGAAACTGAAACTGGAACTGAAGCTCGTGAATTACCAGGCGAGGCGAGGCCGAGGGAGCGCGGGCTGGCGGCGAAGGAGGAGGGGAGGGAGACGGAGCGCGCGGGGCGGAAGGGCGGCTTCGAGATGGAGATGCTCTGCGTGACGTGACGCGCCTCCTCCTGCCGCCGCTGAAACTCTGCACTCCGCCGCCGCTCGAGGAGGTTCAGCGCCGACTCTGGGAACCCAACGGGGGTAGGATCAGTCAGTTTGATTGTAAGAAAGAGAAGGATTACATTCGCTATGATTATAGCATGACTGTAATTACGCCCCAATCATGCAAAAATCAACAAGGCGTACCGAATTTCAAGATACTGCGAGGCTACCCCGAGATATAACTTAGCCAAATTCCGGCGAATTTGGATGAATTCTAAACACTTTGAATGTATGCATGATCTTTGTACCGTGCGGAGAGGGTTCCCCTCGGGGGGAGTCCCCGTAGTCGAGGCTGCTGCGCGGCGAGGCAGGCAGCTCCAGTTTGCGGAGGCGGCCCACGCCCTTCTCCGGTTGGGGCCCGCCGATAGTGTCGTCCCACAGCTTATCCAAAAGCCCCATTCTCCCCCAATCTCTCTCTATCTCCTTCTCTCTCTATCTCTCTCTCTCCCCCTCTCCCAATTTTTTTTCCAAGATTTCTCTCTTCCCAGTCTCTCTCTCTCTCCCTCTCCCGCTCGTGTCTCTCTCTCTCTCTCTCTCTCTCCCCCGTCTCTCTCGTCTCTCTTCCTCTCCCTCGTATCTCTCCCTCTCCCGTCTCTCTCTCTCTCTCCCTCTCCCTCTCCCTCTCGTATCCCTCTCCCTCGCGTCTCTCTCTCCCTTTCTCCCTCAGCTCGTCCCCGCACGCATTCTTGCAAGGCCGCTCAAGCCGAGCGCCTTTATGTAAGAATCCAGACGACATAGAACCTCACAAATCCCGTTCCTGTTTGGAATCCGTTGAACTGCGGCTAAGTCATTTGTCGGGAAAATAACCAATCACGGCTAACCACGTGTCAATAAATCTGACATGGCGATCACTGATTGGTACACGTGGAAATGAAGTCAAGGCCCGTCCTGGAATCTGGATGGCCCTTCGGACCATGTCAGCCTTGGATGGTTCCGGCCACGTAATTTCGGGCAGGTTGAGCTGCCCGTCGTTTCCGGTTATGGAAAAGAAGATAATTTCACACGGGCAGAAACAAAAATAAAATATTTCCTCCTGACCGGCTGTTCGGTCCATCAAATGTTTACCTGTGACCCAATAGAAGGGTTCAGGGTTCGGTTTTTGGGCAGGTTAAAATAAAGTTTGGAAAACATTTTCAACGAAAGTTTTTCTTGTCACGTGGGTGCTGACGAGGAAAACGGATTTCTCCATTTTGTCTTTTTGCGCAGGCGCTTCGAGAAACACGTCACTTTGGACACGTCGGATATTTCAAGCCAATCAGAGACGGCCATGGTCGGTCCCGTTTGTCTGTATCGAAACATCTGTCAATGCCGAACCAGCACCAAACCAAACCCATACCTGTCAATTTGTCGAACCTGCTTCGAGGAGCCTCGGAACCAATGGAATGGAAGAAAACATAGGTTCGGTTTAGGTCCGGAAACGTCCATCGGTATATTTTTGTCTTTTCTCCAGGTGTCGGCCCTTTTTGCCTCGGATCACGTGGTCCAATTTGGGGCGACCCGGGGGAGGGCGCACCTGGGGAGGGCCGTAGCCGTTACTTTTCCGGAAGTGTTCACATTATGTCGGTGACAACGACGCTGGAAAAAGAGAGGGGCAAGTGAGAACGGAGCCGATCGAAGGCTCAAGGAAATTGCCGTTGTATTTCGATGGCACCAGCAATGCAGGGGGGCGTATGTGGCGAGCTCTGATTGCGTTCTGCGTCCAATGGAAGGTTTTCAGCCCCAATGTTGAGCCAAGGATTGCAAACGCAAACGCAAATGCAAATGCAAATGCAAATGCAAATGCAAATGCAAATGCAAATGCAAATGCAAATGCAAATGCAATTTCCGCCCCCTCCCCCCCCTCCCCCCCCTTCTTTTTCTTTCGAGGACTGCAGATAGCTCGGTGGAAAGCAGAGAAGATGAGTGAGAGATAGAGAGAATAAGAAACAGAGAGGAAAGCAGAGTCTACAAGAAGCTCAATTTCCAAACGTCTTTGCCTCACCGGACAATTGTGATGGAGCTTTTAGGACTTTTAGGTCGTCAGTTCATGTGGTATAAGTTCATGACTCATGTAGGTGATGCGAGTCTCGACTGCTTTTTCGTTTCGTCCCTGGGCACGAGGAAACTGAGCGGTTCGTTTTAAAGGCTTTCTGATCTCACTAGTTTACAGAGAAGCCTCTGTCGGACAGATCTGTCCCCCAGAAGGAGCCTCCCTCAGTCTCGCTTTACATACTGTAGGAAGACAGCCGAGGGGGACGAAAGCATAAAAAACAAGCTCAAAAAAGAGAAGAACAGTAGCACTCTTCATTGGCAAAACCCTAAAATAGATCCATTCCATAGACTATACAGTTGGAGACAATGCTTATGACCGACCAACATTTGACTATAAATTAAAAAGTTTCAACCTTAGGGCATTTAAGTTTGATAAAGTTCCATTTGTTCTGTCCAGGCGCGGTTCCATACACAAAGCTCCCGTCACCTCAGCCACAGCCATCCATCCGTTCTCTTCCGATCCTTCCATCAAGAAATTTTTGGCAGTACATTTATCACAGCAAAAGTAAGACAATTTAAAGGCCTCCCTGATAGTATCTAAGATGTACCCGTGAAGTACAACGGCATTGTTCCCGCAGTAGGAGCCCCCCCAACTCCAGGAGTACCCACCCCCGTCCCAACTCCCATAGTAGATGTCATCTGGGTGGCTTGGTATGGCTGCGCAGCGTATGTGTATTGCTGCTGCATGGGTGATAGGGCGGATGCAGTAGTGTACTGAGGGGTTCCAGTCATGCCTGCGTAGGTGGGCTGAGGCGTGCTGTATGCAGTCATGCCTGCTGGGCTTCCATATGTCATCCCAACAGCAGGAGTCGACGGCGCCACCTGCGGTCTGTAGGCGTTCATGTTTCCAACCGGTTGATTCATAGTGGTGTAAGTCGCTCCGTAGTTCGGTTGCATGGTCTGTTGCATAGAAGTGACCGGCTGCGCTTGTTGAAGCATGGGAGATTGCACGGAAACAGTAGCAGCTGCCACATGAAACACGCGTAACACCCACCCGACCATCAGTCATAAAAACAGGAACACAAATTTAATAACTGACTAGCTTTCGCAGACAGGGAAGTGGGAAAGAGAGGAGAAGTAATTGATTTGACGTACCAGCTGCTTGCTGAGCGGCTTTTTCTCTTTGCCCCTCTGCAGCAACCTTCACGACCATTTGGCGGCCCTGCAACAGCAAAGAAAAAACACGCAAGCGATTAAGCAACCGAATAGGAAGGAGGTGCCACAATCAGAGTGGCCTAGAATGTTCAAGAAGATTAGCATTCAGTCCCTATAGAAGAGATCCCCAGCATTCCAATAACGCTGACACTGCTGGCCACGAAGAAGTCATTCCAACCGCCATTTGCCTAATTCACATTGTGCTAAATGATCATAGGAAGCGGCCTTACATCGATGGTTTTGTTAGGATCAGCAACAGCTCGCTTCGCACCTTCCACTGTTTTAAAAGTGACGAAAGCAAAGCCCCTGCAACAGGTACATCTTCATTCACCTGGTAAGTGAATGTAAGCATAAAACAAAGTTGATGCACACAACAATAACGCCCAGCAGCATACATCAGAGTCACTTTCACACCCTAAACTTAGAGCAACCCAAGGCTTCAGTACCAATCAACATCTCCAAACGTAAAACAAAACATGACTTGCTCACCGAGATTTATTTGTGTTTTTGTCATATGCAACAGCTCCCTCTTCGATTTCACCATATTGGGCGAAATAGTTTAGGAGGGTTTCACTGGTTGTCTCATATGAAAGGCTACCGACATACAGTTTCCTTTGTGACTGGTCTGCAGAAGATGCTACCGGGGCACTGCTGCCTTGAGCAGCTAAGTTGCAAACAGTCATACGGCCCTGGACAATAAGAACACATGGAGTTCAGGAACTGCGAGACATCAAAGTTGTACCCCACACAGGCGACTACAGACCAACATGTTTCATTGCAACGGTGAAAACCACTACGCTCGAAATCTATACAACATCAAAATGCTGTGAAATGAGGAACAAAAAAGACGAGCTTATAAAACCCAGCAACAAACTCACATCAATGCGTTTGCTGGGTTCTCGCAAGGCTCGATATGCAGCGTCCATGTGCTTAAAAGTGATGAAACCAAAGCCACGAGACTTGCCAGTACTCTTATCAGTAATGACTGCTCCTTCTTCGATCTCTCCATACTGAGCAAAAGCCTGCACAAGACAAAACTCCACAAACGTTCTGATTATTTCTACAAATGTCAGAGGCCAGCAAAGTACTAGACTTGAAAAACGTCTAAGGGTAACACTGGGTGGGCAGAAGCTGTGGTCGATCCTTTACTGACTAAGAACACCAAAATGACGGGTCAAAAACTCAACGACTCCCCCAGAACACCATACCACAGATCTCAACACTCTGAGACCACGAAGTAAGGAAGAATACAAGGAAAAGTGAAGGCTTTCAAAAGACAAAATGGAGACAGCCGTAACAGGTAAGCCTCAAGGCAAGCACTCACTTCCCGCAGAGTCACTGTGGTGGTCTCCCAAGCCAGGCCACGCACAAACAGCTTCCGATGCGCAGGGTCCTTGCTGGCAACCTCATTAATCTCTTCAGCAACCATAGCATAATGTACCCCACTGTCATCACCACTCGCCGTTGCCCGCCATATCCGCCCAAAGACCCACAAATTTGCATACACACGAGTCAATCCAGGCAGACAAGCAGCTCTTGCATGCCTTCAACTTCCTGCATCCCTGCATGTTCTGACATCCCTCTCCTGTTGTATCAGCATAGCATTACAGTCAAAAAAAATTCGGACAATCACACCGAAGGCAGACTTCAGTGCTCCAACCATGCCAGTTTCAAAAAAACAGGGGAGGCATCAAAAGGAGCCATCAGCTTAATAGTATACTTTCCACGGTCAAACAGTCACTAACCAACAATTAACCAGCAAGTTAACCTAGCCCAGAATGGCCCCAGCCAGACGCATGCCCAACCGCCACTATTCAGACTAAGTACTCACCAACCTAATACGCAAAATACAGATTTATGGAAATACCGTATGTTACTTCATTTAATGACAAAAATATTCAATGGTTCCCTTGACCAGATTGTAGCTTTGTGGAATGTTGCAAAGACACATCGGACTAGAGGGACCTGATGCCGTGCATACAGGCCTTTCATAGTCTACAGCATGCAGGATTGCTGCCATGCAAGTAAACGAATAAAGCTTTTCTGTTTCCAGTAACCAAGCAGGGAAAACCCTTTTCTCTCCTTCCTCCCAAGCAGGGATGAACTACCCTTCTATCAAACAGAAGCAAATCCTAGAAAACATTTGTTCGGACAGTTTCATAAGGTTGGGTGGGTGAATAAGAAACTAATCGAGAAACTCGAGACTGAAAGTTAGAGAAACCAGCAAAGGGAGTCAAACGAAGTCAAACAAAATCCATACCTTCACTTGACAAGAGAGTTCCGTTCAACAAACACAACAAAGTGAGGAATAGACCTCTCTAGATAGACCGAAACTAACTCGTTCTAAACACAAAAAACACAGCAACAGATACAGACTAAGGCAGGAAAGGAAGATTCCATGCACGCTGCTGCTGCTGTTGCTTCAAGAGGGGTTGCAAGTGGCTTAGTCACACACGCGTTGGCCAGCAGGTCAACCAACTGCTCCTTTGTGAGGGGTTCCAGCAGCTTCTTGAGCTCATCCTTGGAGAGGGCTCCTGCAGACCCCTCCGCCCCGTTAGCGCCGTCCTCGAACTTCCTCTTCTTCTCGTCGGGGAGTTCCATGATTTCAAAAATCACGGAATCGTCTCCCCGCTCTTCCCACCGCTCGCTGTCGAACTCAACCTCCACTTCTTCCCCTTTGAATTCTCTACTTTTTTTTATCGTTTCTCTTCCTTGATTCTCACGCCCCCACTTCTTCCTCTTCCTCTTCTCTTCTCCGCCCCCTCTTGAGCCGCAACAAGAGGCCTGCTCCTGCTTGCAAGAATCTGCTCGCCCCCTCAGCACCTCCAAAACCCTAAAATTGCTGCTTCCAAAACCCTAAACCCTAAAACTTCCAACGACCTGGAAGCGAAACAGCCTACAACTGGCGGCGGCGACCGATTTAGGAGACGGGCAGGGTCCGCTGGCAGGGCAGGGAAGGGTTTAACGAAAGCGACGGACGGAGATCGCCGAGCGCACGATCGAGCGCGGAGAGCCGTTCGAGCAGCTCCGAGCAGGGTTTAGCTAGACCTCCAAGAGTAATCTTCGAATGGGAGTTTGCCACGTGGACAAAAGTATGCACGTGGCGGTTCGTTATTGGACAATATTTCCATAAGCACACATTATTGTCATGGGCGTCCTCTCTTCTAGGAACGTATTGAACAAAACATTGCATGTAGTAAAACCCAATTTGCACCAAAAAGTGACAATGTTTGGCACCATGTTGTTGTTCAACATTGTAAGAATTGAAGGATGCATGGATGCTTAGGCTAGGCCAGCTAGGTACAATGTACATATGCTTGTGGCTGACTAAGATGACTAAGATGTGGACTATCTCTATTGTTGACTAACCACATTCTTGCCATAAACGCACCCGCCAATGTGTTGAAGCTCGAGTCGACTAAGTTTTGGTCAGACAGTGGTTAACCACCACCTAAAAGTTGGGCCTGGAAGCAGACCAGCTCATAGCCCTTTTCTTTCATCGTGAGGTCCTTTGTGAGCGGTTGGCTCCTCGTGGCTTCCCATGTTGCTACTTTAGTCCATGCTTTAGTCCATGGCCATGTCCATGTCCCCTTCATGGCACTGCCATGGTAAGACCACTGGCAAATTTTATTCTATTCACAGTTGAGTTTGATTTCCCTGGCTAAAAGGTTTTCTTTTAGGGTTTATTTTCCCTGGCTGAAAGGTTTTCTTTTAGGGTTTGCTTTCCCTGGCTTAACTTCTTCACAGTGCTGAGATCAAGGAGCCCTTTGGCGCCCCATCCTCGAACCCCTTCCGGAACCGACGGCCGAAAGCTCACATAGAGAGGATAGGCTTCTGCACCGATGGCCTCTCGGGGATACGCCGCTGCTAACGCTCGCAATGAGCCTGAAACAAAACGAATCAAAACTGATATAAGAATGCAGGAACAGCCACCAACCCTAAAATGACAGAAACGAGAAACTTACTCTTATGCTCATGTCCGTCTGTTTATTCGTTAGTTTGATCTATGATAAAAACTGGAATGTCGATGTGAAAGCGGAAAATGCTGGACCTTCTCTGTACCTTTCACTTGTTCCAAATGTGGCCCAAAAGCTTTTCGGAGATAAGCTTCCACGGGGCGGGCCTGGATGGGCTTTCCATTTTGCACAGCAAAAAGTTTTCCATCTGGTGAACGAATTCCAGAAATTTTTGTTCCAAAAACCTGTGCATGCGCAGATAGCATTTCATCAAAGAGGTGATCTCTCCTCCTACTCTCACTCCCTCACTCTTGCTCCCACTCCCTCACTCTTGCTCCCACTCCCTCACTCTTGCTCCCACTCCCTCACTCTTGCCCCCACTCCTTCACTCTTGCTCCCACTCGTACTCTCTCCCTCCCTTTTTCCAATTCATCTTCTCCCACACCTCTCTCCTCCCTCCCTTTGGCTCATCCCTCCTTTCACCTGATCCCTCTCTCTTCGCCCCCCTGTCTCTCACTCTCACTGATCGCATTCTCTCCATCTCAATCTCTCTTTCTTCGACACCCTCACTACTTTCGAAAAGTAGACAGTTGTTTTTAAATTCTACAAACAAATTGCTATAATAATCCTTAAAGTACCTACCAAGCTCCTCCAGCTTAAAGACTCTTAAGGTCCGCGGCTTCTACGGTTTTGCAATCTCTAGGGTTCCTAAACTAAAAGTACGATGTGCTTGACTTTAAAAAAGGTACACTTCAATAAAATCTCACCTGCACCTTCTCAAATTTCTCCCTCTTTCTCCTCTTCTCCTCCTCCTCCTCCTCATCGGCCTCTTCATACAACCCTAATCTTTTTCCCTTTGCATGTGCATACAAGCCGGCGATCGCTCTCCCAAAACTCAGCCCTTCCTCGAAAGACATTCCTTCTCTTTCAGCCACAATTGCAACCCATAGAGTCAAAACAGGAGCTCTATTCACAAGAATCTTAACATCGCCTTCGTCTTTCTCGTGCAATTTTTCATATTCTTCTTCCCCACTCGCATCTGTCGGCTGCTCATGTTTCTCTTCAACGGCAAGACTCTTTGGCTCCTTCACCTTCTGGGGCTTTCCTTGTGGGGTTTTACCTCCCTTCTTAGATTCTTGGGTGTCTTTAACTCGACTTCGTTTTGTTCGAGACAAACCTTCTCCTTCTTGGGTAGATGAGTCTATGTTTTTCTCAGATTCCTTATCAGAATCTGGAGGAGCATTGCCCCTCTTCCACTTACCTCGCCCTTGCAAGTAAAGAAAGGTATAGGCATGGCAAGAATTTGCTTCAAAAAGTGGGTAAGGAAAGGAACAAGGACAATGAAAAAAAGTAAGAAACACAAACATGCAGAAATTCGCCAACCTTGGTCCAGAAATTAAACTTTTTTATCGCTACAGGCAACATTACATAATCCTTTACAAAAAATAAACGATTTCTCAACAATCCTTTCAGGAATTGAAATTGAAGATCGACCAAATTCAGCCATAAGGATGAAACATTTCAATTTTTTGAAAGTATGAAATACCTGCCACCATCTTCAGAACTATAAGTCGCCGCTCCCACTCCCTCTACCCCCCTCCTCTCTCTCTTCTCTCTACCTGCTTTCTGTTTGTACTTCTCCTGCTCTATCTTCTCTCTCCCCTCCCTCTCGCTCTCCTCCACCTTCCTGATTGTTATTCTCTTGTTCTATCTTCTTCCTCTTCTCCTCTCCCTCTCCTCTCTCCCCCACCCTCTCGCCCTCCCCTCCACTCTCTCTCTCTTTTCCTCACTCTCTCCCTTCTTCTACTTCCGAGTTTCTCTCCTCTCACCCCCTCCCTTAAGCCTTCGCTCTCAGACTCTCCCTCTCCCTCTCCCTCTCGTCCTCCCCTCCACTCTCTCTTCCTCACTCTCTCCCTTCTTCTACTTCCGAGATTCTCTCCTCTCACCCCCTCCCTTAAGCCTTCGCTCTCAGACTCTCCCTCTCCCTCTCCCTCTCCCTCTCCCTCTCCCTCTCCCTCTCCCTCTCCCACCTGCTACCTCTCCCCTCCTTCATGTCCGTCCATTAGGACATCTTAGACTTAAAAAATCGCTAGTAGCAATGAAGTAAAAACTTCTGTAAATCTGATACCAAAACGAGCACTGGGGCCACCACGATCGACCTGCAAAGGAGCATATTCCGTATATAAAAAACCTTTTTAATACTTCTGAAGGAAAATCTTTCGTTCGAAATAAATCTCTCCCCTCGGCCCCTCCCCCTCTCGCCCACTGCCTGCCTGCATGCATGCATGCCTTTCCCCAAATTCAACAAGCCATCAAAGTCAACGAAGTCAACGACCAGCTTCTGCGAATGAAAGCCTATTTCGTCGTCAGCGCGTCAAATGAAATTCGGACGCACTTTTTGTGTTCTTGAAGAGGATCGCTCCCCTCTGCGAACAAATTGAGAGGGAAAGGTCAGTAAATAAATATTAAAATCAGGCGAAAGCTTATTAGGAGGAGGAGAAATAAAATTTAAAATTTTAGGGATCATTTTGGCATCGAAAAGAAGGGATGGGGAGCACTGAAGATGAGAAGAGAGAAGGGAAGAAGGCGGTGCAGGACGAGCAGACGCAGCCTCCCCTGAGCAGCGATGAAGAGTTTGCAAAAGGGCTGCAGGTAGGCTTTTGCTTATCATATTCTAACAGCTTTATTTTTCTGCAATCGTAATGTTATACAGTATGTTGCTATTGGATTTTTAGGTCTTGGGGTTTGTGCTTGCTTGCGTGCTCGCAAAAAATGTTGTCGAACTGAAGGTGGGAAGAGTTTTTTTTAATTTTTCGCGCGAGTTTGGATGAAAAATGTATCGGCTTCACAATGTTTTTCTTAGGGTTTTTTTTTTTTTGCCTTCTCGTTTGCTGCAAGGTTGTGATCCTTTCAAAATATGTTCCTTCGAACGACTGGAAACAACATCTTTCCTTCATCACTTTCTTATCGTATCACCTTTTGTCTCATCTCCCTCCCTCTCCCTCTCCCTTTCCCTTTCCCTCTCCCTCTCTATATGTCTGCAGGAAGCAGGAGAGGCAGAGCAGGAGTGGGCTTGGGTTCAGCCCCTCTCAACCTGTCCTCACTTGAACTCTGTCCCTCCCTTCAAGGGAGAGCTCCCAAGATTTGATACCCCTTGTGCAAGGTGCGTTCCTGCAGCTTTGAATCTCGCATCATCTTGCATTCATGTGTCATGAATTGACCTACCTCTGACTACTGCATGCAAAAATGTTTCTCTGCTCCACCAGTTGCGGAGACGGTAAGGAGAACTGGGTTTGTTTGGCCTGCAACACGGTGCAATGTGGGCGCTATCGCGGGGGACATATGATGGCTCACAACAAGGCGGAAGGGCATCCGCTAGCAATGGGCTTCAGGTGCGCTTCAGTTCCAATGAAACTTTAAACCTTAAACCTTAAACCCCCCCTCTCCCCCTCTCCCTCTCTCCTCCTCCCGCCACCCTCTCTCTCTCGCTTCCTTTTCCCCCACCTCCCCCACCCCTCGCCCCTCTCTCTCTCCCCCTCTCCCTCCCCCCCTTCCCCCTCCTCCCCCACTCCTTCCCCCTCGTCCGCCTCCCTCTCTCGCTCTCTCCCCCAACCCCTCCCACTTCCTTCCCCCCTCTTCCCCTCTCTCCGTCCGCCCCTTCCCGCTTCCCCCTTTACCCCCCTCCCCTCCCGCTTCCCTCGCTCCCTCCCCCCTCCCCCACACTCCCCGCCCATCACTCTCTTTCTCCTTCCCCCCTCCCCCTCCTCCCGTTTCCCCTCCCACTCTCTCCCTCCCTTCTCCCTCACGCCTCTACGTTTCTACGTCCCCTCGTTGGATGGACGCGTGCAGGGACCTGTCCGTATGGTGTTTTCCATGCTCGGCCTATCTGGATGCAGAAATAATCGCAGAATTGAACCCTTATCATGAAGCGCTACATGTGATGAAGTTCGGACAGGCCCCTCCTCGATCCCTTCAGCATAAACTGGGCGATTAGGGTTTGATGAGTAGGAACGCGGCTTAGGTTTAGGGTTCAGGGACGTTCTTTAAAGCAGCAATGTTTGATGGAGTTCCTTGATGGCTGTTCTTGTCAATTTGTTCTGCCTTTCTTTCTCTCTCTCTCTCTCTCTCTCTCTCTCTCTCTCTCTCTCTCTCTCGCTTTCTCAACACAGAAACTGCTCGGGATAGTTCGAATGGGACGAGTATCAGCAGATGGAAATTGTCGACAGATTGGAAGATGGGTTCCAGAAATACTTTGTATGAGAATGTTCTTGAACCGAAGGGAGATCGTTTCTGTAAATTTGCAAAACACTGGTAAACAATATTTTGGGAAAACATCAATTACATGTTTACTATGCTCAAAACGTCAAACAGCTTGCTTGGATAGCCTTGGAACTTGTACTGCTTAATGTAAAAAACAAGACAAAACTTTATCTGGAGACTCCACGAAACTGAACTACGCTTCAAATTGCATGTCCTGAACCCTACTTCACTCCTTCAGGTCCTTCAAAACAATGTTGTTGTCAACTGTACAAAGTGGCGAAAACCCCTAAAAACCCTAAAAGCTCTACAGGCATTCCACCACGGCGTGGCTCACACACGGTTGGATTGCCTTCCCTCAGCGCCGTAGTACTGCCTCGTGGTTTCCTTCGAAAACTCAGCAAAGGTATTTCCTTCCTTCCATCTTCCGGCTAAAGGAGGAACAACATCTTCCAAAGCTGCCTCGCGGTTGAACATGTTTTCTTGCCTCTTGATTAAGTCAATCTGATGACTTTTCCCACCACTTGGTCTCTCCTTCTCCTTCTCCTCCCCCTCCCCCTCCCCCTCCCCCTCTCCTCCCTTCTCCTCTCTCACCGACTCCCGGTTGGACATAATGGCATTTGAAGCAGGACCTTTCCCTGATACAGTCTTCTCGCGTCTACAAAGGGAGTCCTTTTTGTCGCTTATATCCTCACTAACTAAAGCCACTTCTGAAACTCCCTTCTCCGAGAAACTCATCTTTGATAAACTCGTTTCTGAAAAACTCGCTTCAGGAGACCGCATTTCTGAACACCCCCGTTGAAAAAAAACCCGGTTTTCCCTTCCCACTTTGACGCCTTCAAGCACATCCTTTCTGCTGAAGGAAGGCGGAGGGTAAAGAGAAGCACCCCACGACGGTTGCATGAATACCACAAACATCTCTCTACTTACCTCTTCCGTCCCACTCTCTACTGGTCTCAGCACACAATGAGGAGCTGCTCTCAACAGACCTCCTGAAAGAATCTGAGCCGCTTCACCCACCTGAATAGCGACACAGCCGAGAGGAATCTCCATACTCACTTTCATTCCCGTCCTTTGGTGCAAAACCTGAAGGCCAGAAACTGCATCCCCTCCCTCTAATTCAATTCCCCCCAATCTCTCTCCCTCGGTCGGTCGGTCTCCCTCGGTCCTTCCCTCTCCCAATTCCTTCCTAACTTTCCTGCACCTCCCCGCTTCCCCTCCCTCTCCCACTCCTTCTGCCTCTCTGTCCCTGCATTCAGGACCCAAGTAGACGGGACTTGTGAGAGCGGTAAGGAGCCCATAATCAAAATGCCATTGCTGCCAAAAAGGACCCAAGTCAGGCGGCTCGACAAGAACCTTCCTTCCTGTGGAAAGTTCTGCTCTTTCCTCCCTCTCTTCCCGTTCTTTGACTGAATCTACACTACGGCAACCTTCACAGTTTTGACGCCTTACACTGCCTTTAGGGTTATCAAAACTGTTGTTGGGGATTTCAGGGTTTCTAACTTTTTGAGAAATGCTGTCAGCCTTAATACTTTTACCCTCCTTCCTCTTCACCCGCTTAGCTTCAATTTCCCTCCATTCCCTCCTCGCATGGTAGTGAATAAGCCTTCCTTTCGCACCACCTGCATCAGACATGGCCTTCTCAATCTCAACCCCATTTCCCAACCCCATATCACAAATTCGAGCGACTAGTAGACACACATCTATCAATTCCGTTCCCAACTGCCGAAAGAGAGAACCAAGACCTAGAAAATTCTCATTCCTTCCGTTTCCCTTCCATGCATTTCCTGCAGCAGTTGTGTCGGTAAATCCAACTTTCTTGCAATCGACAATAAAACGTGAATCTCCTCTATTGGCTGCGGACGGAGGGGAGGTCTCTGATTGGTCGCCTTCAACTGTCAGCCCTTCGACTGAAGAGACTTTCTCCGTGCGATGTTCCATAGGAGGTTGTTCTGAAAATTGCAGTTGAGCAGCATATGAAGAAACACTACGGTGGGGGTCCTTTGAAGGAAGATCTGAACCCAAACCATGTACCTGCAGAGAAAGGTTTTAAGATCAAGATGCCACGTTAACTTAGAGATGAATTAGGCGAGAGAAGGAGATAGTATTAGAGTTAAAGTTTGATGCTTAGATTGAGCTTTAGTGTTGGGGACGATGGAAACATAAGGAATATTGCCCTACGTTTGAGAAATCCATCACCTTTGGTAGGCTTGAGATGTGTGATCTATGAAGAGAGCTTCCACAATAGCTATTAGAGATACACAAAACGATAATCACACATCCATTGTTTTTCATTGTAAGAAATGGAAAAGCGACAAGTTTTGATTGTGCATCCTCTCATTGCTAGCATTATCCTAACCCAAACCTTAATTCTACCCGTGAATTACATGCTAGCCTTTCCTTAGAAACACACTCATAAATCTAGCTCTAATCTAACGCCAACCATTCCTCTAACCCTAACCCTAACCCTAACCATTCCCCTAACCCTAACCCTAACCCTAACCCTAACCCTAACCCTAACCCTAACCCTAACTCACCTTGAGCACCTTCGACCTCTCCGAATGATCCATGAGAGCCAGCTCCCTCGCCATCGGCAACAGCTGTCGCCGCAGCTCTTCGACACGTGGCACCCCTTCCACCGCCAGAATGCCCGCCCCCTCCCTCCCTAATGCCGAGACGACCCTCCGTACCGCATCCTCCGTAGCCGAGGAGGGGTCCCTCCGGGCCATGGCTGCCGCCGTGAGGACGGCGGCATAGGGGAGGATTTCAAGCTGGAGAGACGCATTTTTAGGGTTGGCAGGCAGCATTCCTGCTGAGGGTGGGGCTCTAACAGAAGCTGCAGGGTTCAGGGTTTCAGATTTCTTGAGTCTTTCCTCCATATGTCTTAAAAAACCTCAAACCCTAAAACCCCCAACCCTAAAAACCCCAACAAAAAACCTAAAGAACTGAATGGCAAGTCAATGAAGCTGTGTCTGTCAGTGACTCAGTGCGCACTCCGCAGGGAGACGCTACATGTGCGCCGTTCTGAGAGGCGTCTAACGAGAAACTGGAACTGGACCGGAACTGCGACAGCAGCTGTTATACATTACGGGAATCGTGTCGTGTGGCGACAAAATGGCACCGACACCAGCTCGCCTCGCGATTGGCCACGCGAATTTATTTGTATGTCCGCACTTGCCAATCGGCGGCTGAGAGCCGTTGGATCAAGCACACGCCTTCGAGATTGGCGATTTCCCATCGTTGGATGAAGTAACGACGAGCCTCAGCCGTCGGATGACTTCTCGTCGCCTTTTTTCTCCATCGCAAATTTTTGGCCTGAAACTTGTCCAATCGAGACGCACCAAGTCAGCAATTCGCCTACGTGGCATCTTCCCATTGGTCGAGTTTCAGTTTGCTACATGAAGAAGGGATCGTACGGCACTCTGGCGATATTTCGTACATGTGAATATACGTCCGTACAATTCAAGATCGTACGGTTCCGATAAATCTGTAAGGCAGACGTACAGGGCTCTTCAAATAGGGGAGATCCCCTAAATATCGTAAATAGCTTATTTATGTAAGATTTTGAGATTAGTTTACGTGATTTCAACTTAAATACCACACAAGCCCCAAAAAAACATTTTTTTGGTTAAAAACAAAAGGAAATGAATTGCATTTGCAACCACGATAGCAATGATGTATATAAACTTTACTTGTTGATATAACAACACGGCTTTAGAAACTGGTGCAACCTCTTCGACTCTTATAGATTGGTAAATTTTACCAATCAATTAGAACAACTGTGCATTTGGCAATCACAACATATAGTTGCTTATTCAAAAACCCAATTGCACGGAAACTTTGTAGATCCAATCCTAAGCTCTCTATTTCCTTTTCCATCCATCATTAATTACTCCAAGTATCACTTTAGAATCCATCATAGTCTTGAAATTTCCTC
>CM074814.1:2837155-2842155 GCA_037447605.1 Zygnema circumcarinatum
AAATGAAATGAAAAATGGTCTCACTCCCTTAGGAGTTTTAGGCTGAACAAGACAACTATAGAAGTGATGCAAACTACTCAAAGAGACCCTCGAAAAGCGGTCAAACTATCAAACTGTTTGCAGTGAAGAATGCCTTCCAATGAAAAGTCTGTCAACCTCTTTCGACACTCGTCTTTCTCCCATCCAATTACTGAAAAATCAAACTCGACGATAGCAGTGTTGGGAAATGATGAACGTCCGTACGTGCACGGTTTTGTCCGTACAGTCCATATTTACGTGTTTTTACAAAACCAAGTTAGGGGACAGTCCCCTATCTTAAGCCGAAATCCCCTATTTGAAGAGCCCTGCAGACGTACCAATGCCGTACACATGGTACAAATTTCTGATATCCGTACCATACTTTTGTGACCGATATGTACGGTAACTTCCTCGATAAAGTCACGTCGATTTTTAGGGTTCCGTCGCCTGCATCTTGAACTATAGAGGGATGGGTTCTGAGGGAGCTGCTCTGCCCGTCATGGCTGCCCCCTCCTGTCTGTGATGTGATGGGACATATCATACCATACCCATATCATACAGATTCGTGCCGTATTGTATCAGACCGGGAATCCTAAAGGGACCCGTGGATTACAGATTGAAGCCTGCATTAGGAGAGTGTGAGCGAGCTTCAGGCGCTAAGCAGCGTGCATTCAAGGTGGGAATTTGCCTGTTTTCCTTCAATTTCGATGATTTTGTGCGTATTTTATCGTTGGAGAGGTTTGCAAATGTTAGCATTGCTGTCCGCGAGTGATGTGGAGATGGGCCATGAGAGCAGGTTCTTCATGTTGCAGATTATGTTTCAAACAAGGGTTTCCATGCGTTGGCTCTATATGCTTGATCAGCTGCGCAGTTTTATAGTTTGCAGCTGTACGGGCTGCATAGATGCGTGGAGACTCAACCCTTGCTGGCTGAATTCAATTCAAATAAAACAGCTCAATTCAGATGTGTTCGCTTTCTGGTTTCGGAAGCTTTTGAATTCCTGACGTCTTTCTGTTCAATGTCAACTGTCTGAATGGTTGTTTAAGTGGTTTTCAGAAAGTAGAAAACGTACTGCTCGATGAATTTGCAAAGCTTGAAACCCCAAATTCTGCAAATTTGACAGCTCGTTTTAGTTTATTTTTCTTTCGCAGGAATAACATAGCTTGTGCGTAAGATGCCCTCCCGGGATTAAAGCAGCTCAAATGATCTCGATAAAGTTAACCTTATCGCCTTTACCTGCGCGGCTTCGACCTCGGGGGAAATGTTATGAAGAAGCTTCCCATGGCTCGAGCTTTAAAAGGGACCAATCAAGCAGTCCCATTACACGTGTGAAGCTGCGCTGCCCTTTGCGATACAAGGAGGCCCAATTTCGTCTTAATTCGGTGCGGCCTCGGGTGTGTCCATGCCACACCGTTCCGTTTTTCATTATCCCCCACGTTATAAGGTCGAGCTCTGCAGGAAATGGCAGTTCTGTCGTTGAACTGAATGGGGTCCAACGGAACGGAGTTCACGTAAGTGGAGTTTTGGCCACAGCATTTCTTGAGCCTGTTGAAGTGAGGTATCCCAACGGAACGGCAACAGTGGCATCAGCAGAGAACGGCGGTGAGGAGAATAACCACATCAAGAATGATGGGGATAACGACTTAGCAGGAGGGGGAGGTAGTGTCATCGAACAGGGAAGTTTGTCAAAGGTTGGGGATGTTTTGTCAGCCAAGGAAGTGGAGAGGAGGAGTAAGATTAGTGTAGCCAACTCCGGGCGAGTTCCATGGAACAAGGGGCGCAAATGGAGTCCCGGTAAGCATTTGTGTTTTGGTAACCCTGTCCAGTGATGATTGCTGTTTAAGATGCACACTCCCCCTTATCTCCCCTTTCCTCCCCTCTCCCCCTCCCCCTCCCCCTCCCCCTCCCCTCCCCTCCCCCACCCTCCCTCCCCCTCCCTCCCCCTCCCGCCTCTCCCTCCCGCCCCTCCCTCCCGCCCTTCATCCACCATTGGGCAAAAAATTCGTGGGAATTTGTACGAGGGCTGTTACGTCCGTTGTTTGGGCATTGCGGAGAGAAACTGTGAGAGGAGTCCATTCTATGCACGCGTGCCGTAAACATGAGTCATGGAGTCTCCACTCTCGGTCTTCCTACTCTGCCCCCCTTTCTCCTTTCTCTCGCTGCTCTCTTCAAACTCCTTTTCTCGTCTTTCTTTCTCTCTCCTTACCTCCCCTTTCCCGCCCCGCTCCTCCTATATTCCTTTAGTGAGAGTGTGCGAAATTCGCGTTCGCCTTGTTCTTTTCCTTCTTAGAATGGGGACATAGTTGTGCTTTTTTTGGTGATTGAACCATCTTCTGATGTGGATGCATTGTACAATGCATCTTGTGGGAGCAGAAATGAGAGCAAAAATCAAGGAGAGAACGTTGACAGTTATGAACGACCCCGAGGTTAGTGAGTGGAGGAATCATATTGACTGGATAGAAATGATTGAATAAAAAAAAAAAAAAAAAAGCTGGTTGTGATGAACATCCACTTGCAGGAGATAATGTTTTGGGTTGGTGTCTGACCTTCTGCCTATGAAGGGGGTTAGGGTTTCAAAATTCTCAAACCAACTAATGACTTTCTTCTTGCCATTATTTTCCTCGCCAACAATTTTGTGAAGCCTTGGACCATTGCTGACATTCGAACATGAGTGGCTCTGCAGATGAGAGAAAAACTCCGATCTATGAACTACAGCAGACAACGGAAGTAGGATGCCATGGAACCTCTCCCCTTCTGTAACAGAGGAACACATATTTTACGCTTTCAATTTTACCATTGGTGTTTGTACAGCCTGTTTGATGTGAAGTTCTGATCTATAGGGTCATAATCAGATTTTAATCCAAACTTAAAATCCTAAAGCCTTAAAACATTTGATTCTAAACCGGGTCATTGTGTGTGAAACTGGCTTCGTTTTGCATGTAAAGACCTAGTGATGAAGCAAAGGAGAAAATCCGTCAAGCTATGCAACCCCATTTAGAGGCGCGAAGGGCAGCTCAGGCTAACTTTATGGTCCTTTCCCGCCTTTGGAAAGCAGCCATAGCCGAACATGCAAGGCTAGGGGGACCCGGAGAGCAGGAGTTGGAGTGGAGAGGGAAAAGGACTATTCTGCCAGTGAGAGAGCCGGAAATTAGAAGTAATATAGGAGATGATAATAGTCCTCGAAAAATTGTCAAAAGGGCGGCGAGAACTGACGAGCATCGAAAGAAGATTGCAGATGCAATCAAAGCGAAGTGGGGTGATCCGGTAAGTGCTTAAAGAGATGGTGGAAAGTGGAGAGGGAGGGGAAGAGTGGGATTGATATGTAGCACTTTGTTGGACTTTATTGTGGTGGGAACGAGCGAGAGGATGCCCTTTTCCAGTTCCTAGACTCTGTTTTTGTCTTGTTGACATCTCAGTGATATGCCATGATATGATGCAACATCACATGACATCGCAAAACATGGGTCTGAATCGCTTTTCCATAATATAACTAGCCAGCACTCATCACCATCAATCAGAGGCAAACTTAGGACAGTATACAGAAGAGCGTTTGTGCAGCAGGGACTTACCTATTGCGAGTTCTGAAATGTTCTGCAGGAATATCGCGCCAAGGTAGGAGAAGCCATGATTAAGGTAGCACAGAATAGGGTCCCACGCACAGTAAAAGAGAGAGGTCCTTCTACTCCGAGGGTGAGAAAGGTGAAGGCAGTAGCGACTCGGAAACCAAGAAGCACAGCAAAGAGGAAGGTAGCTTCTGATATGGATGCCCAAGCAACCATAGATGAAGAGATAGTAGAAGAGGGGCCTCCTGTAACCCCAGATCCGGAGTTTTTGGCTGCAGTAATGGGGTCTACAGGGGATGTAGATGTAGGAGAGGGAGAGAGGAAGAAAGTCCTCGTGAAGAGGGTTCAGATTGTGAGTAGGAGAGGTGGGTCAGAGAGAGTGGGATCAGGGGAGGACGAGAAGAGAGAGAGTGGAGGAGTGACAGCGGAGGAGTTGGACGAGGGGGCAAGGAAAGGCGGTTTGGGGAATGAGCCTAAAGGAGTAGAGCTGGGAGGTGGAGTGGAGGGAAGTACGCAACAGGGAGGGCTATTGGACCATATCTTTAGGATGCATGAGAAGACACGGCTGGTGGAGATGCAGAGGAGAAGACTTGCAGAAAAGGCAAGGTGAGAGAAACGGTCATCGTTATCAAAATAGGATTGTGAAGAATGTCCTTTCAGTTAGAACATGGTGATGCAGAGCATGGGAGAGCAGTACTGATGGCTATTTCGTCAGTACATCTAATGCTTCGTTTTCTACCAACTTGCCCATAAGCGGTTGCGTTTACGTTATTGAAAGCATGGATGTTATGTACTTTTCTGGGTTTTTTGGAATATGCAGGATGTTGATGGAAGAAGCAGAGAAAGCAGCCAAAGCCCTTGAAGCTGCAGCAGAAAACGATGAACATTGCCGAGCTTCTTTGAATGAAGCTCGCCAGCTTCTGAATGAAGCAGCAAAGTCCATAGAAGTGGCGGAAGCAGCCCAACGGAAGGTGCTGAACGGAGCCGTTCCGTTAGATCTCCTCATGCATGGAACTCCGTTGCTTGGGAGTAACACAGACAACGGTACTGAACCACCTCATAGAGCACTCTTCCGTGCAGCAGCCCAAGGAGATGGGACTCCGGAAGAGCAAGCAGCTCGGTTGCAGCTTTTAGCAGAGTGCTTTGGGATGAACCCTTATGAGTTCAATGGAGGCAAAGTGAAGGACAACTTTGGAGCAGCACATGTAGTCCTTGTGAAGGAGGCTCGGCAGCAGCGGCTAGGGAGGGAGAGCGGGAGGGAGGAGGCTCAAGGCCTTGCAGAGGTGAGAATGGAATTAGTGGGAGAGAGGGAGGATGGGAAGGTTGCTGCTTCTACATTGGGGCTGAGTGATACCCGTGAAGGTGATGCTTTAGGGCCTTGTACTGGCCAGACTGTCTTGGAAGAGAGGGAGAGAGCGG
>CM074814.1:2847155-2864171 GCA_037447605.1 Zygnema circumcarinatum
ATATCCACTCTTAAAATTTGACAAAATTACTTTTTCAGGGTTCGTCAGATTTCTTAGAAAGGATTTCCTTTTTTGGGTTCGTTCAGTAATTAGGGTTTCAGGCGGAGTTCAGTTTCAGCTCGCGGCAAAAGGACGATGAGGAACATCGACTAAGAGAAGTTTGAAAAATCGACTGCCGATTGAACTCTGAACTGCTCTGGATCAAAGCAAGCGGTTCGGGGAAAGTGGACCCACGAATGTGGAATCGAGATTCCACCCTCTTTAAGGAAGCGCTGAGCCCCGTCCAAACATTCGGGCGACAGCTCGTTGTCTCCAAACGACCCGAGGAGCTCGCTGACCTGCAGCATGTGTGTGTGTGTGTGTGAGAGAGAGAGGGAGAGAGAGAGAGAGAGAGAGAGAGAGACTGAGAGAGAAAGAGAGAGAGAGGGAAAGAGAGCGCGAGAGAGAGAAAACGAAGGCGAGAGAGAGAGAGAAAAAGAGAGAGAGAGAAAGAAAGCGAGAGAGAGAGAAAGAGAGTGAGAGAAAGAGAGAGAAAAGAGCAAGAGAGAGAGAGAGAGAGAGAGCGAGAGAGAGGAAGGGCAAGGGAAGGGGGGGAGACAGGGGAGGGCGATGGGGAGACAGCGAGAGACTAAAGAGAGTGAGAGAGAAAGAGAAAGAGAGTGTTCGTGGCAGAGTGTGAGTGTCGGAGTAACGGGTTTGAGGAAATGGAGCACGAATCTGCGAGAGAAAATTGCAGGTAGGCAGGAAAGGGAGAGGGAGAAAAGAACGCGAGCAAAGAGGAGGGAGAGGACGGCAGGAGGAGGAAGAGAGGGAGAGATAAAGAGTCGAGTGAGTTCAAATCACCAAAATGTCGGCCTTTTCCGGAGCCTCCCATTGGCGCATATCGCAGGACACAATTGTGACTTGCCGCTCCCAACCTTCCATGGCTATAAGGTTCTGAAATTAAAAAAAATAAATAAATAAAATAAAAACTCCTTAAATTAATTCTGGTTTCGTCTTTTTGAATGCACAGCCTCATCAAAGGAGAGGTTCACCCTGCTGCCCCTAAAAAAAACCAAAAAAACCAAAAAAACTCTAAAATCCCTAGAAAAGTTCTGCAAGCCCTAAAAAACCGAAACACCCTCAGGTGTTTGCTGCTCAATATGTTAGATTCACATCAGTGAATAGTTTGAAAAAGTTGGTTTTTCTTTTACATGAAGAGTGACGACGGCATTGGGGTTCTTTTCCACTGCAAAAACGCGAAGCTTCCTGCCTGCTTCCTCTGCAGCCTGCCACCCACCTCTTCCGAAGCATTGTTAATTAAATTCCGAACACCATAAACTAAAAAAGAAATAACCCATAGAACCCTTACTTCGTACCTTGAAGCCTACAATGTGGCCCTACACCGTACCTGCAGAGAAGCTCTCACAAGGGGCCCTCGCCCGGCTCCTACCACCATCAGCACCTGCACAGAGAGAGAGAGAGAGAGGGAGTGAGAGAGAGGGAGGGAGGGAGGGCGAGAGAGAGCCATAGATCCCCTCCCTCTCACTTTCGCACCGCAACAGTTGGCATGAAGCTCATCTGCATGCAAGTGGACATTGGAACTGTACATGCCCTAAAAGCCCACGAATCCTAAAAAACTTCTTCCATAAACCCAATATACCCTACACCCTACACCCTACACCCTACACCCTACACCCTACACCCTACACCCTACACCCTACACCCTACACCCTACACCCTACACCCTACACCCTACACCCTACACCCTACACCCTACACCCTAGGCCGTACACCCTACACCCTACACCCTACACCCTACACCCTACACCCTACACCCTACACCCTACACCCTACACCCTACACCCTACACCCTACACCCTACACCCTACACCCTACACCCTACACCCTACACCCTACACCCTACACCCTACACCCTACACCCTACACCCTACACCCTACACCCTACACCCTACACCCTAGGCCGTACACCCTACCCCCTACACCCTACACCCTACACCCTAGGCCGTACACCCTAGGTCCTAGGCCCTGCCCCGAGCCTTACAATGGTGGTGGAGGCGGCCTCGGAATCGCTGACGCGCTCGAGCAGCGCCGCGTGCACCGCCTTTTGGTACTGCCAAGGGGAGGGGATCACGCTCAGCTCAGGGAGGGAGGGAGGGAGGGAGGGAGGGAGGGAGGGAGGGGAGGGGAGGGGAGGGAGGGAGGGAGGGAGGGAGGAGGGAGGAGGAGGGAGGGAGGGAGGGAGAGAGGGAGGAGGGAGGGAGGGAGGGAGGGAAGGAGATGATGGGGTTCCGAGCAGAGAGAGAGGCCGGGGGGGAGGGAAAGCAAGTGGGAAGGAAGGTTCTTTTCTGCAGGTAACTTAAAGCTTCACCTACGAGCATTAGAGAAAGGTGGGGGCTGGAGAGACGTGGAGAAGAGAGGTAGAGGTAGAGAGGAAAAGGGGTGTAACGAGAGGAGAGAGGAGAAGGGGAGCCGGGGAGGGAGAGTGAGAGAGAGTGGGAGAGGTGGCTCGCACTGTATACCTGGCTGTATTTTGTCGCATCCTTTTCAAAGGTCTCGTAGGTCTGAGCTTCCAAGTTGTCCATGAGGGGCTGCAGGAGAGGGACCTTAGGGCCTGGGTTTAGGGTTCAAGGTTTAAGGATTTTAAAGCGTGTGCGTGTAGAAATCATGAGTGAGTGAATGTCGGGAGAGAAAGTGCCTGTGTTGAAACTCTACTAATGTTTTGTCATACTCTAGTCATAATATTTTGGTTAACTAAAAACTAATTGCTTTGGAAATATGCGTGCCACTCCAAGGATTCACTGCTCCTCCTTCCCTCCCTCCCTCCCTCCCTCCCTCCTCTCCGTTTCAGGGTTTTGGTTTTTTAGGGTTTCAAGGGTAAAATGGTGCCCATACCTGCAAGGGTGCTTGTAGAAAGTCGCGATACCCTAACTGTACACCCCAAAAGATCTTCCCTATACACCTTAAAAACAATCTGCTGATTTTTTTTTTAAACAATTTCGTTCAAAAACTCATCCAAAACTAATCTGAAGATTTTCAAAACTCCGCATCCCAAAAAAGGAAAAATAAAAAGTTTCATCTTGCGAAAGAAGGCCAAAAAAAACTGACCTCAAAACGCTCCTGCTCTGCCAAAGGCTCCAACTTCCGATAAAGATGAGAGACATATTCCAAATATGGCCTCAAAGGATGCTTCGGAACCATGCCATCAGTGGCTCCTGCATGCACTAAAAAAAAAGAAACTAAATTTAAACAATTCGATCAAAAGCATTGTCAGTTTTCCCTATGCATAGCTCCGACAAAGTGGGAGAACGACAAAGGCTGCAAAAGGAGGGGCGGAGAGGGAGGAGATTGCTGAACGCGCTCATGAGCATGACAGGAGGGGGGGTGAAGGGAGGGAGGGAGGGAGAGTGAAAGAGAGAGAAGAGAGAGAGAGACCGAGAGAGAGAGAGAGAGAGAGAGAGAGAGAGAGAGAGAGAGAGAGAGAGAGAGCGAGGGAGGCAGACCTTCAGAAGCGTTGCCACTGCTTTCACTGCTGACCTCTGTAGAATCAAGACGATGCAAGGGCTGACCGGAAATAACGATCTGCCCAGCCCCCCCCCCATATAGCGGTTGAGGAGACCGCAGGCCTCCCTCCCTCCCTCCCTCGCCCCCTCCCACTCTCCTGCTCTCCCCCTCCTTCCCACTCCGCCAATCTTTCATTTCCTTTTGGTTTGTTTTCGTTTCTAGACTCATATCATTGTTACATTGTGTGGTGCCATACTGTAGAAACAAAGTCCCCCAAGAATAAACTCCTACAGGCAAATCTAGGCGACGCCGTAAATGCTTTCTTTGCATATGTGAGGGCGACCACCGTACATTTCATCATACAGTAACATGTTGAACCGAAGTATATCGAAGACAATCCGAATATATCCGATATTATCTGAGAAATCCGTACGGAGGGGGGGACCTACCTGCACAGCGTGGTTGAAGAGGAGAGTGCTCAAATTTTGGTGCCGTTTGGAGAGGCACGGATACCCCCTCGCGTTCGTCAAGAAGGCCTGCCCTCCCTCTCCCTCCCCCGGCTCAGCTCTCTCTCTCTCTCCCTCTCTCTCACTCTCTCTCACACACGCATTCCGGCTCATTCTACAAGCCTTGCAAGCCTTAGGAGCTTGAAGTCCTGAAAAAGATTTGAAGAACCTGAAAGCACGAATAATCCAGATTGTGAACCATGCCTGCAATGATATGTTACGGACTATACACTGTAAAAAAAGCCCTAACACTGCTAAAACCTTAAAGTCTGTGAACGCCCTGAAAACTAATAGAATGGATAGGCATGAGACAGTGGCCTAAGCACGAGGAGAATGGATACAAATAGGGTACAAATGGGGTATACAGCCCTATACCCGTGTATGTAGTATACCGGCTTTCACGGGCTCCCCAACCCACCGCTTGAGGGCGTTTGGAGGTGGTAAGGATGCTCTGAAGGCACCAATAAATGACAACAAATTAGAGGCTATGAGTGAGAGAGAGAGAGTGAGAGAGAGAAAGAGTGACATTGGGGAGAGAGAAAGAGGGGAAAGAGAGAGAGAGGGACGGAGGAGAGAGAGAGAGAGAGAGAGAGAGAGAGAGGAGAGAGAGAGAGAGAGAGGGACGGAGGAGAGAGAGAGAGAGGAGAGAGAGAGAGAGAGAGAGAGAGAAAGAGAGAGGGGGGGAGAGAGAGAGGCGCACTCACGTGATATCTAGTGCGACTGAGAGCTGTGCATGGTGTTCACATATAGTACGGAACGCGTTCCACCATTCCCATGAGTCATAGAGGAGGCGGCCCGTCGATGGATCTCGCTTCTGTTCCGTTGCATAGAAACCAATCCCCTTATTCGCTCTCAGTCGAGAGTATGGTAGAACAAAATAGCTCCTCAAAGCAATCTCATACGGTACAAAATAGATTTGTATTTGAAATAGCCAGAATTGACGGAGTAATTAATCTCGAAAGCTTGCAAAATCTTCTGCCCCAAGATGAAAGTGTGTTCACAAGTCTGGCCAAGATGAGGGAGGGAGGTGGGACAGTGGACGGGAGAGAAAGAGTGGGAAAAAAAAGAGAGGCAGAGAAGGGGGAGAACTTGGCAATTCTCTGAGAAGGAGTAGGAGAGAACCGGGAGGAAGAAGGAAAAGGGAGGGATGGGGGAGTGAGTGGAGAGAGTGCGTGAGCAAGGGGGAGAGAGAGATCGTGAGAGGGGGGAGAGAGAGAGGCGCACTCACGTGATATCTAGTGCGACTGAGAGCTGTGCATGGTGTTCACATATAGTACGGAACGCGTTCCACCATTCCCATGAGTCATAGAGGAGGCGGCCCGTCGATGGATCTCGCTTCTGTTCCGTTGCATAGAAACCAATCCCCTTATTCGCTCTCAGTCGAGAGTATGGTAGAACAAAATAGCTCCTCAAAGCAATCTCATACGGTACAAAATAGATTTGTATTTGAAATAGCCAGAATTGACGGAGTAATTAATCTCGAAAGCTTGCAAAATCTTCTGCCCCAAGATGAAAGTGTGTTCACAAGTCTGGCCAAGATGAGGGAGGGAGGTGGGACAGTGGACGGGAGAGAAAGAGTGGGAAAAAAAAGAGAGGCAGAGAAGGGGGAGAACTTGGCAATTCTCTGAGAAGGAGTAGGAGAGAACCGGGAGGAAGAAGGAAAAGGGAGGGATGGGGGAGTGAGTGGAGAGAGTGCGTGAGCAAGGGGGAGAGAGAGATCGTGAGAGGGGGAGAGAGTGATCACCAGATAGACGTCATCCTCTGATATGAGATCCTCTCCCGCTTCCACTTCTGGGCAAACCAAAGGTATTCTCAGCCAGAGCTGCTCCCCCTCAGAAAACAGAAAAATCAGAAAACGTGATGGCCTAAAAATGATGCCACTATGAACGACTTAAAAAAAAACCGACTATACTTTCACTTTCATTCAAGCCAAAGGGTTAAGGAAAAGGATTGAGAGGTTGCTATGCATTGATATGCGAGTGAGAGTTCAAAATTTGAGTTTTTTAAAACTTTAATGTCTAATTCTTGCAGTAATTCTGGTTTTCCAGTGCTGACCTGCATGTTAGAGAGGCCCTGCACAATCTGATTGACACATCTCGCATAGTTTCCGCAGTTGAGCCCTCGGGGAGTGGGCAGCAGGCACGCCTACAAGATTCCCCAACCGGATTCAGCGGATTTACATGAGCCCAGTTATCGTTAAACGGATTACATGAGTCCTCGAACTGCTTTGATTCTGATTTGTGCTGCTACTGCTGGGCCCCATCAGCCAAAACAATGGCAGAAATGGCCTGCACAGCATGCCTCGGAAAACAGGGGCACAGAGGAAAGCTGCATCAACCAAAGAGAGAACTTAGAGAGGGGGAGAGAAGGGGGAGGGCGAGAGTAAGGACGGGGAGGGAGCTGGAGAGGGAGTGAGAGAAGAAGAGTGGGGGAGAAAGTTGAAAGGGATAACGTGGTGAGATGCAGCAGGAGGGATGGGGGAAGAGAAAACCAGTCTCTCCCTTTGTCTATCTTTATGTCCATCTCACACAGACTTCTATACTGCACGCTCTCATCTTTGCGTCGCTCTATTAACATCTCCCACTGTTTCTTCTTAAGGAAGAAGTACGTTCTTATGACTAGTTCCTTGAATTTACATTGATGCATTTGTCCAGAAACTTCTTGGCGCTGTAAGGCAATAACTACCTGCAAAGACAAGTGAGACGCCCAGCTGAGCTCTTGCTTCAAGGTTGCTTCACTGTCCGCTCGAACCAACTCGTCAGGAGAGTCTAAGTCCAACCATGGGCTTATCTTTCCTGCAGCATCAATGACCAATTAATCCTGGTAAGCACTTCAAGAGAGGAATTCGCATCGATGGTAAAATTAAGAAAAGAATTTTTAATGAATTAAGAAGGGACTGGTAAGCGGAGTAGCAGGAGGAGAAAGCAGGAGCATAAGGAAAGCATAAAGAGTAGAAAGAGGGCCAGAGATAGGAGGAGAGAGGAGTAGAAAGAGGAGCAGAAGGAAAAGGAGGAATGATAGTAAGAGGAGCAGGAAAGACGAGTAGGAAGAGGAGCAGGGGAGGGAGGACGAGGAGAGAGAGCTTCACCGACTACGTGGCTGCTCCACTGTGAGGGAGAAAGCACAAGGTCAGAGCCTGCGAATGGGGGCACCGGAGACCCAAGAGACTCCTGCCCCTTTTGCCGCGCGCTTTGGCTAGGACGGTACGATGGATGTGTCTGAGGGAATGCCAAATAACGGGAAAAAAATATAATAAGTTAAGGAAATGCAGCGATAGAGTGATGCAAGAATAACGGCTTGCGTTGGGAGGGTTCGGAATGAGGCGATGCTAATCACGCTGTTCCAAGTCAAGCGCTAAAAGACACACATTTGACAAGTCAAGGGGCTGCTGACATTTAAAAGGCGAGGCTTTGGGAACACAAGGGTTAGGGTTTGCACGAACTTCAAGTACCCAAAAGCATGTAAACAGTAGAAACCTGCCTTTACTCGTACGCGACGATGACATTCATGCTGATTGTCAATTAGCATTTGTGTTCTGCATATCTAGGTTTTGAAAAAACGTGGAGAATGGAAGAGCAAAAATAGAGAATAAATAGTGAATAATTAGGGTAATGGTTCACGTTAGGCATAGGATAAGTGGCTGCAGTTAGATGAAAATTAGGGTGAACTGAGGTAAAGGTTGAGGCAAGGTCAGGTTTAAGGTTAGCAGTAGCGTTCAGAGTTGGAGCAGAATTGTAAGTTGGTGAACTAACCAGAGGCGCCACGATGAAGTCGAACCCTCCCGCCAGATTGGCGCTCAGACTCGTCTGCACGTCATCGCTGAACGCAATCTCTGTGCCGCAGTACCGCGACTCGCCGCTGTCGCCCTGACGCTGACCTAACGGCATGCCGGAAGGAGAGGGAGAGAGCGACAGAGAGACTGAGGGAGAGAGAGCCAGAGAGAACGACGCGAGAGAGAGAGAGAGAGAGAGAGAGAGAGAGAGAGAGAGAGAGAGAGAGAGGAGACGAGAAGCCGCGATTTTCAAGCTGTTGGAGTTACAGATATCGTATCGTATTCTTCCATATCGTATCGTATTTTTTACATGTATCGTATCGAGTGTACAATACAGGTGTCGATACAATACGGTTCATAAAACGGTGTACGAAACAAAACGGAATGTTTTATGCTAAATGTAACTGTACCTTTTTTACGCGTAGCGTGACACGATACTGATGACATGCATCTCTTTGTTTCTGTAAAAGTTCTCTGTTACACATAGATTTGGTTCAGGGATCCACGCGCCAATGGAAGCCAGCCACGTGGCCCACGCTGGCTGGCTGGCTTTGTGGTAGGCGATTTTCCGGTGCAAAATTTGGAGGACTTATGTCATTTTCATCCAATAAAAGCATGTCACGTGGCAATTCGTTGAAACAAACATGCTGATTTTTCCGCGCCAGAAAAATAAAATCGCGCCGCCACTGCGGAAGGACCTCCCAAACTGCGAACGGATCTCGCACATAGACGTTTGTCGGTGGCCGTTTGGTCCCTCCGGAGTTCCATGATCGAACTTTTGTTCAGCCGAGCCACGACGCCACGCTGCTTGTAAAATCACATTAACACGTTTCGATCATTTGGGCATGCCACGTCACCATTATGATGATGTGGACCAACCAACGACGAGCTTACCGACCAAATTTCTGGTCTTGTCCATGCTTTGATTTCTCCGTTTCCGCTCCCCATACAGTACGTCCTTCCGTAGAGCTTTCGAACCTCATACCGGGTCACATATTGGTCCGGTAATAGGTCCGGAGAGAGGCTCGTTTTAGCCTCGGATCTTTGGGCACCGACCTACTGGCCTATGCCTAGTTCCGCCCGCATGGCCATGCATGGGGTGGCAGGTAGATGGGCATGGGGCCATGGCGAACTTTGGGCATGCTTCATCCAATGGAACATCACCACGTGGCGAATGGTGTACACGTGGTAAGTCATGATTGGAAGATGGTGGAGTCAGTTCTCCATGGACGAAGGTCTACAAAGGGAGTTCGAGCAGAGTCAAAGGAGTCGTAGAGGGAGAAAGAGAGAGGGACATTGGGGAGGAGAGGGAGAGGGAGAGGGAGAGGTTGAGAGAGAGAGGGAGAAGCGCGGTGAAGGAAGAGAGGAAACAGGAGGAGCGAAATAACAGAGTGGGATTAATTAGGGTTTTGAAAAAGGCTGGTTGCTGGGCGCTGACTTGTGAGGACGAGGAGCATCTTTAGGATTTGTAGTTGTTTGAACGGGGACTTTCTTGAGGGATTTAGAAACGGCGATGCCGCCTTTAAAAGTGGTTAAGGATGAGAGCTCGGGGCTGGAGAAGGTGATTCTGAAAGAGGCGCACGGCAGCAGTGCTGAAGTAAGTGATGCAGTAGGGAAGAGGTGCTTGATGTTCTGCGGATGTGCAAACGATGGAAAGAGGCTTGTATTCTATCATGTGGTATCGTGTGGTTGCGTGTTGGAATGATTTGGAAGAATCTGAAACGGTAGGCAAATGTTTGAAATGATTCGTGGGCAGTTGCAAAGTCTCAGAAGGATTAGATAGATTTGGAGTGTTTCTAGTGGATTCAGACGGATTCGGATGGAGTTAGTAGTTTTGTTGACGGAGCTGCTTTTGATTTGTAAGGCGAATGAAATGTTCCTCGGGCTCTGCTCTCAATCGTCCATTTTTTCTGCACGGGTTTGCTTTCCTGAAAATCGGTTGCAGGTGTTTCTTCATGGGGGGCACGTTACTTCTTGGAAGAGCGAGAAGGGCGAAGAGCATATCTTTCTAAGCAGCAAGGTACAAATAATATGAAGAAGAGAAGAAGAAGCAGAAGAAATAAAATCAGAGGCATCAAGAGACGCATTTTGCGGCCGTATGGCCTCCTTGAACTTGTTAACATATCGTTATGTTCCAAAGGTGAAGAGCAGGGAAGCATGAAGGCTGACGTGCTGCAGTTAGCTTCTGCTCCTTATCTGGATGTCAAGTTTTTTCTTCTCGCTTTGCTGGATTTACTTTATCATTAAGTTACTGTAACGTCATTTTCCATTTTTGAATTACGTAATGTTTTTGCTATTCAGAAGAGGGATACAGAGAAGGGGACTGCGAGAAATGGACGAGATAGAGTGTGTGTGAGAGAGAGAGAGAGAAAGAAGGAGAGGGAGGAGAGAGCAAGAGAGAAAGGGGGGGGCTGATCAATAGGTCGTTCGCCAACGCAGGCAGTTTTCAAGCCTCCGAAAGCAATCCGTGGCGGTATTCCTATCTGCTTCCCACAGGTACGTCTAGCTTGTATTTGCATCGAGATGGATTTTTTTTTGAGAAGAATGGAATTAGAAAACACTGTAAGCAGCTGCACTGCCTGCAGTTAAAGGCGTTTAACGTCTATCGGAAATAGGAGAAGGTAAAGTAAAGGTGAAGAAGTCTGTGTTTTATGGATCTGCAGTTTGGTCCGCTTGCGCCGTTGGATCAACATGGATTTGCGCGAAATCGACCATGGATCCTTGATCCTGCCAGTCCCAATGACGAGCCACACGCAGTGGATCTGCTTCTGGTACCTTCGGAGGATGACAAGAAGCTTTGGCCTCACAGGTCCGTAACCTCAATCTGGAGGAGTCTCTTCTTCTCCTCTCTCTCTCTCTCCCTCTCACTCTTCCTCCCTATAGCTCTCTCTCTCTCTCTCTCTCTCACTCTCTCCCTCTCTATCTCCCCTCTCCCCGGGCCCCTCCCTTCCCGACTCACCTTTTTCTGAATGAACATTCAAAGTTGCCGTCGGTTCTGGATTTTCCAGTTGTTGATTATGAAAAAAGGGGAGTAAATCATAGAGTTTTTTTTTTGAGTTAATGTACATCTGGAGGTTTTCGTTGACGCCAGTTTTTTCTGTGCAGCTTTGAGCTTCGAATGAGGGTAAATGTTGGCCCTGCGGGAGAACTGTCCTCTTTGGTTCGGGTTACAAATGTGGACTCTAAGCCTTTCACATTCACCTTCGCTTTGCATACCTATCTTGCGGTTTCGGATATTAGGTACTTGAAATTCTTACTCTTTCTGCATGTGTATGCAGCAATTCACTTGTCAATTCCTGTGTAATGTTGTAGGTGAGAGCAGAGCCATTCTATTGTGTTGTGAGAATGTGGGGAGAGTTGTGCTGGAAGATGGGGGATGACAATTCCTTAGTATTTATGACTTGAGACTGAATTGCTGTAATGCAGTGAGGTTCGCATCGAAGGGCTGGAAACTTTGGACTATTTGGACAATTTGAAAGGTCGAGACCGTGTCACAGACCAGGGCGACTCGATATCTTTCGATTCTGAGGTAAATGTCTGCAGCGCTGCATAGCCAAGCAGGGATTCTGAACCCTTAATTTTGTGATGTGGAGAGGGATGGCTGTCTAACCATTTTATTTTTCTGGGAGATTCAACCTTAAGTATGGGAGATTGCTTTAATCAATGCAACATTTTCAATGCGTAAAGAGAAGTTGGGTCTGCAAGGTAACTTTTGCTTGACAAGATGAAATATGATTAATGGCATTTGAAGTATTCTTGATGAGGGGACCTTGGAGGTGCAGTTTGACAGGATATATTTGAGCACTCCTTCAAAAATTGCGATTGTCGATCATTCCAAGCATAAAACGGTGGTTCTTGTGAAGGAAGGGCTCCCTGATGCAGGTAATGCCCGCATTGGGTTGTACTTGCTTTCTTTGCTTGCTTGATTTTCAGTGTGCCGTTTTGTGAAAACAAGGATCGATACACTGCCGAACAGGAATCACGTTTTTTAAATGTATGTATCCCAATTGATTCCATGCGCAGCCTCTCAAGGCTTAAAAAGTTTCGCTGTCCTCTCCTTTCCCTCCTTCCTCGCTCCCACCCTAGTCCACACCTCCGACTCCTCCGCCTCCTCCATCGACCTTCTCCCCATTTTTCCCTTTGCTAACACTCGGCTTATTCCCCGTTTTGCAGTTGTTTGGAATCCATGGAAAGATAAAGCGAAGGGGATGTCGGATTTTGGAGACGATGACTTCAAGCGAATGGTATGTGTTGAAGCAGCTGCCATAGAGAAGCCCATCACATTGAAGTCAGGAGAGGAGTGGCATGCCCGGCAAGAACTGAAGGCTGTACCCTCCAGCTACTACAGCGGGCAACTAGACCCAAACCTCGTATTGAAAGGTGCACAGTAAATTGTAAGGCTTTGTAAATTCTAGGAACGACCATATAAAGGAACAGGCTAAGCTGAGAAGTGGGATCGGCCGGCGGAGTCTTTCAGTTACAAAGTGATGGCGAGATGCTCCCCCGGAGCGGGCCGTCCGATGCGACATCATTTGGCTTATGTCGAGGATGTGTTGCATGATGCAAGGAGGGATGTGGGCGTGGCTGTCATGTCATGTCAAGTCAGGTCACTACATGGCACGTCGTGGCATGGGATGGCATGGCATATATGCATGGTAGGTCGTCACATGAAGCCATGCAGCTTTTAGGGAGCTGACCTTTGCATCCACTACGATATGAGCTTAGCATTGACTCCAAGAGATTCATTCTTTGTGCAGACGATTTTAGGGTTTTGGGGCTGGTGCAGCTCGTTTGCCCCGTTTTGACTTTTAGGGTTTGTAGGAGGGCAACTGCACTGGCCAATATTATAATGTGAAGACGCTTTGTCAACAATACCAAATGTACAAATGTATCGATGCATGTCTTGCATGGCAACTGTTTGTGGCTGAAGCCAAAAGCCTTACAACCCTAAACTCGGAAGTCGGACACATTCCAAGGATTGGTAACATGTCGCTGCAACTCTTGTCATCAGGAAGTTGGCTTTCTCAACTTCATTTTGAAAAATGCCCAACTTGTTGTCGTTGCACAGGATATGATTGACATTGGCTAAAACCGTTATGAAACTACTCCAACGCCCAAATCCAACACTCCAATTCTAATCACCCTAAGAACGCTTGATAAGTTTGAAGTCCTTAAGAATCCTGAAGACTCTGGAAAATCCTATATCCCCTACAAACAGTAATATCACAGCAACTGAGGCCATTTAGCTGAAAGGAATTGACCACGTTCTGGTTTTGTGCTTCGGCCGCCCTGTCGATGTGAAGCGGCGCAATGCTCCATGGAGCAGGCAGCCTGTCCTGAGGACCTGAGGCACCTCAGGGTGAAATGGAGAGCATGCCGCACCTTAGTGTAGGAACAAGGCACTTCAACTTCTTCCATGCAGCGCAGTTTTTGCGACGTTTTAACGTAAGCAAAGTTTAAGGATTAGGATGCGCAGGTAGGATTAGGCTTCAAGCTATTTTCTTTTTTCTTTTTTCTTTTTATTCTTCCCTATTGAGTTTGTTGTTGTGCTGGAATATGGCAGTTGGTTGAACAAGCTCTGAAGGCAAAAGAGGGACGTTGGAGGAACTGAAATTGAAATTGGAACTGAAACTGGAACTGCCCACATACAAACACCACTCTGCGGACTTTTCCCGTCCAAGAAAATGAAAGAAAACTTGCATCTGTCCCTTATCCAAAAGATAACACGTACACCTGGACCCCTGAACCCCTGAACCCTAAACCCTCGGCTCTCTAACCCTATAACCTAAACCCTGAACCCTGATCTTAAACCCTGAACCGTGATCTTAAACCCTGAACCCTGACCGTAAAAATGAACCCTACTTTCCGACATCCGTTGAAGGACATGTGAGCTTGCTTACAAATTTTGGTGCTGTGAGCTTTGCGCTTCAGAGGCATACAAGTCATCATCCTCCACGTCGTAATATCTTCCCGTCACCCTGCAATAGAGGCAAGGGGTTGTGCGGCCAGAAAGTAAAAAGGAAGCCCTGAACCCTACAAATGTCTCAACCCATGAAAACCCTAAAAATCCCGCAAGCCCAAACCCAATGGAATTGCAGAATCGTGATGTGAATAGATGATGTGATTTGACGACATGATGTGACAGCGTTATGTTAGTGGAATGATGATGACATCATGCCGTGATGACATCATGAGGATGATGACATCATGAGGACAACATAATGCAGACGACACGATAGGAGAGGGAAACATAACGTTCTGTCACGGAATCACGTGACATAACATCGGCTGCAGAAAAGTAAAGCAGGGTGAAGGTTTGCAGGGATTCCCTCGGAGCCCTTTCTATCCCCAAAACGAACCGTGCCTCTCTCTTGCTCCAATTTCTACATTAGGTCCGAACACTGCATTTCGCCCCTAAATAAGGTCTATGGCCATGGAGGGACAAAAAAAAAACATGGAGAAGTCAAGCCGAGAGAAGCCGCACCTGTCGTATCGCAAAGTCGCATCTCCAATCGTTCCCGCCATTTTATTTCGTACCTTTTTCACGAACACCTGCACCCATTACATTACATTTTGACGTATAAATGACATAACATAAAACTGCTGCGCTTTCCATCCTTTCTTATAACTTCAGACATATTTAAGGTTTTCATTTTTGTGAATCTATGTTCATTACTTTAAAATAAATGGTTTTAGAGTTGATAGTCCCGTCATGCTTTCTAGTTGGAACATCACACTCTTAGGGTTAAGCTTTTAGGGTATGTGAAGGTCGGCACCTTCACATGATCCAAAGGGCCTGCTTCGGCATCCCGATTTCTATGTACAACAATTCCGTTATCGCATTTGTTCACAAAATGTGCACTCCCGCTGATGTCATACAATCCCGGAGCATCGCCTCTCCATTGCTGCAGCTGCATCACATTTGCACATACAAATTCCCAGGTGTCACTCGCCTCCCTCTAGCTCCCTCTCCCCCTTCTCCCATAACCCTAACTCTCCCTGCCCCATCCCGCCCCCCTCCCCCTCCCCCTCCCCCTCTCCCTCCCCCTCCCCCTCCCCTCCCCCTCCCGTTCCCGTTCCCCCTGCCCTTTCCCCTTCCCCTTCCCCCCCCCCCCTTTTCCTCTCCCTGTTTCTCCCTCTCCAACTCCTTCTCCCTCCTCCCTCTCCCCCTCTCCCTCCCCTTCAGGAAGGACCAAATCTGACCTGCTTTGGGTGGGCGACAAACCACACGTGGCAGTCGTGGTGCTGCGCAAACCTCTTCACCTTTGTCAGCATTTGACTCACATACTCCGTCTCTGTCCTGCATAGAACCGTTCTCGGGGGGGGGTCGCGAGAGAGAGAGAAAGAGAGAGAAAGAGAGAGAGAGAGAGAGTGAGACAGAGAAAAGGGAGGAGAGATAAAAGGGTGAAAGTAGGAGCAGAGAAGTAAAGGAGAGAGCGGGAGAGATAAACAGGGAGAGGAAAGAGACAGAGGAACCGAAAACAGTTGGAAGTTAGAAAGAGAGAGGAAGCTGAAAGAGCCATTCATCTGTCTTTGATTAAAATAGAAAAATCCAATACGTATTTCAACGTTCTATGCTTACTGTTGAGCTGGCCGTTGGTGGTCGAGCTCGTTGTACGGATCTATGACGAGGCCCCGTATCCCAAAACGGAGAACTGCAGCTCGAGCTAAACTGAGGACCCATTCTATGGAGGGAAGTTCGTCGTCCTCACAGCGAATCACATGGAAGTTCGCGTCCACCCATTCCTTTGCATCGTTCATTTCCGCAAAACTCATTCGTTGCACGTTTTTTGCATAGCTGCACTCATGGAACCCAACAAAGAAAAAGGGAAAAGGGATCATTCTCACAGACAGACGGGCCAACGTAGGACGACGTCAGCAACGTGAAGGGACAGCATCAGCAGATTCCGCTTCCAGCATGCATAGACACAGGTGATGACGGCTTGTGACGTCAGCATACATGGAATGATGTCAGCAAGAAAGGAACTGCAGGTCTGATTATATGTAGGTTATGACGTTTCTACTCGAACTTTAAGCTTCGGAACGTGGTTGAATGGTTGAAACCGTTTCACAAAGCAAACGTGGAAACGCGCATAAGAATGGAAAGTGGCAGTAGAACTGAAAATGCGACAAAATAGTGATGGAACTGCTCATGGAACAGGCTCTCACGGCGCATCTAAGAACGGTTTTCCGACATATTTTTCGATCAATTTCCTTGCGTGCTCCTTCACCTGCCTCCCTTACATTTTCAAAACCGACCCACAAAATAGGAGGGGTCAAGGCAAGTGCTTGAAACTACTTGAGCATTTAACACGTGATTCATTTTATATAAGATAAAAAGCAATACAAAAAGAAAAAGAGAAATGAAAGATAAGCGACAGACATCCACAAAACAAAACGGATTGCAAAGCAGGGGGGGGTTGCTAGGGGGGAGAGAGAAAAGGGGAGAGAGAGATCGAGAGAGTTCGAGAGAGATTGAGGGAGAGAGAGTGTGTCTGAGAGAGAGAGAGGGAGAGGGAGGGGTTGGGCAAGCTTGACCCACCTTGTTTTCCATGGAACATAATGCAAAAGTCCATCCGTGAGCAAGGCACAAATTGCAGCAGAGAGCGTCGATCCATTCGCTCTTACCGGAATTCGGAACTCCGGTGACAACTGTCAGCTCTCCCAAAACTACCTGCCGCCCAAAAGGACAATCAAGATGTAATATCAGGATAACAATATGAGGAAATATCCAGACCCTCCGAAATGTAAATGGGCAAGATTTCAGGGTTTACAGCGGAGTTTATCAAGGCTGCGAAGGGTTGTAAGGCAGTTTTCTGACTTTGTAAGGATGTCCTTTTCATGGTCTCCTACTCCTTGGGGTTTGTATGGATTTTTAAAGTTTGTCAGGAAAATCTTTCAGGGTTGTAAAGGATGGCTACTCAAGGTTTGTAACGGGGTTTATTTTCATGAATCGAAGTGATGTCTTTAAGGTCTGTAGAGAGAGAGAGTGTGACAGAGAGAGCGAGGGAGAGAGAGGGAGAGGCTCCCTACTCTGTAGGTCTCGTCGAGGCTCCGCCAGCCCGTGGAGACGCATAGCTCCTCCCTCTGCTCGCTGCGGTAGAGGCAGTCGATCTCTGCGAAGTAGTCGCGGAAGCGGAACAGTCCGCGGATGGGGATGGGCTCAGAGCGCTGCAGACACTCGCGGAGACCCTCCGACCCCTTCTCTAAGAGGACCTGGGGGAGGGGGGAGGG
>CM074814.1:2864181-2894408 GCA_037447605.1 Zygnema circumcarinatum
GGGGAGGAGGGAGTGGAGAGGGGAGAGGGGAGAGGTGGGAGGGGGAGGGGGAAGGGGGAGGGGGGAGGGGAAGGGAGGGGAGGAGCAGATGGCGTTAGTATTGGTAGCAATCTCCATTTTATCCTGCTTGCGACGTGACGACACGTCTGTAAGTTTAATAATTTTTGCACGAAACATCAAACAGCAGAATTCAAAAGGAACGAATGCCGAAAAATTAACATTGACGATGGCAAAGGGATGGAAGTAGGGTCTCACCTCATTCGCATCTTTGAAAGGGCCCTCGTCATCCTTCATAGGCCACCTCACACGCCAACACCTGCAATTCCTCACAAACCTAAAACTCTTGAAAAGAAGGTAAAAAAATGCAATAGGAAGGAGTACGCAAAATCTCTGAGGTCTTCAGATTCTCAGGGCAGTGGGTTTAATGTTTTTTGGTTTTAGAGTATTTGATATTATTTAGAGCATTGATAGTGCTTAGGATTTAAGTCTTGTTTGGGGGTCCACCTTTCCCTGCCTAATCGCCTAGCCAGCTCCTCTGCAAGCGCATTTCCCGGCTCATCTGCATCTGTAGCGAGGATGATTTTTGTGGCCTGCAGATTTTAGCATTGGAAAAAGAGAACAATTTGATTAGTTTAATCGACAAAGCATAATAGCACGTAAGCCAAGCAAACCAGCTGTTTCCCAATGAGAAAACGAGACTAACCTTATCCAAATGCTCCCTGCAGTTCCACAGGAATTCATATTTTGAATCCTGCCATCACATCCAGAGATAAGGGTTAACAACAATTTAAGGAAGCTCCCGCTCTCCCATCTCCCCGCGTCGCTCCGTCCCTTCCCCCCTCTCCCTCCCCACCTTCTCCCTTGCCCCCTCCCCACTCTCCCTCTCCTTCCCTCCGGCCTCACTCTCTCCCTCTCCCGCCACCCCTCCCGTTCCCCTCCTTCTCCCCATCCCTCCTCCTCCACTCACCTCCTCCATCTCCCGCGCTCTCTCTGTAACTGCTTTCTTTCCCCCCTCCCCCAACTCTCTCCTTCCCCCCATTCCCCCCTTCCCCTTCCCCTCCCCTCCCTCCCCCTCCCCTCTCTCCTTGTCTCCCCCTCTTTCTCATTCTCTTTCCCTCACTATAACTGCCTCAATTGAAGACCGCACTTGAATTTGAGGTGCCGACCTCCGTGAAGGTCCATACTTTCCTAAGTCATCTCGAGTGTAAAAATGAGCGTTAGCAGTAATTAAAGTGAGAGCGACTCACATTTGCAGGGTCCACTACCTCTCCCTCCGCCATGGGCTTCACTCGCGAGGGAGCTCCGGAGGGAACACTAACACAATTTCTGAACCCCGCCTCCTCGACGGAAAGTTTATCCATTTCGCCCTCAACCTGCACAAAGACTACACGGAGACAAGTGAAAATTTACACACTTTAGCACTAAATGCTTCATAAAGAGGCGAGATTTGAGTTGTCCACTACTCAGATCATTACATCTCGAGTCTAGTTGCATGCCTTAAGGGTTCTGGATATGGCAGAGGTGAGTTTCAAGGGGTTGGGGCTTGTGGGTTCTTGGGGTTACAAGGGTTCAGAGTTTACAAAATATAACTTTCAAGGGTTTCTTGCACTGAATGATCTTCAAGATCATAAGAATTTTAATACTTAAAGGTTAACATCTTTTGATTTTTTTGGTTATTTGGTCCTGAGGCTCTTCACAATAAAAGCCTTAACGAGCAAATTCTCTCACAATGATGATAGTCGTTTGACCCTTAATGTCGTCTACACCATAGAAGACCTTCTCTCCTCCCTTCACCTGCACATTATCCCACCAAAGTCAAAAAAACGTAAAAAACGTCGCGTATAGACCTCCTTAACTAATACTGTTCATTCAGTCGTCATTACGTTGGTATGTTACTCGCTTTTTGGAGCTGTAAAAATATTCAAGATATGACGTATCCCCCTTCCTCCCCCCCCACCATAACCCCCTCCCCTCATCCTCTCACTTCCCCCCTCACCCGCCCCCTCCTTCCCCACTCCCCCCTCCCTCCCCACTCCCCGCTGCCCTCTCTCTCTCTCGTTATCTATCTCTCCTTCACTTTCTTTCTCTCTTACTCTCTCGTGCAAAAACGACTCAAGTAACATGCACGTTCATTTGAACGCTGTTTCAAGCAACTTCATACATGCTATAAACAGCGCAATTTGGGTATAACTATCCGTTGAACAGGAGTGCATGAATACCTGCCAGAACTGCTTCACGGGCGCTCTGTACTTACAGTTCACCACCTCCCCATCGCGGAAATATGGAAAGGCCAAGGCCTTAACCTGGACCACATATCGCCCTGCAGAGCTCAGGCTCAGAAACCCTAAGAATCGTCTAAAACCTAACAACGTAGAACGTAGACACTGCCTTCTGTGAAATCTAAAAATATTCTTAAAATCCCCATTTTAAGAATAGTTCACGTCATGAAAAAGGGAGAAAGGTGAACAAAATGAGTGTCAAGACTTTGAAACCTAAGGATCCTAGAATTCTAAAAACTCAAGTCCTTGATTTCGCACCTGTAAAGGAATAGGTCAAGATGCTCGAGGAGTAGGGAAGGAGAGGTGATGACAGTGAGTCGGAGAGCAGTAGAAGAAAAGTGAGAGAGAAGTGGGACAAGGGAGAGAGCTTCTCACCTTCTTCCTCTGTTGCGGGCAGTACGCGAACTCCTGCGCCACTCCGTTGCGCAGTAATGTTTCCCGGGATATTCTCCGAACCTGAAAGAACTCCAACATCTGAACCCGCAACCCAATGTGGTGCAGATAAATCTCTCTAAACATATCTCTCTCTCTCTCTCTAAGCTTACAAAGCCTAGCCTCTATCCTCGAAAGCCTAAGCACCTTTCAGACCCCAATACTAAACGAAATCCCAAAACGCGCCCAACAAGACCCAAATACCCAAGAAATTTTGAAGCTCACAAGGCCGTAAATTGTCCGAAAACACGCTAAGCCTCTAGAAACCCGAAACAAACGCTTCAACACCTTAATGGACTTCTGAACCATCTTCACATGAAGTTGAGCAGCACCTCCTCATCGAGTTCTTCAAAGCAGAGATAATCCAACTTTGGAGGTCTCCCTGCTTGCCGTACCGACCTCTTACGTGCCGTCAGCTGTCCCTCTCCCTCCTGCAAACTGCTGGAGGTCAAACTTTCTACATTCACAGAGGAAAGTGCCACGTCATCCACTTCAGAGGTGACAGGTGGCAGCGCCGGATTCGATGAGCCATTTCCCATGTATGCAGTTGAAGCCATGGAGCGTCTCGGGCGAGGTTGATAGGCAGGAAGCTCAGGTTCGGGGGAGGTTCCCTCCTGTAAATACATTGCATTCGGTCGCGATATGTGATGAGGAGAGAGAGGTGTGCTAGGTGTACTGAGATTCTATGAAAAGGGAGAGTGGAGAATCGATGGACGAGGAGAAAGATAGACGGAGGGAGGGATGGAGAGGTGCGAGAGAGAGAAGGAAGTAGTGTGAAATGGAATCGAGTGTACCCTTAAGGTGCCTGTGAATCCGCAGGTGCCTCGAAAACAGACCCATACGGCAGAAGCACTGCAAAGAACTCGTTACGACAGACAAAAGAATGCCTCCGGCTAGGTCTCAATTTTTTGGAGGACATCACGATTTTATGTTTGATAGGAATGGGAAATAGTCCATTCACAAGTTTACCCGGCTTTTAGTACGGATTAAGGATGCATCTTTCAAATTTATTTATTGATTTATGCTTATGAATGGAGTACATTGACGAGTTTGAAAACATAACATTCGTCTTATGTTCTTGAGAGAGAGCGAGAGTTTAATACCCGTCTTCATTGACTCTCAATGCCAGAGACCTCTCACGATTCCGCCCTCCTGCACACTGCATTGCACTATATGTAACAAATGTCCTTCAAAATGTGAAAAAATCTTGAAGTTCCTGATCTTTATCTGGTTAAGTAGTTACTTTTAAGTGGTTGAATTGCACATGATTATCAAATCAATAGCAAAAGATTAACAAGCTTTCACCAATAGTTGACTGAATCGTACTGTCGAACAACAATCTTCAATACGATACGATATTATACAGTATCATACAATACTATATAACACCAATTATACTATACAAAGTTGTACCTGTGGGCAGCGTAGCCGATGCTGGCCAGGTACATAGCTCGGAAGGAGCAGTCCCTGCTCTTCCAGAAGGTCTCGCAGAGACCTCCCATATGTGTCTGCATGCATTCAAGTTATAAATGGTTTTTATATAAGCAGTTTGTGAGGCTGTATAGCTGCTAACAGCTTGAATCACAATTGAATCACAATTCAGAAATCTTATGTTCTAATCTAGTGCCGCCATGAGAAGCCTTAGACACCGTGAGCACGAGAGGCAGACAGAGAGAAAGAGGAAAGGAGAGAGAATGAGAAGAGAGAGAGAGGAAAAGTGAGAGAGACCGAGAGAGAGGGGGAGATGCCGACTCACCGACAGACGAAGATGCCCTGCTTGACATATCCATCCTCTTCCGTCTGCGGCTGCTTTTGCCGCTATGACTGGCCCCGGCTTGCAGCGCAGAAACATCTCGTTCTCTCGTTTGAATTGTTTGAATCCTGTGACTTTCCTGATTGTGCTGAATCTGCTTCATACCTCCGCAAGCCGTCGCCGAATGCTGCGGCTTCCAGCCGTCCTCTCCAATGCCTCTTCTCTCTCCTCGATTCCCATATGCAGGGAGTCTCCGCTGCAGGGAGTGAGAAGCCAGGGAACCGTGGCTTGCGGCAGCCATAACTAGAGCCGGAGCCTGTCGGAGGCGGGGAGGTGGCTGCTTTCCAGCTGTCAGGGAGAGAGAGAGAGCTCAGAGAAGGGGAGAGAGCGAGCTGAGAGAGGGGGAGAGAGAGCGCTCCATTGTCAATTGTCACACGCCAAAGTATCGTCTGGACGGACGGTATATCGGAGTTACGATACGAGGTAATATTAGTATTGTAATAATATTTTATCAATATGATACGATACAATAGAAAATATCTGAGAAAATGCGATACGTTACGATACGATATTAAAATTTGCGATACGATATTAGGGTACCGCCTGCAAGACGGCTCCATTAAGAGCTGGAGCTGGAGATGGAGACGGAGATGGACATGGAAGCCATGGAGGGGGAGGAGGAGGCCATGGAGGGCATGCGCGCCGGGGAGCCCCCCATCGAGCCGGACATGGCGGATGTGATTATAGTGGGAACTGGCCTCCCGGAGTCTCTCCTCGCAGCAGCAACGGCCATGGCGGGGAGAAAGGTGCTACATCTCGACAGCCATGGCTTCTACGGCGGGCCCTGGGCCACTGTCCAGCTTTCAGTCCTCTCAAGCCTGGATCCCTCTTCGCAAAAGCCTTCTCTCATCCCTGAAGAAATTAGGGTTCCCATGGCTGCCCCGAGCCCAAGCGATGCCGAATTGCTTCCATCAGGGTTTGCGGGAAGCGACTTTTCATTCACAGGCTCCTTGCAGAATATTTCGGAGAAACTTTCTGCATATTCGGTGGATTTGAGTGGTCCGAAGCTGGCTTTGTGTGGGGAACCTCTGGTGGATGTGCTCATACGCGCGGGAGCGCATAACTACTTGGAGTTTAAGCCCACAGATGGCGTCTACATGTGGCGCAATGGAGCGTTGTTGCCCGTTCCGACTTCCAGAGCGGATGTGTTCCGCGCTTCCATGTCGCTCTCGGAGAAGCGCGTGGTTTCCAAGTTCTTCAAGAGAGTCATGGATTACATGGCTCAACAGAGGATTCATGATGCGCCTGGCGAGAGCCATGGGCAGGGCCATGATGATGGGCATGGGCATGGGCATGACCATGGGCATGGGGATGGGGATCGAGGTTCTACGGAAAGCAGTTTTTCACAAGAGGATATGGATGCACCCTTTGTGGATTTTTTGCGGCGACAGCAACTTTCGAAGGGCATCCAAGAGTGAGTTCTTTCTGTTCCGGGAAATTTAGGCCTCGCCTTTGAGGTATTAGGGTTTTGAAGTAGGGGAAATTCTTCAGTCTTGTTGAAAATGATGAACCATACGTTTTCTTTTTGGAGTTTGCATCAACTCCAAAAAGCTATTTTGCTGGTAGGGTAGGCAAACGGTCCGACTCTTTCTTTTCATCTGTTTTTAGTTGTGAATGAAATAAAAAGCTTTAATGATCCTGTCTCATAATTTCCCATGGCTATGCACTCACAGGAATAATTCTAAAATGGGTGTAGAGGGATATTTGGCTCTAATTGGCCTATGGATGATGGCAGGTTTGTTTTACATGCCTTGGCGCTTATAGCTGAAGATCAAGAGGGAGGAGAACTGCAAGATGGGAAATTGAAATTGGTGAGCACACGAGAGGGATTGAAGAGTATGACACTCTACCTCGGGTCCATTGGCAGGTCAGAGAAGGCTCACTCGGAGCGAGAGAGAGAGAGAGAGAGAGAGAGAGAGCGAGAGAGAAAGAGAGAGGAGTGTCGTTATGGTCGCGGTGTTGGAAACGTTTGTACAAGTCATTTTAGGAGTCTTGTTTGTCTTTTTTTGTCGGTAAAGCCCAATGCTGTTTGTTGCAATATTTCATCCAATGATGAGGACGAAACAAAGGAAACGCACTGCATTCCCGTCGAAATTTCTTCATCACTTCTCTGGGTCGGGGTTTATTTGTCTTCGTCGGTTTTCGTCAATCGCACTGATAGAATTCCTCCATTTATGGACGTTTGGCATTTAAATAGCTTTTCAGACTTGAGAAGGTTGGTTGGCTCGTTAGCCTCTGTTTTCTATTCCCTATGTTTAGGCTTTTTCTGGTTTTTTGCTCGTAATGCTGATGCAGGTTTGGGCCAGCTAGTGCCTTTCTCTACCCTCTGTACGGCCAAGGAGAACTCCCTCAAGCCTTTTGCCGAGTTGCTGCTGTCAGGGGCGCCGTTTATGTGAGATATTCTCCTTTCCCTCTCCTTCTCCTTTGTCAACTATTCTACTCTCTCCTCACTTCCTTTTCTGATTATCTCCCTCTCTTTTACTCTCCCTCCTTGTGAACGTGATCTTTACAATTTACTCCTCTTGCTCGCTTGCATGCGTCGGATATGCCCAAGTCTTGATCAATGTCATGCATGTTGCCAGAAGTGGTAGATCACTAAGACTCAGTTTTTCTACTTTTCCAAGGGGGGTCTGTTTCAAATTTCATTTTTTAAAAGCTTTTTTAATGTGGATCGTGGCTGCAGGTTTTGAGGAGATCCATCGATGCCATCCTTGTGAATAGCGTGCGCCTTCCTCCTAACTTTCGCCTAACATTTCTCGGGACATACGTGGAAAAATGAAACTTTTTGTTGTTCGATCACCCCGTCGCAAATATGCAATATCACTATTCTCGTTCCCTCACTCTCTCTCCCCGCTTTTCATCGCTCTTGCCCCATCTCCTTGTAGTTTTGTGGCAAGCGGACCATAGACGGACCCCTCAGATATTTGACAACTCCAAAAACCGATTTCCTGAAATCCCTTAGAAGCCTAAAACCAGTTTATCGATCTCCTTGTGCCTTAAAATCCCAAGAAACTTCTCAGACGTCTAAAGGACAGGAAGACCAGATGCACTCGAACTCAGGAAGGCCAGAAAGTTTTATTTTTTGCAACTTCCAAATGGTTAAATTTTCTATTGTCTTATAAGGCTCTGGGTACTGGGAGTCAACGTGCAGAGCTCGGGAGAGTGCGTGGGTGTTCGAACTAAAGCCGGACAACAATTGTTTTCATCAAAATTGGTTCTTGGCCCTCTTTTTTGGTCATTACCAATAGAGAAAATTAGTGATTCAAGGCTTGAAGATGGGCAAGATGCAACACATGGGTTCACGGAGACGAAACAGCTAGTGGAACAGCCAACAAAGCTTCCTCATGTATCGCGCTGCATCTGTGTAACGGATAGTTCTATATGCGAGGGCAAGTCGACTGTATTTCTCGTCTTCCCTCCCCATTGTGAGTTTGCATTGACATCATTTATTTCGTTCTTTGTCGTCCGTTGTCTACTTTCTTTCTGAAGGATTTTCCCGTTTGTGTCTTTCTGCCCGCTCATTGCCTTTCTGCTTCACACTTGCTCTCATTATCTCTCTTTTCTTCTCCCTTTCCTTCTCGCTCTCTCCTTATCTGTTGCCGTTAGCTTCGTGAGGCTCACTGATGCCCAGGAAACCCTAAATACTGGTCCCTTTCCCCCTTCCATTCTTCCCCTTCTCACTGCTTGTTCTCCCTCTCTCAACTTCCACTTCACCTTGATGTTAACAGCTTTGGCGAACTCTAATCCGCGAGCCATTCGCTGCATTCAAGTTGGCTCTGCAGCTTCTATGGCTCCCAAACACCAGTGAGTTTCCCCAATTCACAGTAGTGTGTTTGAGTGTTTACATTGAAAAGGGGAGTGACTTTGTGTTCGTTGAATTATAGGGAAGAGGTTTGTCATAGAAAGGAAGAAGGTATGGTACTCGTATGGTTCTCCCTCCCTCCCTCCCGCCCTCCCTATTTTGCATATGGAACGTTCAAGGTAGTTATTTTCTTCTGACATAGTACTGCAGCTCTCCTCCTGCAGCTTCATAGTGCAGCTTTCAACTCCCTCTCCCGATGGCTCTCCCGCTGAAGGCCTTTTGCGTCCAGCAATGGAAGCGTTATTTACATTTCCTGAAACTGCCAACATTGGGACGGAAGAAGCCGGTTCATTGTCTGCTATGAAAGAGGAAGGAGGTCTTGTAGGTGAGGTTGAAATTGGGGGGAAGAAGAATGAGGAGAGAGAGAGTGGAGGTGGTAGAGAGGGAGAGGGTGCGCAGGTGGAGGCTAATGCATCCGTGGCCAATCGGGAAGGGACACCTCACGAAAATACGGAGAAGCGGGAAAGTGGAATGGAGACAAGAAAACCGAGGCTTTTGTGGGGCATGTTTTATAACCAGGAGTTGAAAAAACCATTTAAAAAACAGGTGAGAATGGTCGAGTTTTCCTGTTTCCAGTTCTCAAAATTTCGACGGGCTGAGTTTTTTGGTGTTCGTAGTATTGGGGTTGATTTTTCCACATCCTTCTTTCTTTGTATGTCCCGGGCCAATCAGGTGGTGCCAGCTGGCATCGTTCTGTGCGGCGGACCAGACGAGACGATTGATTTCCGAACTGTTGTGGAGGAGGCGAAGAAGGTGAGAGCTAACGCATTGCCATAAAGTTCTGCAGTTTATGCCTATCTGAGGCCTGTGGTATTTTAGGGCACTGCTTTTCAGCAGTTCACGTTACATCAACCCTCAACATGTGCTTGTTTTTAGTTTACAGTAGTGAAGTAGAATGTCTAGGGGCTAGTTGTGAAAGAGCAGGAGAGGAGAAAGGGGGAGGGAAGAGAGAAGGGAGAGGAAGAGAGAGTGAGTGGTTGGGAGAGAGAGGCTATTCATTGATCAACCTTTGGTGTTGGGTGGTTTTAGGCCTTTGCTGAGCTGGCACCCGGGGAGCCGTTCTGCCCTGTCACTGCCTCTCCCCCTGATGAAGGAGAGGGAGAGGGGGAGGGAGAGGGGGAGGGGGAGGGAGAGGGGGAAACGGGAGAAAACGATGGTGTGGAGGAGCTGCTGAGCCAAACTCTGCCGGACGAGAGAAGTTTCACTCCCGCTGCTGACACTGCAGAGTCATCATAGGCAATATTATGTTTTAACGTCCCAAATCTTAGCAGCCAATTGCCTCTAGTATTCCCTAACCCTAATAGTCTTAGAATTTAGTAGCCCTAAAAAGTCCCTGAAGGTTTCCGCCTCAGGCGTTGTCAATTTGTACTTGAGTGCTGAAGGATGTACAGGCGAGAATTGGGAACATGCACTTGTGGGGAAACATCGTGCAAGTAATGTGCCATGTGTATGGCACCATTCCATGTGGGCTCTTGTGCCTTCATGCTCACAATGTTGGCTTTATTGCTTTTACAACATGCATCCCCTTCCAAGACGCACCCATCCAGTACAGAAATTGACAATCATTTAGTTTCATGCACTTCGAACTATGGTTTGGAGCATCGAATACAAGGTCGTTTGTCCACCGTCGATCTTGCATTGGTAGCGATGGATGCATCTTAACCGTTCAACAGAAAAATCATTTTGAGCCGTCGGATCCTTGCATCTCCAAAAAGTAACTGCCGATCACAGTCGATTCTGCACACGACATGGCTGCATCTGAGTCGTCGATTAGTGCGCTTGCGATGGACGCATCTGAACCGTCGATTTCTAATGTCATCAATCTCTACCGTCGATCTTGTTGACTGTTGAGTCTGACCAGCAGTATGACTATACCGATACGATATTTCTCGACTTGCGATATGTCCAATACGAAATTATCTGGTGTGCGATATGCTAGAGACGATATTATTTAGTGCACCGTATGGCCGATACTCTACTATCTAATACGAGATCTGCCAATACGATATTTATTGGTTCGCAATATTTACGATACGATATTTTCGACCTTCTTGAAGGCGGCGACCGACCGCGATCCGTGGCTCCTCCGGCCGCCACGTGGGCCTGCGGGAGCCGCTTGTCGCCACGTCACTTCTGCCCCTGCCCTCCACTAAACACTCTCGCTCCCTCTCGTTTTCTCTCTCTCGCTCCCTTCCTTCCTGCAACTTGAGAGCGCAGCCATGGCTGCCGTTCAAGCCCACCATGGCTGTCTGCTTACCCCCGCCGTCTCCACCATGGCAACTCGCAAGACCTCCTTCGTGCCCGCTCTCCGCTCTGGAGCTGACACGTGTCGTCTTGCCTCCCTCGTCCTCGCTCCCAAGGTGGCCCCATCCTCCCGCTCATCCGTCATGGCTTCTGCAAGCCATGGAGACGGAGAGGGGGAGGGGGAGAAGAGCAGAAGGGAGGTGGTAGCTGGAGGAGCAGCCATTGCATTGGCGTCCTCTCTCTCTCTCTCCTCTCTCTCTCTCTCCCCGGAGGCTGTGGCTGAGGATGCGATATCTGAATGGGAGAGAGTGCCATTGCCGGTTGACCCCGGAGTCGTTCTTTTGGATATCGCCTTTGTGCCGGATGAGCCTCTGCACGGTGAGCATTAGGGTACGAGGGTACTTAACTTTACTTAGAGTTGGCTGGAGGAGGAGGAGGAGGGAGGAGGGAGGAGGTGACTTGGGAAGTTTGAAGTTTTTTTGTGTTTTTAGGTTTGCTGGTTTTTGGGTGGGGAAGAGACAAAGATGAATGTGGGAGAGGAGAGGGAGAGTGTGTGTGAATAGAGGAGATATCGTGGGGGGTAATGTGGTGAGGGAGCGAGAGAAGCAGAGGATGTGGGCAAGAAAAGACAGAGAGAGGGAGGAATAGACGGAGACAATGTGAGAAAGGGAAGGGCGAGGGAGTGAGAGAAAGGATAGGACATGAGGGAAGAGATAGAGAGCGAGATCAAACAGTGTCAAAGAGGGAGGGAGAGAAATGAGGAAATGTGGAAAGTAAGTAGACTGAGAGAGAGCTGTTTGGTTTGGGGCCTGGGATGTAATGGCTGAGCCAGAATGTTGTGCTTTAACCCTTCTCTTTCGGGGGATCTATTTAATGTATGTGAATGTCAGCTCTTTGGAACAACTGCAATCTATGTGACTTTTTACATGTTTGCTCTCCCTTTCCCTCTCGCTCCCCCTCTCCCTTTCCCTCTTCCTCTCCGTCCCTCTCCCTCTCCCTCTCCCTCTCCCTCTCCCTCTCCCTCTCCCTCTCCCTCTCCCTCTTCCTCTCCCTCTTCCTCTCCCTCTCCCTCTCCCTCTCCCTCTCCCTCTCCCTCTCCCTCCTCCCTCTCCCTCTCCCTCTCCCTCTCCCTCCCTCTCCCTCTCCCTCTCCTCTCCTCTCTCCCTCTCCCTCTCCCTCTCCCTCTCCCTCTCCCTCTCCCTCTCCCTCTCCCTCTCCCTCTCCCTCTCCTCTCCCTCTCCCTCTCCTCTCCCTCTCCTCTCCCTCTCCCTCTCCCTCTCCCTCTCCCTCTCCCTCTCCCTCTCCTCTCCCTCTCCTCTCCCTCTCCCTCTCCCTCTCCCTCTCCCTCTCCCTCAGAACATGATGCATTCCATGTACAAGCATTACAATGGAGAATGTTACTCCTTCACTGACCTTAAACTGTCGGATTTCCATGTGAAAAAATCGACTCCATCCGTTTGCTTCAGGCTTCCTTTTGGGAACGCGACAAACGCTTTTGGAGACTAAGGACGGCGGAAAGTCTTGGACGGCACGAGAGATTCCGTCTGCTCAAGATGAAGACTTTAACTACCGATTTAATTCCATCAGCTTTGCGGGAAAAGAGGGATGGATTGTGGGAAAGCCTGCGATTCTTCTCCACACCTACGACGGAGGCGAAAGCTGGGAGAGAATTCCGCTGAGCGCAAGACTGCCGGGAACTCCGGTACGGACTTTTTAAATGTTGAAAATAGAGGGAGAGAGTGGGAGTGTTGCACCTGCTTTTGTTCAATGGGATACGGTAAAGGAGTTTCTTTCGTTTTCTTTTTGTGGAAGAGTACCACTTTGATACCTTTTTTCTCATTCCTTTTATTTCTATTCCTTATTTCCTAAATTTACGAAAGAGTTAGAGGGTTTCTCGGTGGTGGAGCAGCTGCTGATCAAGGCAGTGAGTACGAAGAATGCGGAAATGGTAACGGACGAGGGGGCGATCTATGTGACCTCCAACGCCGGCTACAACTGGAGGGCTGCGGTGGAGGAGACAGTCTCGGCCACTCTTAACAGGTGAGGGAGAGGAGGAAAGGGAGAGGGAGAGGGGGAGAGGGAGAGGGGGAAAGGGAGAGGGAGAGGTGGAGAGGGAGAGGGGGAGAGGGAGAGGGAGAGGGGGAGAAGGAGAGGGAAATGTGGAGAGGGAGAGGGTGGGGGGAGGCAAGACTGCAGCCCTTCTTTATGGCATCGGCCACAGTTCCTAGGATTCTACACAGGACTAAGTTTCCTTTGTAGATTATACTGTTTTTACAGTATTGTAGCATCACCCCACCACACTACCCCCATTGCTGATTTGGTCTTTCACGGTCATTTTTTCCAGAACCGTATCGAGTGGCATTAGCGGCGCGAGTTACTACACGGGCAACTTCAACACCATCAACCGCTCGCCGGAGGGGGACTACGTGGCAGTCTCCAGTAGGGGGAACTTCTATATGACGTGGGAGCCCGGCCAGGTGGGGGCTAAAGCCATGTACTGCAAAATGCTAACTCTCGGAAACCCTAGAATTGCCCACCCCTTTCTTACCTTAAACGCGAGAAAGTTAACCTTAAAGAGCCGGCACTGTAGCGATGTTATACCCTTCAAGGCCTGGAACTTGAGAAACTGCAATTATTAAGGGCAATGCCTGTTTAAGCTTAAAGAGGTAATTGAACATTGCACATTTGAAGAGGCTGGCTGTTGATGAGAACTGAAAATGCCTCTGTTTTGAACTATTTTAATTTATTTTTAGCCCCATTTATACCCGATTTTCGTGTGCAGAGCTACTGGCAGCCGCACAACAGAACGAGCGCGCGCCGAATTCAGAACATGGGATGGCGTGCGGACGGTGGACTTTGGCTTTTAGTGCGCGGGGGAGGTCTCTTCTTGAGCAGGGGCACAGGGGTAAAATTATCTCCTTCAAACCGGAAGCCTGTATCTATATTTATATCTGTATCAAACAGGAAAGGAACGAACTAAAACAAGAAATTAATAAAGCTACGTATGAATGAGCTGTGACCGTAGAATTGTTAAAAAAGCAGTAATTGTGATGAAGGTTTTTGGAAGGCTTAAGTCTAGAGACTTGTTAAGTTTGATTCGGAAACCTGGGCTCAGCGTTGTCGGCTTGTGGCTTGAAGAAAAACCACACTTTTTGCACTGTTTTCAAGGTTTATGAGCCGGGAGGGGTTCAGAGTTTCAGAGTTTTTGAGTACTTTTTAGTTGTTTTCGGGTTGGTAGCTTTGGTGAACGCTTGCTTTGTAAAGGTCTGTCTTTGGAAAAGGATCTGATCTTGTATGGAGTAGTTCTATGCATTTGGGAGGCATGTAAAGCAGAATAGATATTTTCGGGAGAGAACTAATGTAGTATTTTAGCTCATTTCTTCTGAACAGTTGGTATTGTGGAACTGACTTATCCCATAACAGGTAACGGAAGATTTTGATGAAGTGAGAATCTCGAGCCGAGGATTTGGCATACTCGATGTGGGCTACAAGTCAACAGTACGTCTCTTTCCCGCTCCCTCCCCCTCGCCCTCTCCCTCATCTCCCTCTTCCTCTCCCTCTCCCTCTCCCCCTCGTCCTCTCCCTCTCCCTCTCCTACTCCCTCTCCCTCCACCTCTCTCTCTCCCTCGGCCTCTCCCTCTCGCTCTCCTCATCTCCCTCCCCCTCCTTATGGGTTACCAGTGACTGTGCCGCAGACAAGAAAATGAATACCCTCAGCCTACGAGAAGTGAATCAACTGAATTCGGTTCTTTTTAATCAAGTTTTCTGTTGCTTTTGTATGAGCGTTGAGGAGTATTGAGTAGTGAAATGGATTGTTTCTGAGAATGGAACGAAACCGCGACAACTCTACCAATCCTCAAAAGCCTAAAGACCTAGCCAAAACCCTAAAACCCTAAAATCTTGTCGAGCTTTGTCTGGGCAGGAGGAAGCGTGGGCTGCGGGAGGCAGCGGAGTGCTGCTGAAGACAAGAGACGGCGGCAAGACATGGAGCCGCGACCGCGTGGCCGACAACCTCGCGGCCAATCTCTACGCCGTCAAGTGAGCGCCTTGGGATCCCTCCCTCCCTGCAAGTGGGGGTTCGGGGGTTTGGGCTTGGTTGGGTTTTTAGGGTTTTTAGGGTTTTTAGGGTTTTTAGGGTTTTGAGATGTTGTGGGCGGCGAAGTTTTTAACTGTTGAAGGTGGGATGGGGGCGGTTTGCAGGTTTTTGGGTGAGAAGGGATTTGTGTTGGGCAATGACGGAGTGCTCCTGCGCTATCTGGGCTAGATGTGGTCTTATTTACAGACATTGGACACATGACGCTTTTCGTTTCTAGCAATAGGGATTTGTCGGAAGGTTCTGATCCACAATTTTGGCTATCTTACATGTTAGCTCTATTTTGGTTGCTGGCGGTCACGTAGTTTTGCATGTTTGGTTCCAACGGTTGCGTTGCTGTTGTTGTTTTGGTTATGGTTGTTGTAGCGCCTGCACGCTCTCTTGCAAAAAGAGTCCAGAGAGTCCTAAGAGTTAGCTCTGACAATCGAGTTTTTTAAAAGTATTAAATCCGCTTTTGTTCACCAATTTCAGCTTCTATCGTCTTTATGCCTCTATGTTTTTGTCAACGCTTTATCAAACCATTTGCAATGTTTCAGAATAAGAATTTCCTGATTTAGTTGTCGCAGTGGTTTCTCAATCTACATGGAAGGTGGATGAAATGTTGAACACAGTAGATCACACGTGTGCACGGCACAGTATGTCAGGGAAGGGCCCAGAACGTGGCTGGGACATAAACAGGCGATTGTTCTTTACAGGTGTTGATCATTTTACAAATAGTTTCTGACCCAACCCACAAACCTTTTTTCAAAAAAAAAAAGGAATAAAATCCTCGGACCTTTTATTGAAAATCCTACAATCTGAAAATTAGCTTATTCTCCAAAAACCACTTCAATTTGCCGTCAAAAACCCTTCGGAGCCGACAAGTGTGCCCCAAAAAATGATAGTAATCAGCAAACCCGTAAAATGAGGCGACGATTTCTCCATCTTTCCAAAAGAGCAAAGTCAACCTTCATTGGAGCAATTTCTCCAAGAAATCTCTCAAAGGCGCATGTCAAAGTCTCCAGAAGGGACCCATGTATGAGCCTCCCATGAGCCACAGCGCGAGCGGCCCTATGAGGGGCATCCAGAAGGAGAAGGTGCAAAGATTGGGGCGCAAAGACATGGCTGAGCTCACTTTGCCCGCTTTCCCCATAATAAGGGTCATGTTCTGTGTCATGATTGCATCATCGTGGCCTGCGCAAGAGGACAGGAGGAGAGTGTGAGGAAGAGAGAAAAAGGGAGAGAGAGAGGGAGAGAGAGAGAGATAGGGAGAGAGAGGGGGGGGGAGAGAGGCTGACTGAATGGACACTGATCTTCTTCTCCCTCAGTACACTTCTCTACTGCTGAACTCTTCTCCCTCGCTCCCTCCCACCCTGCTATTCTATACATCCGCCACATTCTCCCTCCCTTCCGCCATCGTCTCTCGTCTTCACCCCTCCGCCCGTCTTCATCTTCCCTCACTCTCCAACCCCCTCTCTCCCTCTCAATCTCCGACTTTCTCCCTCTCTCGAGAGAGACAGAAACCTGTTGGTTTAGCATCAAGCACCTACACTCTACCTTCAAAAGCCGTCTTCAACCCTTAGAATACAGACTGCTGGTCCGATAAACATCAAGCGGGTCACATGCTTCACATTGTTCCACCAATAAATATAGAACGGCATCCAGCAAGTGGGATCAGAATAAATACGCACAATGAGAAGCATCTCTCGTTGAACAGAACACAAGCACGAGCTTTATCTGGCGAGCGTCTGAGACTCACAGTCCATATAGCTCCACCCGACCTGGCTGCCTGCCAGGTCATAGATGACGAGCTTGTTCCGCATTACCAAATCTGCAGCGAAATGGCGCCATGAGGATGATGTGAGAGGGGGGAGGAAGGGAGAATGGAGGAGAAGGAAGAGGAGGGAGTGGAGGAGCAGGACGAGAGGAGGCAGACGAGAATGAGGAGGAAGGGGGGAGAAATGGGGGGGAGAGAATGGGGGATGGAGGTTGAAAGAGTAAGAGGGAACGGAAAACGGGGAGGGATGGAGGGGAACGGGACTCGAGAGATAGTAGGGACTGCAGTCAGTGAGGTAGACACTGGCGGAGACAGGGAGGTAAAGGACGAGACAGGTTCGCTTACCACCAAGCACAGATAAGGCGAGAGACTTTGAGGAGGAGGGTTGCCATGCAAAACACGCCACCTGGCCAGTAGTAGCTCCCTGCAATGCAACGACAATAACCTGATGAAGATAAAACCAGTACGCAACGCTAACGACAACAAAAATCTTAAAAAGTCTACATTTGTAAGCCAATACTCAGTGTCCTCCAGAGTAGCAAACAGCCAGAAGTTTGCCAAAAATAGCATGGACAATGTCCTCGGTGATATTCGTAACTGAAAAGCACACATAACTTGTAGGCAACGTATGACGTAACCAGTATACGGAAATACGCGAATGATTGTTAATTGGAAAAGGACAACAAGGAGGGCAGAGATTATTTAACCAAAAAACCCTACAGGTTTCAAAATAACTCAGAGCTGCCCTGGCGACGTACCTGAGTATACTCCAGGACAATAATATAATTGAATGCGGTCAATTGCATTACCGCACTGTCGAATTCCAGCGTAAAACTCGGGAAGACAATGGTAAGATCGCTCAAGGGCCTGCAACAGCGTGAACAGACATGAGAGACATGAGAGATGAGAGATGCGAGAAGAAGAGGAAGAGAGTTAGGGCGGAAAAGAAGGGGCAGACGAGACAGCAAGAGGGAGGAGAAAGTGAAAAGACGGCTGAAGCGACCGCGAGAATGAAAAAGAGAGAACGGGAGGGGAAGGGGGATGGGGAGGGAGAGGGGGAGGAGGCATTTGTACTTACAGACCCGTGAAATCCCAACAGTACTGACCCTGTGCATCTGAAAGTGAGAACTGGTAAATTGTGGGATAGGCAGCTTTCACCTGAGCACCTATCTGCGTGAGACATAAGCAACAAAAGAAACGAGGATACGAGGATTCAATCGCAGGAAGGGGTGACCGTAGAAAGAGAGAATGCAACAGAGCGAGAGAGGGGCGGAAGAGAGGTGAGCCAAAAGTGCAATCAGTGATGAGAGTCATGGAAAAGTGAGGGAGGGTGCGAGTGCGTGAGGGCGAGAGGAAGAGAGAGAAACTAACCTCCTCGCCCAGTGCTGTGTAGACACTATCTGGGACTAAAGCCAAGGTAGTTCCACTGTCTAATATGACTCCCTGACCGGACGAGCTCGATCCAAATGTTTCCTCAGTGATGGATTCCATTTTTGTCGAGCCCACAGTTAATCCCTTCAGAGTTACATAGTAGTGGCCACTGTACCGACACCCCCCAAACATCAATGGATTGGCAGTATCATCAGTTCATAGAAAACTCTCGCCCTCCATCTCACACACCACACACATCAAAGTTTTGAAGGCCGATAAAGTTCAAGTTTAAAAAGACCATTGAAATGGTTAAATCTGCAAATCCTATTACTTTGCAAAGTAGGCTACCAGTCCATTTCGCCCTCATTCCGCTTCCCCTTCCTCCCTCTCTCCGTCCCTACCTACCTCGCTTCCCCTCGCGCCCCTCTCCCCGTCCCATTTCCGACCCTCCCCACCACTCTCCTTCATCACCTCCCCGTATCCTTCCCTCCCCCACCTCTCTCTATCTCTTCCTCCCTCTGTCAGTCAAGCAACCCACTCAACTCTCTTTTCCACAAAAAGCATTTGTCAAGCCTACTGACTCCAAATTTTCATTCCAGTCCCTAGGTTCTTCTTCAGAAAAGTGGTCATGGCATCTCCAAACCCAAAATTCACCTTTTCCATAAAAAGTGAAGCATGAATCCTTACTTGTTTGTTGGGAGCAAGGGCGTATATGCCGCTCCATCCACTACCACACTCCCCAATATGAGAGAGCCTTGACCGTACTCTTCCCCCCCTAGACAATGCGCAAACCCATCGGCAATAACGCCCTGGGCAGTCAACTGCTTCACTATGGATAAAGGGCCCCCTCCGAGACCCATCAAGCCATCTACAGACTGATTTCCTGTCAGCAAACCGCCTTCCTGAAAATAGCTACACCTGCAACATTTCCACAAAAAACAACAGTATAAGTGAATAAGCACTGAACAATCAATCCTAAGAGCTAAGTGTACGGATTAGGGCTGCTCACCCGAAATAAATAGGGGTCTCCGTCATTACTCCCGCGAGAGAAGGGTACAACATATTATCATTTATGGCGTAACCAGAGGTGATAGAGCGATCTCCATATACTAAGCGATAATAACATTTGTTATCGTTTTCAGCGAAAGGGCATGTCTCTCCCAAACTACTTTGGGTTGTCTGCAACGATTTGCAAATGTCTTGAGAGCAATCCACCACCGAAGCTGTCGACGATGCTTCCGGCGAAAAGGGTTCGGCCAGCTGTCGAAATAATACCAAGAAAAAAGGAAACAACAGTATAAATCAGGGCAGCTTTAACTTCCGAGAACGAGGAAGGCGGGAAGAAGGAAAAGGAACTAAATATAGGTGAGGGAGAGAGGAGAGAGGAGAGAGAGGGGAAAAGGGAAGGGGGGAGATGGTGTGAGAAAAAAGTGAAAGGATCGGGCGAGAAGGAGAGAAATCGAGACAGCAGGGAGTGAACAAATGGAGGGTAAAAGGCGAAAGCAGGAGAGCGGTTGGAGGAGACAAGTGGCAGCCAGGGGCAAACTGGAGCTAACGATGGAAGAGAGGCGGAAGTGGAGGGGAAGAAAAGAAACAGTGAAAGTTTTTGGGGCATTCGGCTCTTTTCAGCAGGGAAGGGGGAAGAAGTGAGGGGATGAGAGAGGACAGACAACGAGTGGGAAGGGAGAGGAATAAGCAAGGGTACAGAAAAGGAAGGAAAGCGCAACAGGAAGCAGAGAGGGAGAAAAAGAAGAGCGGGAGGCTGAGGAAACCTCGTGCCACCCTCGTGCCTTTTCGACAAGGCACGAGGGTGGCAGGAGAAAAGAAGGGCAAGAGAGACAGGATTGGAAGAGAAGAAAACGGAGAGGGCAAAGAGAGATAATAAGAGGAGTAAAGGGGAAGGAGAGGAGACAGGAAAGGCCGAGAAAGAGAGGTATAGAGAGAAAGACGTGGCATACATCTCCAAGATCGGAGCTGGTGGCACAGCTCGTACATGGCTGGCACTGTACCCACAACACATCTGAGCCCGTGTCTATTTGGACCTTATAATTCGTTTGGGGGGTCCCTAGCCCTACTGTTGCCCAATACAGCCTGGAGAAAACCAACAGAAAGAAACGGACAATAGGTCAAAGCAGAAAAAGGACGAGCCATAAAGCCATAACTTTACAGCCATGATGGTGGAAAAGTTTGAGTGATTGTGTACCCAATTCAACGACGGCATTCGAAGTTAGAACATTTAAAAGCCTGAAAAGTTGATTTTGAAGAACACATGTCTTTCGGAAAAAGAGAAGGGAATGCCGAAGGGACAAGGCATGACGACATGTCAGCTTGTTTCCAGTCATTTTTTTCAGTGTTGTACTCGAAACAACCAGCGTCATCTATCTTGTCTCTCTTTCCATCCCCCTCCCACCCCCTCCCTTCCTCCTACTTCCTCTTGCAAGAGTCACCAACTCCTTCCCACCCTGAATCCCCCCCTCCCTCCTCATGAACATCCCAATACCCTCACCTTCTACACAAGTTTCCCCTCTCTAACACATCACCAATACCAACCCTCCGGCTATACCCTTCCCCCTTCCATACACGTCACTAATACACCCCCTTCCTCCTCTTCCACTCCCTTCCATCTCCGACCCCCTCCCTCAAACCGATCTCCTCCCCTTCCCTCTCTCATGAACGTCACCAACACCCCTCCCCCCCCTCCTCTCAGCCCCCTCCCTCCCTCCCTCCCAGGACTCACCCTGCCACGAGGGGATCCGCGTTGCCGGAGAGCCCCAGGGCGGCCCCGCCTCCCACTTCCGCCTCCGCCAGCAGCCGGCCCCTCCGAAGGCGGTCGTGGCGGCGCAACATCTCCCCGTGCTCGCGCGTCATGGCGCCCCTCACAGCGCCCTCTCGGGAGGCGCTTCTGTGGGAGCTGCCGGGCAGGGAGGAGTACTTGTGCACGAGAGGGAGGTGGATGTAGCCCCTGCTGCTGGAGCTGTTATCGCGGAGAATCCTCCGGCTCAGTTCTTCAGGAAGGGAATGCAACTGGAGGTTAGGTTTCAAGGAGATTGCGATCGGGGCTGGTTGCAGGAAAGGTTGGTTGAGGGTTGGTTTGGAAGGGTCTGAGTCGCTTCTGTCATCTGCATCCAGGTTTTGCTGTCTGCATGCCTGGCCCGGACATGCTGAAGCACTCGCATCGCAGGATAGGGAAAGCAGGAGGACCAGGGATTGCCAGTATTGATGCTTTAACCTTCTGCTGACTGAAACCATTGGAATGACTTTAATGCTCTATGAATGGACGATTTGGACTGAAAATTACACCAATAATACAATAATCTTTGCTATATGATACAGATCAGGATCCTGCTCCTCAACGGAGGCGATATAAGCCTCGGAAAAGCCTCCTGCAACGACCCCTGTTTAAGGAACGTTCGGTGCTGACAGGAGGCACGCAGGCACAAAGGTGGGGCAGATTAGGGCTAAGGGCCCATCTGCGACGGACTGGGATGGGTGACTCTGTGACAGGCCGTCACGCGTCCCCTGGAAGGTCCCTTTCGGCGTCATCCGAGCGACGGAGAGGGACCGTTTGATGTCGGTAAAACTTCTTCGCCTGCCCGTTTCTTCCCAGCCCGTTTCTCAACGTTGCCCGTGTTTCCGTTCTGCCCGGGGCGAAATCTTTTCTAATTTGCAAAGGTTTTTGTTTTTTTTTTTTTTTCCGAAGTCTGACACGAGCGACGAGTTACGGCTCGTATCCGTACAGACGACTCGGCTAACCAATTCAAGTCACATGTGACCCAAGTTTACGTGAATTTCCCTTCAAACTGTTTTCCCATAGGAAGGAAAGATTCGACGCTAAACTGAATGACCCTCGTTCAGTCTAAACTGTGTCAAAAGGACCAATCAGAAATAACCATGGAATCCGCCCGTGCCAACAAAGCCGGACGGGCCTGGGCGGCCGGTCGGACGCCATCATGACACCGCCAAAAGTCGCTAGCCGCCAAAAATCCTCCTTGGCGGTATTCCCGCTGCCGCCAGCCGTACGTGCCACCAGTTGTAATGGCAGGCTGGCACCAATGCCAGCTCACCTGTACAAACGACAGCTGTAATACGTCCGTACTTACGACTGAATATCGAATCCCGTAGACGATAGCCGTATGAAGGGCGTAGGTCGGCGCCGGTCGACCGTATCCGTCGCGTCGGCTGGTCGTCGAGTCCCAGTAATTTCGCGTTGACTCGTACGGATAAATCTTTTGTCGTTTCCTCCGAAGTCAGCTTACTCGGCAAGCTTTCCTGTCGTTATTGGTACGGACGAGCTAACCGCCGGAACAGGCGCGCTTACAGAGGGCGTTAGGCCGTCGTTTACGGTAATGCGACAGTTCAAAACTTCAGTTCTACAGGAAGCCTCACATAGAACCCGTGTTCGATCGTCCAACACGCGAAGTTGAGCCATTCACACTTGACTTCCCTCCGGCCGTGGGAGTTAGGACGCGTGTTTGGAGCCCATGGAAGTTGGTGCGGGTGCGGGACCCGAGCTATGGAGAGACATGGTGCGGTTCGCTGTGGGAGCCAACGGATGGCGGGTGGGCGGAGGCCATGCATGCATGAGGCATGAGGCCCGGCTTGCCATGCGCAGAAGAGCTGCCATACCGGCTGCCTGCCTACGCAACCAATCCTTGTGCACAAGCATTGGGTTGCAGACAAAAGGTGAGGGGAGACAGTACATCTCGCTTCATTGAATCCCGTACTGAAACGACTCACCACACAAACATTTGCTGCTGCCTGAAAGCAGATGTCCTCATTATTAGTTCGGGGAAGGACACAACCTCGGCCGCCAAAAGCACTCTCTCGAATCCTTTCCACCGACTCTAAACTCCTCTTTTAAACTTCGACTCATGTCTTTACTCCCTCGACTTCCGCTTAAAGCCTACATCGAACAGCTTCCTAGAACCTTCTCTGCAGCTCCTTACAGCTCCCATATACCTACATTTACGCTTATTACCATTCGTCTCTATATAAATTAACATTATTAGCCAAAAATGCACCAGGCTCCATCACATAATCTCAAATAATCAAAATCATTTGCACTTTAATACATATGTACTGTACCAACATACCATCACATATAGTGTCTATCCCGCCTTTCTATGACACAGTCCTCCCCCTCTTATTCCTCTCCTCCCTTCCACCTCCTTTGCATCCCCTCCAATCTCAGACGCCTCCTCCTATCTCAAAATTCATTTCAAGTTATACTACCTTCGCCGTTGACGTACGTTGAATGGCAAAAAAACAGTCAGACCATTCGAAAGCTCTCCTCCCCCCACCTTCCCCATGCGTACATGCATCTTAATCTTGTAAACCTGCACTGTTAACAGCGTGGAAAAATGAAATTATGGACCCTAAATCCCATGAAAGAAAGGGCTCACACTCCCCGGCGGCCTTTGTTTCCCTCCCTCCCTCCCTCCCTCCCTCCCTCCCTCCCTCCCTCCCTCCCCCCTCCCCCCTCCCCCCCAAAGTAAACCTCCCTACTTGAACGTTCACCACCTCGCCCTCCACTCCTTAGCGCCGAGGTCGAGAAAACTACTGGCGAATGGGGTGCCGCCCTCGCACGTGCGTACGCGGCCCCTCAGCAGCGCACGCCGGGGGCGATGGACGCCGCCTTGCCGTTGCGCCACTTGACGGTCTTGGAGCACCACGGGAAGGCCTTCTGCCGGTAGTACTGCACCTGCACGAAGCCGTACGCGGGAATCTGCGTCTGCCCGTCGGCGCCGCCATAGTTGAGGCGGCAGAGGACGACCCCCCCCGTGGAGAATGTGGCGATGGCGGGCCCCTTCAGGCCCACGTTTCCATCGGGGAAGGAGGCGACGACAGAGGGCCAGGTCGCGCATTCAGCGAACCAGTAGGTGGTGAGGTCGGAGGAGCAGGGGTTGATGATTTTGTGCGTGAAGAGGTACAGGCTCCCGTTCACAGGCTTGCTGCTGCGAGTCGATGAGAACTGGACGGAGGCGAGGTTCCAGTCGCAGCTGCCAGCCATGGACGGGAGGAGGGCAGAGAGGAGCGCTAAAAGGAGGAGCTTGCCGGCGGCGGAGAAGAAGGAGCGAGCCGCCATGGCGCCCGTCATGAGGGGAGGCGGCGAAGGGGACAAGCGGGCGGAAGGGCGGGCGACGAGACCCGTGGCGGGCGAGCCCTAAATTTGTAGGACTCGGGGGCTGGCGTTCCATGTGGCGGAAATTTGACCGCCGTTCGAGATTTGTACGGCCCGGGCGGTAGGCGGTCGCCGGTTCCGGGATTGCGCATTGGCCAATGGGAGGGATCCACGTAGGACAGGCGGTGGGGGAGTCAGAGGCCCAGTAGGTCGGTGCCGCCGCCAACCGTTTTGGCGGGTTCTGGCCATAAGTAGGGCGGGGAGTCGGCGCCAGAAAAAACAAAAGATCGATGACGAAATTCGGACCGTACAGTTTCCGGACAAAATTTCGTACATCGTATCCGAGGAAGCGCAGCGATTGGCGTTTAATGTGTGGACGTTTAGAAGGTATCCAGAGGCTTATGTTGTCGTTTAGTTGGTGGTGGTCGGTGATTTGGAGCTATCGTACAGTTGAACCGGGCGGCAGAAAAGCACCCAAAGATTGCCCGTGTCGGTGCCGTACGTATTTGGAAAGCTCACTGAAAAGCGACAAAGAGGAAACGTCTGGCGTCGACAAATCTGATTGGACAAACCTTGTCGCTTTTCGTGACCTCATAATTACTCAATCGTTCAGTCGTGGATTTTAAGCGTACGGCATCACCAGGTTCGTTTTTCAAACTGTACGAATGCACCGACCATTTTATGAAGCGCCGCAAAACCGTATCTTACCGCAGACTTCTAGAGCCGTACCGTACGCTTGACTGTACGAATTTTAGATCATTATCTATGCTGTTAAACGGGTCTTGAAACTGATCCGTTCATCCGTTCATCCGTTCATCCGTTCATCCGTTCATCCGTTCATCCGTTCATCCGTTCATCCGTTCATCCGTTCATCCGTTCATCCGTTCATCCGTTCATCCGTTCATCCGTTCATCCGTTCATCCGTTCATCATCATCCGTTCATCCGTTCATCCGTTCATCCGTTCATCCGTTCATCCGTTCATCCGTTCATCCGTTCATCCGTTCATCCGTTCATCCGTTCATCCGTTCATCTGTTCATCCGTTCATCCGTTCATCCGTTCATCCGTTCATCCGTTCATCCGTTCATCCGTTCATCCGTTCATCCGTTCATCCGTTCATCCGTTCATCCGTTCATCCGTTCATCCGTTCATCCGTTCATCCGTTCATCCGTTCATCCGTTCATCCGTTCATCCGTTCATCCGTTCATCCGTTCATCCGTTCATCCGTTCATCCGTTCATCCGTTCATCCGTTCATCCGTTCATCCGTTCATCCGTTCATCCGTTCATCCGTTCATCCGTTCATCCGTTCATCCGTTCATCCGTTCATCCGTTCATCCGTTCATCCGTTCATCCGTTCATCTGTTCATCCGTTCATCCGTTCATCATCCGTTCATCCGTTCATCCATTCATCCGTTCATCCAGTTCATCCGTTCATCCGTTCATCCGTTCATCCGTTCATCCGTTCATCCGTTCATCCGTTCATCCGTTCATCCGTTCATCCGTTCATCCGTTCATCCGTTCATCCGTTCATCCGTTCATCCGTTCATCCGTTCATCCGTTCATCCGTTCATCCGTTCATCTGTTCATCCGTTGATGATATTTCTCGAAGCCGTTCACACTGTGAAGACGACGACCCTCGGAAGTGCGGAAGGCCCTTGGACCATGGCCTGAGCGATGAAGATGGGGAATTAGGGTTCCATGGCTCCTGCTATGGGGATTTAGGGTTTAGGGTTTTGGAGCTTGTCTTTTTTTTTTTTTCTCTCTCTCTCTCTCTCCCTCTCTCTCTCTCGCGTCCCACAAGGTCCCTCGCCCTTTTTTTGTCCGCTTCTGGAGCTGCAAACGATGGCGGCAACCATGGCCTGTCCCTGCGACATGTTGCGCTCTTGGGAGCTCACATTTTGCCCAAAGAAGAAGGACATGGAGATGGGCTTCTCTCCGTTTTTGGAAATGAGGTGTGCATCTGGAAAATGGTCAAAATTGGCATCATGGAAACGCAGGAGTAGCCATTCTTCCTCGCATTATTACAGCGGGCAGGAAGCATGGAGGTCTTCTAGTCCGAGCGCTTTTGGAGAAGCGGAAAGTAGGGAAAACAATGCACGAAGTTTTGCAGGTGGGGGAGGAATCAGCGGAGAAAGCGAAGGAGACGGAAAGAGTAGGAGAGAGGGAGAGATGGGGATGTGGGGTGGGAGAGGGACAGAGGAGGGGGACGATATGGGAGAGCTGATCGCGACTGTCTCTGTGTCAAGAGCTCGTTCGGACGGAGAGGATGTGAGAGAGAGACGGGGAGGGAATAGCGAGGTGAGAAGTGTGGGAGAGGGAGAGAGAGAGAGAGAGGGAGAGGATGCGCTGGAGTGGTGGCGGGAAAGGGAGGAGGCGGAGGGGGAGAAGAGGAAAGTCTTCGACCCACAACGACTATTTGTCGGAAATTTGCCGTTTCAGACGCCATCTTTTCAACTTGTAGAAGGTCTCCCTCTGTCTCTCTCTTCCCCTTTCCGTGCCTCCCTTACCTCGCATGTACTTGCTCTTCTCCTCCCTCTCACTCTCACTCTCTCTCGGTCTGTCTGTCTGTTTCTCACTCATCTCCATTTGCCTTCTCCGTATTTCCCCTCTTTTTTCCCTTTCTCTCTCTGCATTCCCCCTTATTAGTGCTGCGCACCTTCGGGTGGCTTTATCATCATGCGGTCGTCCGTCATTTTGTTAACTTTTCCCATCGTTTTAGGTTCTGTTCCGTTCCATTCCTATGTAGACGTTAGGTTTTAGCATAGAGACGTGGGTTTTCCAATACTCTATCGACTTAATTGGGTAAACTCGGCTTTACTTGTTTTAGAGCTCCGTGTCCTTTTCGGAAAGTATGGTGCAGTGGAGGATGTTGAACTTGCGAATTATCGAAAGCAGAGCGCTGCCTCCAAGGTGACTACCGTCTGGGGGCCTCCCAATTTTTGGCATTCTATACAAAATTTTGGATAAAAAATTAAGCTTTCTGCACTAACTTGGCAACGTTTCCTTTTCCTCCAAGAGGGAACATACAACGAAGCTTCGCTATTGAAGATATTGCAGCGGTGTTTTTTGATTTCTATGCTTTTGCCTGACATCGATTCCATGTCTCGATGAACAGGTGAGGGGGAAACACGCCGGATTTGGGTTTGTCAGAATGAGTACTCCGGAAGAGGCTCAGAGTGCCATGAAGGCTCTGAACAACGAGAAATTTTGGGGAATGATGTTACAGGTACAACAGCTCCTTAGAGAATGCACACTCGTGGTAACGGAGAAAGGCCAAAAGTAATAGTATATACACAATAATCTTGAGTTGCTTTGCTAGAAAACTCCTTTTGTTGAGAAAGAGGTTTGTTGGACTTTTAGCGCAGGTGACGCAAGGGATCGTAAAGACTGGGCCACATCCCACTCGAGACAGAACTGAGCCTCGTTCAGTTAGAACGGAACGGCGGCCGTTAGGGAGAAGACATGTGAAGCTTTTTGTGGGAGGACTGTATAAGGACACGCGGGAAGCTACGCTGAAGGAAATTTTTGGGCAATATGGGAAAGTTGTGGACGTGAAGGTATGTCGAAAAATGCGTAAAGCATGAAAAGCCCCAAGTGTAGGAACAGTCAATGTGGCCCAGGCAAGTCAAGTCAAGCCATGTCAAGACCAGTCAAGTCAAGTCAAGTGCAGTTGAAATTAAGGGTAGTTTAAGGAACGGCAGATGTTTGAAGTTTCACTGCAATGATTGGCAATCGCTTTTTCTGATGCAGATAGTGCGGACACGTGTCTCGAAGCAGTCGATGGGCTTCGGATTTGTAACATTTCCTGATGAGGTGGGTTATGTAGACCATCAACTCCTCTAAAGCACCGAAGTTTTTTGAAATCTGGAATTGGAAGAGATCAGAGGGAAGGAAGGATGCGCTAAGTTTCTGTTTGCCCAACGAGAGTATTTCAGATAGTGCAAAATTGGACTACTTTATGAACAAGGTCTCAAAAGTTGGACTCTACATGTGAAGTGCAAAGTCAATGCTTGGAGTCACTAGTGGCCCTCTGACCTTTCGTGCTTGGAGGGTCTGTGCAGAAAGCTGCCATGGAAGCTATTGAAGATCGAGATGGTTCCCTTTTAGATGGAGTGGTCATTAAAGTGAACATGGCTCAGTTCACGAGAATGAATAATGCATGAAGTTGCCGCGCCGGCAGCCCCCCCCCCCACTCTAATTTCCATTTTTTTCCTCATTTCCAACTCTGTATTTGATTGAAACGACGATTTTGATTTATTTGCCTATGTTTGGGAGTTTATCCATTCAGCATTTTTAATGTGACCGGCGGACTGGACTGAAGCAGTCCACCAAAGGCTAAGTTTGCTATTTCTTTTGTACTCCTTTTATTCAAGCGATCCAACCAGAACTTTTCTACCTAAGGACAGGTGGCCTGCCTTTGTCCCCTCTCTTCTAGGAGTCACTTAACTCCTCCGAGTTCCATGCACAGAGTGAGCGTGCATCAGTTCCGTAACAAGGGGCGGTACGATGTTGGCTCTCTCATCTGCCTCTCTCCCTCTCCCCTCCCACAGGGAGGTGGGAGGGAATGCATGCAAGGTGGGGCCCACCTCCGCCCCTTCCTCATACTCGCCGGATGTTTCCAGCACAGGGGCTACGGAACTGAGCGTCTCCATGAAGCCCCTTTCAAGCAGCTTTTGGGCTCTCTCCAGCTCACGCAGCACTTGGCGCATGTTGAGCCGTTGGGACGCCTGCGAATCAAAAGATTTTGAAAAAAGAAAAAATCGACCGTTCAGTTCTGCAGCATCCCAATGATGCTTACAGAGTTCATGTGGCCATCGATCTTGATTAAGTTGATTACAGGAAGCAGCAGCAGCAAGAGGAAGAGGAGGAAAATATAAGGATCTATCTTCACAGGGATTTCAGGGTTTTCAGCGTTCCCTGACCAGCTCTGAAACGCAGCAGAGGGCCACTTTGACACAGTGCTGCACAGAGGAAAATGAGTGAGCGAGAGCCAATTCGGGAGCAGCGATGGCCTTCACATCCGCTCGCTCCCACCGTTCCGCCACCTGCTCCAACAGCAAGGGAGGGAAAAGTGAAAAGTATGCGAAAAAAAGGGTCGGGGTGGGAAAAGTAGCAGCTATGAAAGTCTTTAAAGTTTTGGCCTCTGGTGGGTTTTCCCTCGTTCTTAGTGAAATCGAAAGCCCAAGAGCCGGTTTAGTCGTGCTGGTGAGTTGTCTGCAGAGAAGATTCATCTACTTTCGTTTGGGGGCATTACGGTAGTACTCTTCAATGTTCCTACACCTTCTCTTTCTCTGTCTTAACATCAAGAGATTTAAAAGGGAAAGAAATATGAAAATGCGGCGGGTGGTGTCTCACCCACTCAGCGAGGCGTACGGTCCTACTGCTGCTGCTGCCATTGCTGACATCACTCTCCTCCTCCTCCTCCGGGCTGCTCCAAAGGGGCGGCCTCCCTGTGACGAGAGCGAGCAGAACCACTCCGAAGCCGAGAACGTCGCTTGCTTCCTCCGTCACTTCTTCTTGTGACAGGGAAGAGGAGGGGTAGCAGCTCGGGTCGAGATACCACCCTACGTTCTCGAAGCATAAAATAAGTTTTACTTTTTCGAAGAACACATATTTCCTTTGTATCTTCACATGTCATCCTTTGCATCTCATGTTTGAAAAGAAAGGGGATTGATGGAAAAGCGGAATGCGGATGAACAAAAGAAAATGAGCCCACACTGCGAGAGGCTCCTTTTCGCTACTAACCGCACTTTTCGGTCACGCATTGATCCCTCTCCTGCCGCCGCCTCAACGCCGATTGGCCGAAATCTGCCACCTGCAAAATTCCTCTCTCCTGCGACTGTCAATATTAACTGCGAAATATATGAACGGAACTTCATAATATCGGAGTAAACTAGTTTCTTTTCTTTCAGCCTAACCTTGGTTTCTCTGCTCGTTCGATCACAGCTTCAACTTTTGGAATTGTCCAGAGCCCATTTTCAAGCTTTCATGGTTTCTCTTGCAACCTTTTTTTTTTTTTTTTCTACAGAAGGGATAGAACCCTAGCACCTCCACCAGGATACAAGAACACAAAAAGAAGAGCAAGTAAAAGGGAGGGGCCTGCAATATTCAGATATAGAACCATGACCTGCAGGGCATGAAGGTCACCTTGGCTTCCATGGAGTCGTCCAGAAGAACACTGCACGCTGTGAAGCTCCTGAATGTGAGACAGAAAGAGCCCAACCAGAATGCAACATCATTCACCGATTTCCCCCCC
>CM074814.1:2894418-2920476 GCA_037447605.1 Zygnema circumcarinatum
TTTTTTTTTTTTTTTTTTTTTTTTCCTGCGCATTGTGACTTTGTGGGCCCACCCACCCACCCACCCACATACTCACGGAGGTGGAGGCGGAGGGAGAAACTTTTCTTTTACCCGTGAACTGCAGTCGGCGCAGTTCCATTGTGAAGGTACTCCAAAGCACGCGCTGCTCCAATGGCGATCTGAAGCCTGTGCTCCCACCCGAGCTCGGCTGCCTTGCTAGGATCTGCAGCCCAATAAGCATTTGCCTCTATAGACTTCCCAAAAGAAGAATAAAAATAACATATGAGGATGGAACATGCGAACCAACAAACTGCGGGAACAAACAGGAAGCTTTACCGTCACCTCAAACCCCACAGTTTTGACTGCAGAAGCTCCATTTTACCTTGTAAATAATCACAGAGAGAGCCCTTGGATGCGAACTCATGAACGAGAGCGAGCTGATCCCCGTCGTCGCAATAGCCCACCAAGTTAAGAAGGTGACGATGGTGCAAGTGAGCGAGCAGGTTCACATTCACGAGAAATTCATATTCACTTTTGGGAGTTTTGGGAGTCTCCCACCTCGTCACAGCCACCGCTGTGCCCCCACCTCCCTCCACTCCTCGATAAACGGTTCCGAAAGGGCTCGTTCTGACAATGCTTTCTGGGGAGAAGTGGCCCGTGACTCCATTCAACTCTTCAGAGCTGTATATGCGGGTTCCGTACAGCTTAGAAAGCAGAGTATACGTGGTTTCACTGGGGAGGAGGCCTGAGTTGGAGGAAGGGGTGGTAAGGCTTCCACTGCAAACTGCTTTTTCTAGAACATATAAGCATGGAAGGATAAGCTTCAAGAGGCTTTGAATAGAAGATACAAGGATTCGAAATCATTACCGCTGTCCCTGTTGTAGAAAAAGTTTTCAAGAAGCGCTTCTGAAGGGTCATGACGGCTCTTCTTTCCTTTCAGTGAGAACGGAAACGAGTCCTTTTCAGCTGCCCGCAGACGCGAAGACGAGATGAAAAAGAGAGAGGCTATCACTATCGCGAAAAAAGCGGTACCGGATGCTGCGCCCATCCAAACGCCCTGCATAATGGAAGGGGAAAAAATCCCGTTTAGCAGCTGCTAAGATGACTCTAGGGCAGCCGCATGCAACTTCAAAAGAGACACGTGCTCCAAGAAAAGGACTCGCCGCACCAAAGTTGCATATTGTGGAGGTGGGACTGTCGGCTCACCTGCAACGTCACATCTTTTTTCGAAGTCTTGACTCCCAGCAATGCATTCTGAATACTCATGTTGGTTTTGTAAACTTGTAAGACCTCAAGAGAGTTTACGAATGCGTCCCTGCACAGCATCGCTTCGCTTGTGTTATATTTTGCATCTTTGATGTCTTTTCTCCATGAAAATGTAGACGTGCCTTTACGGTTCTAAGTTTGGCGGACTTCGGGTTACAAAGATGTCATCACTCACCTTGTGTATCCGAGGAACGCGCCGGAGCTGATGGTGATGGTCAGACTGCCGGCTGCATTGGAGACAACTGTATGCATAAAACACATAAATTTTTAAATTTAGTGAGCTCTGAAGACTTTACCTCCCGAGCGATTCTTCTGCATTGGCAACTTCATATTACAACCTTCAGAAGTTAGCTGCTTCGCGATAATGTTGTTGGCAAGCGTATTTGATCGATAAAGTCTCCGAATTTCCTTCGTCAGTTTAAGCATTCCAGCATGTTTTTGACGAGCTTTAACAGTTTTAGGGTTACGAAAGGACTGGAGGGGGCCGACCCTCACCATTCAAGTTCTCAACATGTGGCTCAAGGTATCCAGTTTCACGCACAACGTCCAAAAGGCTCACCAACTGTCGCCCATCGATGGAGATATTCAGAAGGCGAGAAGACTGCAGAAGAAAAAAGCGACCTAAAATCAGTCAGTTGGGCCACGCAGGAGGGCCCACAATGTTCGCTGGTTCTCCAAAGTTGTTAAAAGTCAGAATTTCAACTAAGCTTGTATCACATTTTTTCCTAACGATCTGTGCTTACAGCCAGAAAAGACGGTCATTGCTGTTAAGTCTGCGGAACTTATTCATATTAACGCGGCAACATGAAACGTAGCGGTTTAGCCTTCTTGCTTTTAACGCTGCTGCGCAACTGCGGAAATCAGCAACCTCACGGCGATCGTCTAATAGCTTCAACCCGTGGAGCTTGTACCGGTTTTATTTTTTAGGGTTTGGCTCGAGAAGACCTCACATTCCATGGCAGCAGAAGCTCAGCAAATCCGATGCGCACAAGATGCGGCTGCGACGGAGCCGCTTGGAGAGTGTATGTGAGAGGAGCCGCGGGCAGCGTCGAACTCGTCTCATTCTCGAATCCATTCACTGTAGTCCGCATGATCTGCCGACGATGCAGCCCAACACAGTCAATGGCGGCAACGAGCAGCTAACAAATCATTGTTCAACGCTGTCTTTCCCACCCCTCCACATAAACCCCAAAAGGGAAATGTACCTTGTACACCTCCGAGGGATGGTAATCCGGCTCCATGTCCGCGCTTGCTGCTCGCAAAACCATCCCGTCGGGCAGCGCCTTCCTGAACACGAGGTCGTACACGGCGCTGCTCGGCGCCGCCGGCTCGAACAGGCCCTCGTCGGGGACCCAAACGCGGCTCAGCGAGTCCGCCAGAGTGGCGTTCGCGCCGCACGAGAGCCGGTGCCGGGTCGCTGCCATGCAGCGCCATGCAGGGCCATGCATGCACGGTCAAAAACAAGGCGGAGGGCGGATTCTATGAACATTTTGAATGGTTCCATGAGTTTTGGAGAAGGTGTGGTCGCCCAAAATTAAGTTTTCTTGTTGTTTTTTTCAATGGGATTCGATCGATCATGAACTTTGGGGGTCCTACGGTCGACTCTATGACTTGATGTGTGTGATTCCGAGCCTCGCTAGAGTGCATCCATCTCAGGATGGCGGCGCTTTAGTGAAATCTGCATATTTTATAGTGTTGGCATTCCACACAGTATATGAAATCGGCAACATTTCATCTCACAGCACGACATGTGGATCAGAATGATGACATGAGATGGGACCGTGGCCAGTTCTATCCTCTCAAGTTGGATCCGTGGGAGCGATCAAGGGCGAGTTTGTCATCGACAAGAAGAACAGTCGAAACTTTGCGACAAAACTATTTCGTCGCGCGCGTCGCAGAACCAATCAGCGACGGTTGTTTGCTTGTCGCAGGCCAGCGACGAATGCTGGAGGCCGTACTGCGACTCGATGGTCGTCGTACGGCCGCCACGTGTAGGCCACGCTTCCAGCGATTGGCCGAATGAGTCGTTAGGGCTGTCGCACGGCAGTCGCAGGGCAACCCCGCGTCGCAGGACGTCACAGAGGCCCTGCGATCATAAACCGACACGTTTGGACGGCAGGAACAGCGCCGACTAGCTGACTAGACCAATTCTGACTAGGATTCACTAGGCGGCCCTCGTTTAGGCCTGTTCTTTGATCCGGAGCCGGGAGTGGCTGACTAACCCGTGGCTAATCTGACCAATACGCGTGACCAAACGCCCCGACCAGACGTGTTGGGAGTCACTCCTGGCTGTTCGTTTTTTAGCGGTATTTTAGCCATGTCGCCTGTTTCTCCTAACCAGGTCAACGTGCCAGTGACTGACTGACTAATCGCTTTTTCAGTCGCTTTGTCGACGACCCCTTCCGGGCTTTGTTTTAAGTCACATGATGCGATGGGCTGCATGCATGGCGGTTCCGTTTCCGCATGCATGCAGGCCGTGATGGCTCGACACGCACTGATGGACGGGGTGGGAGATAAAACAAGCAGCACATCACCCATGTTCTCTAGAACATCCAATGCATGGATAGTACTGCTATAGCATGCCATGAATATCGAGGTTTTAAAGGTTGTGAGTGTGGCGCGGTCTCACCTAAGGCAGGGCCCGCCTTTGCATCCAGAGCATACATGCCCACCGGCGCAGGGACCACCTGCTCACTCGAGGCACGCGGGGGAAGGGCTATGAGGGGACAGGGCGCAGGGAGTGGTTTCGAGCCATGGCTTTGTGGCGAAAAGATCGTGGAGCCCCCTAGGTACGGGAGGTCAGCAAGAACCCTAAATCCTAATTAATTCATTCTAAATCTTAACTAATAGTTAATTAATCCTAAATTAATTTTAATCTGAAATCTAATTGGATTTTGAAATTCCCTAAGGAACAAAAGGGCAATGACTCCTCGACCGCCATAAAAGAGAGACGTTTTGCCAACAAGTTTCGGAGGATTCGATGTGTCCTACTCGACGATTACTGAGTGAAGTGGGGCTTCACCCGATTGCAAACTGAATGGGTGGCCCCATTTAGCCTTATAAAGCTAAAGATGCTTGGATGCAGTAGCAAGGAAGCATGAGGCTCCACAGCTACTACTACATGGTGAAGTAAAGCATGACAGGAGGGCACATTACCTCGATGCCGCTGATCATTGGGTCACCCGCGGAGCCGCGAATGAAGGAAATGTCGAGGGAGCCATCAGAAACAGGGATCAAAAACTCCTTCCGTAGACCCTGCATGACGCCCTCCACGCTGAACTGCTCCAGCACCGCCGCCCCTTCAATTGACACATCGAAAGTGCGCATCTTTGGATCACGCTGCAGGATCTCCGCAAAGTAAAGCCGTACCCAGTAGTACTGGAGCGTGGGAACCTGAAAAGCCAAGCAGATTTTTGCATAAACCAAACAATGCACAGTTGAAAAACGAGGTTAGAATGCCGTCACAAGAAAAATGAATGCGTACGGATGCTTAGCTCATACAGTTTGTGGTGCTAGCTTGAGTGGAGAGGCAATTACTGGGATGGAGTAAGAGTTGACAGGTCCCGCCCGGCCATCGAATATGCGCGCACTCTGATAGACTCTGCTTGAGGCAGGTTCGGTCCCGGTCTCGACTGTCACATTCCCCGCAGTCGTAAAGATAGTTCCTGAGCTTACGGAGAGCGTGTCTGCGCTCCATGTGACGGCCCCGCTTGTGAAGGACTCGCCGCCGCAGTTTACGTATGTCCCTGCAGCCACCACCAACGTCTCAAGTAATCTGAGAGAAATTCCTCCTAACATAAAGATTGCAGTTTTATTAAAAGCTTAAGAGCTTACGCATCAGAGTCATACTATTTCCGGAAGACGGCTCTGGAAGCTTCAATTATTTAGCATCAACCGTCACTGACAGGAAAAAGATTAGAAAGCACGAACTTTAAACGTGTTCAAATACCCCGAAAGCAGCTGCAACACTCACCTCCCCGAACAGAAGTGATGAGGACGAGGGCCGCCATGGCCACCATCTGCATGCGCGGAGGGGCCATCCCCTTCAGGGAGGCCGGCGAAGCCATATCCTCTCCGCCCCCCTCCACTATGCCGGGCGGACGGAAGCCCTTCTGCAAACCACAAACCAGAAACCAGAAACCGAAAACCTGAAACCTGCCGCCCTAAACTGCAAACTCAAGGCGCCAGGTTTTCCATACAGGTCGAAATTGCGGAGTCAAACGAGGACCGTACCGTACAGACAGTCGACCGGCGCCATTTCAGCATGCATCGTACGTGTCCGTACGTATCACGAATCGTACGGTCGCAGTGTCCTCCGTACGGTCCACATGTCCACTGTAAACAAAATTACTTTCACATTTGGTCCCTGAGACACCGACACGAAACGACACGCCAGTACGACAGCGGAGCCGCAGCGGCTGTTCAGTTTCGGGCCGCGGCCTGCGCGCGGCGCTTGACGTTCTGCCGCGAGGGCGCAACCGATATATCGCGTCCCTACCGAATATCGTCCTCTCCGACCGACATTAGCCTGACGGTACAGTCTAATCACGTTATAGTGTCCATGTCGGTCCCCACACATTTGTGTCACTATATCGGTAATGACCCGTTTGTCATTTCACATTTATAGTAACAATGTTATTACATATGTTTTTGCGGTATACCCGTACGACTTTGATACCGTACATTGTACTTTTTGGGCAGTCGTCGCGTGGGTAGGTGTGTACGAACCCTAGTGAGCATATGTACGGACGACTTGATATGTACGGTCAAGTCGATATCTGACGATATTAGTCGATAATGTGTACGGTCGTAAATATATTTGTAACGCATATTCCAATACGTGGGTGGATAATATCGACATTTTGAATATATAGTAACAATCAGGGTTTTTCAACGTCATTATATCCGTAATGGCGTCACTACTGGCGCAGGATCTGCAGTGGTGCAATTCCGTTCCCGGAAAAAAAGTCAGTATATCCATGCTGTTCTTATAAACAGTGTCACTATAACGTGATTAGACTGTACTGTAACAGGCTGCCGGCTTTGGCGTACGACCGCTTCGCCGGCACGTTCTGTCGGTCATAGCCGATATGGCGACGATATGTTCTCGGTTGTCCCAAACGACAAGCCGACCGTACGGGCCTTTACGTCGCACATCCTCACGGATGGTCGGTGGCCTCTGATTGGCTGTAAGAGTTTGTAGGCGACGCCTTGCGCTGTGCGGTTAGGGTGTTACCGCTCTTGGATCGTCCGTGCGCATAGATTGCTAAAAGATGGCGGTGCGCGTCACAGGGATGTGCCCGTACCCTATCGCATGACGCCAAATGGCCTCTGACAGACGTACGGACGACGGCGGGAATACTGTACGTCGCGGGGCGGCAGAAGTCAACGCAAGCGCCGCGAGACTCGCGACTCGCGAGGGAGAGGACGAGGGAGGGAGAGAGGGAGGGAGAGAGGGAGGGAGGGCGAGGGAGGGACGGAGGGAGGGAGGAGGGAGAGGGCGAGGGAAGGAGGGAGGGAGGAGGGCGAGGGAGGGAGGGAGGGAGGGAGGGAGGAGGGAGGGAGGGAGGGAGGGAGGGAGGGAGGGAGGGAGGGAGGGAGGGAGGGAGGGAGGGAGGGAGGGAGGGAGGGAGGGAAGGAGGGAGGGAGGAGGGAGGGAGGGAGGGAGGGAGGGAGGGAGGGAGGGAGGGAGGGAGGGAGGGAGGGAGGGAGGGAGGGAGGAGGGAGGGAGGGAGGGAGGGAGGGAGGGAGGGAGGGAGGGAGGGAGGGAGGGAGGAGGAGGGAGGGAGGGAGGGAGGGAGGGAGGGAGGGAGGGAGGGAGGGAGGGAGGGAGGGAGGGAGGGAGGGAGGGAAGGAGGGAGGGAGGGAGGGAGGGAGGGAGGGAGGGAGGGAGGGAGGGAGGGAGGGAGGGAGGGAGGGAGGGAGGGAAGGAGGGAGGGAGGGAGGGAGGGAGGGAGGGAGAGGAGGGAGGGAGGGAGGGAGGGAGGGAGGGAGGGAGGGAGGGAGGGAGGGAGGGAGGGAGGAGGGAGGGAGGGAGGGAGGGAGGGAGGGAGGGAGGAGGGAGGAGGGAGGGAGGGAGGGAGGAGGGAGGGAGGGAGGGAGGGAGGGAGGGAGAGAGGGAGGGAGGGAGGGAGGGTTCAGGGTTCAGGGCCGGAGGGCGCAAGTGCGCGGGGGAGGGACCCGAGGAGGTTTCAGAGAGTGGCTCGGGGAGGCGCAGGGTTGTGGGCTGTCGCGCTCAGAAAGGACCCATACGCACGTAGTCTGCTTTGGGTCGCCGGTCGTAGACTTTGAGGGTTTTAGGACTGGCGTATTTAGATTTTTTCAGATTTATGTTTGTATTTCCGAGGTGTTTTGTAGGGTTTAGAGTCTCAGATTTGCGTGAGAATGGGAAGGAGCTTCGTCGGGCACTGGCACTCGCGGCCGTCGCTTGCGAATACCTCAATCGCCTTCATTCTTCTTCTGGCTCTGACTTGTGAAGGTGCGAGGTTTTGCATCTACGATAAATTTTTTAATTCAAAACTAAAATAAAGCGGTTCTTGTCGCAGCAGTCATGAAAAGTACTAGTTAATGTAAATATTCGCACTGGCTAATTCTTTGTTCACATGTTACGTACGACGAAAGTTAAATGGCCGCATTCGCGCCTACGAGCATTGTGGTGTCATCTCTTACAGCACGCCGGTTCGAATGGCTCCCCCACAAACTTGGGCCTGCTCGCACCATCAGTTTGCATCGAGTTCGTGCATTGGAGAGGCCAATTGAGAATGTGCCAAGAAAGGACTCCAACAAGATGGATGGGATTTTGGAAGATGAGGTTTCAAAGCTATTCGTGGGAGAAAATGAGGTGAAAGATGATGAATCAAGCAACGAAGTGATTGAGGCGAGACGGCGGCGATTGGCAACTCCATCGAACAACACGTCAGGTGGAGTCAGTGGCTGCGTAAACCATATGCTGCGTTTAGACGTAATTGCTCAAGCTATTGTATTAGAGGGACAGAGAATTGGAAAAAAAAAAAAACGCCACTTTGGACAAAGCAATGGTCAGTAGGACATAGAAAGGCTCAGTGGTCCGACATAAATCAATAGTGATCTCTTTTGGAAAAAAAAAAAAATGTCTTAACCTATGTATGTGAATTGAAAAATTGCTTGCTTTACTGCAGACTGCCTAGCGCCGAACATCTCGTCCGTCGAGTCAATGGGGACAGTCTTTCCAAGCCCAAACACTGTTCCACTTTACAAGGTACAACACCCTCGTTTCCCCATTCCGTTCATTCACCTCAAATTGCTCATCATGCTTACACATCGCCATTGTGCAATGGAATGATGTGCAGGCAACCTTTTTTAACCCGAATTCAAAACCTATTCGGGAACTTGTTATCAAATCTCGTAAATTCCTCCCTTATCTCCTTACTCCTGATGCGGACTTAATCTATTCCTCCTACAATAATATCACAACGACTTACCTTTACAGGGTGAGCTTTCAAACTGAACATTGCATGCATCCTTGACCAGCATTCTTTCAGATGCAGTGCAGACAGTGGCGGATAAAGATTTTTTCGCTAAGAGGGGGCTAAGCCCTCTTTAAGCATAAAATACATTAGATAAAATTTGAAAAAAAAGTTCAATTTTCAAAACCTGAGGGGGGGCTAAGCTCCCCCCGCAAGTTGTATATGTAGGTCCGCCACGGATTGCAGATCCATGTGGGACGTTGGTGCGATGTGAAAAGGTCCATGGTCATTCCGCTTGCATGCATGAATGAATGATCCTGGAGAAATGTGGTGCATTGCAGATCAAGCCTCGGAATCAGACGGTGGCGCTCGCGGGCAATCAAACATTTTGGTTTACCTTCGCGTACTACAACGGCGTTGTGTCCCCCAACTTTCAAGTCAACACGCACGAGTGTTGATCGCCACACTTTATGGCCATCCTCAGTGTGGGTGTAGAAGTTGACTATGGCTGATATTGGACGCGAAGATGCGAGCACAGCAGTGTTTGGCTGTGTTCATCGAGTTGGCTGAAGCACAGCTTCACTGAAAGTAGTCAGTCTGAGTAAAGTAGGGCGCCTGTCATTTTGAAGGCAAATGGTTCGTTGTAATAAACACTGAACGTGGACGTATTCCTTCGTAAGAACGCAATGAAAGAATAGAAGACACGAACGTGTACTCTTCTTTACTGCTCACTGTTTCCGGCAACAGCCGCCCTAAATTGATCTCTTCTGCTCGAGTGCCAGTGTGCCAGTGCATGCAATACCAGAACTTAATATGTTAAAAGTAGTTAAACAGTGAACTAAAATGAAATTGAAACTCCCGTGGGCCACGCAGCCCACATGTTTTACTGTTCCCGACAAAAAGGGTGATTTCAAGGAGCGGTATTGCCGCAACACGAGAGTGCCGTCGGTTTAACTTCACGCCAAGCATTCCAAATAACATTTCACCACAGTGGCGATGCGAATGCACGCATGAGGAAACAGCTTACAAACTCACACTGGCGGCGAAAGAGAGACTCTCTCGCTACGATTGTACGGGTTTGGTCGTCGGAAGGTAAAGCGAAAAAATCAGGTAAAACCTGTGATGTTGAATTGTTTAGGCCAGTCTGTCCATAGCAAATTTAATCAAAAGAAATAGAGGGAAGTGGCATTGATCTCACGATGGCGAGGATGCCATCATATCACCCATGAATGAAGCATGCATGCACCAAGCGAAACTAGCCTAAACTGAACTGCCAAAATATCACGACCCTACTGCCGCCGCCAAGGTCCGGGCCGCGGCCCTCAGCGCGTCGATGGCCGATCGTACGGTCGCGAGCAGCGGAGGCCTCGGGGGTGCGCGTAAGCGGATCTTCCTGTTAAAGTCACTTGCACCGACTTTGTAAAATCACCTCGACAAAGGCAGTAGGCGGTGATTCGCGGAATCGCGGGACGATGGGACTCTCGGTAAACACACAGCGGCCCGTCCCGTACAGTATCGGTGCCGTACGCGATGCCGTTTGCGAGCTTGCCTTTGTACGAACCGTACATATGGACTGTCGGCATTTGCCGCCCTTCTGGCGCCGTCCGTACGATGGAATTCTAAGGGCCGCCAGTTCAGCCAATCAGCTTCAGCCACGTCTGTAAAAAATTAACGACAAGTATGTAAGGATGCACAGTCATCACCGATTGCGCCACAATGCAATCAAGACTGGCCAGTGGAATTTAACCACGTCACCAAAAGCGTCCGTCAAATGTCGGCGCCAAGGCCCGAATACGAGGCGGCGCCATGTCAGCACGCCCACAAAATGCCAAGCGTCGCATTCAGCCGTGTACGGCACCGACAAATCAGGGGAGCGGATACGGCCAGGGCGGGCACTTGACGACACGTCTCTGTACGAACGACCGCCAATGGCGCGCAAAACGACGGGTGTATGTACGGCGGGCAAAGCCGCGCCGTACCGGCAGTCGGGCGCGGCGGCCTCAGCGACTGCGCCGAGGGGGGGAGGAGGAGGGAGAACGAGCGAGAGGGGCATAAAGGGACAGGGAGGGAGAGGACGGGGAGGGGTGGGAGAGCGTCTCAGCAAAGGGAGAGCAGAGGGAGGGAGGAAGGGAGGGAGCGTTAAATATATTTAAAAGACTTTACTTCTGTATTGATCGAGCGAGAAGCAGCCATGGCGGCTGACCGCAGAGGGCGCGTGCTGCTGCTTCTCCTCCTCCTCTGCGGAGCTCTCACGCTCTGCCGCGTCCCAATGGTGCAAGGTGAGGCCAACTCCACGCGGGAAAATCCACCGAGGCTCAACGGTAGAACGCACTGTGGCACTGAAACTGAAATTGAAACTGACACGGGGATCCTTGTGGGTCCCTTGCCGTCCGGCAGGCCTCTCCGCGGAAGCGCCCGCGCCCTCCGCAGATACCGCCGTCCTGACCCCATGGCTCGACCGAGGTGCGCCCCCCCCCTGCCCCCTCTCCCGCCCCTGCGCTGCAGCTTGGAGCCAGCTTTAGCTTCAACCCAATTCAAAAATTTGCCACATTTTAAGCTCAGAGTTGTGACTCGACCCACGAGCAGGAACCTTTATCAACTGCGGAGGGCCCGCAGTCGAGGACGGCGGCCACACGTGGCAGGCGGACATTGGCTTCTCCGGCGGGCGGACGTTCGCGAGCGCGCGCCTCCCCGCGGGCAGCGCTCGGGTCGATGGCGAGGCCGTGGGGGCCGCGGATGACGTCTTCAAGAGCTTGCGCTTTTTTGGAGGCCAGGACCCGCCCTCGAACACATACTCCATCCCGGTACTCTCTCTCTCTCTGTCTCTCTCTCACTCTCTGTCTGTCTGTCTCTCTCTCTCTCTCTCTCTCTCTCTCTCTCTCTCTCTCTCTCTCTCTCTCTCTCTCTCTCTCTCTCTCTCTCTCTCTCTCTCTCTCTCTCTCTCTCTCTCTCTCTCTCTCTCTCTCTCTCTCTCTCTCTCTCTCTCTCTCTCTCTCTCTCTCTCTCTCTCTCTCTCTCTCTCTCTCTCTCTCTCTCTCTCTCTCTCTCTCTCTCTCTCTCTCTCTCTCTCTCTCTCTCTCTCTCTCTCTCTCTCTCTCTCTCTCTCTCTCTCTCTCTCTCTCTCTCTCTCTCTCTCTCTCTCTCTCTCTCTCTCTCTCTCTCTCTCTCTCTCTCTCTCTCTCTCTCTCTCTCTCTCTCTCTCTCTCTCTCTCTCTCTCTCTCTCTCTCTCTCTCTCTCTCTCTCTCTCTCTCTCTCTCTCTCTCTCTCTCTCTCTCTCTCTCTCTCTCTCTCTCTCTCTCTCTCTCTCTCTCTCTCTCTCTCTCTCTCTCTCTCTCCCCGCGCTCTCTCCGATTAAGTGGTGTATATGGCCTTCATGACAAAGCCTCTCGTTTTTCTCCGAATGCGCAGGTGGGAGAGGCAGGATACTACTTTGTGCGGCTCTACTTCGCCGAGATCATGTACACCAACGCCACCCTCCGGCGCTTCAGCGTGAGCGTGGAGGGGACGCCTCTCCTGGAGGACTTCGAGCTGCCGAGTCTTGTCGCGGCCACCATGAAGGAGTTCTATGTGCCAGTTACGGATGGCAGCGTGGACATCGCCTTCATCCGGGGCTCAATTGGCGACCCCATCGTGAATGCTATCGCGGTGGGTGGGTCAAACTTTTCACTCGAGCTTTGGTGTGAGCACAACGGTTGAAAAGTGTGCTCTACGGGTGATGAATGAGACCTACATGAATTCAATGAGTCCAAGGAAGGAAGGAGACTGGTTAATTGAATTTTCATTACCTTATGTTTGTTGTTTGTGAACGGGGGAATACACTAAGATCTATTGAATTTGTCGTGTTTGAAGAAAAGGGTCTTGAGTTGTTTTGTAAATAACGGCATGGCGATGTCCGTACGTGTTTGGAAGGCTCAAATCCGGCGTTTGAAGTGCAGGTCATTCAGGCCCCCACGGGAATGTACAATATGTCCGTGGGAAACGGGACAGTGCTAAGTGAGTCCTTGCACTCCACTGCGCACCACCTGATTGTGTGCAAGCGAACGAGAGAGGGAGGTTAAGAGAGAGAGATGGAAAGAAAGAGAGAGAGCGTTTGGGGGAGAAGGCGAGGGACGACGTAGAGGGAGTGGAGGTGAGGGAACAGTGGTAAACTAGAGGGAGGGGCAGGGCGAGATGTGGTAGCGAGTTAAGAATGGATAGAGCAAGAAGAAGAAGAAGAGAGAGCACGAGAAGAAGGTGTGAAAGAGCAAGAGCCCAAAAAATTGTGCAATCATTATTGTGCTATACCTTCCTAGCGCTAGACTCCTAAACTTTAGACAACAAGCGGGTTGCGCTTCTGCAGGCACGGAGTACCGCCTGTCCTGTGGAGCATCTGACCCGACGGAAGACTTCATCGGACGGCTGTGGAAGGGCGACATGTTCACGCGCCTGTACTCGCCCCCCGACCTGTACACGGGGTTCGCGCCCGGAGAGGGCCCCGTGTACGACTGGGACAACGAGGGGTTTTCGGTGTTCCCTCTGCACACGGGCAACGTCTCCGGGGGCTTGGATGTGAACACGGCGAGAGCCCTGAACTATTTGGCCGACGTCGACGTGACTCCAGAGCTGCTGCCTTTATCTGTCTACATGGTGAGTGTCGGAGGGAGCTTGCGACTCCTTTTCTGTTGTGTCGTGTTCCTTTTAGGGCGTCCCCCTCTCGCCCAGTCTACCCCCCTCTGTCCCAACCTCTCTCTTGCTCTCTCTCCCCCCTCCTCTCTCTCTCTATGTGTCTGTCTGTATTCACACACTGCCAGCTAAGCTAGACGCGGGGGGTGAAGCAGGTACAAAGGCTCGTATACACGTACAAACTGAATTCAACCACATTGCGCAGCTCCAGCGTGTGGGTTCCCATGACTTACACCTTCAAGGTGCAGCCCAACACGCGCTACCTGGTTCGACTCGGCTTCACCTTTGTCGGCATACCACTGAAGGTAACTACTATCGGACTCGACGGATGGCTGTTAGGAACAAATCCCCTCATGGGCCGGTCATTTGGTAGAACGAATTGTGTCTTTCAGTCGTGGCATTTAAGTACCTTTCGTGGCCTGAAAGCGAATGTTGGGCGTGATGGTGCGCAGGGCTATATGGTAATGAACGCGACTGTAGATAGCACTCAAGTGATGGAAGCAGTTGACATGTTTGAGTTTTGCGGAACGCTGAAACCTGCTCTGGTCGACGCCTTTGGTGAAGTCTCCTGCACAGGCCATTTCCTTAGTGGGCAGAAGGTTTTATTTTAGTGTTACTTCTATTCTGCCGAAGAATGCCTCTAAACCAAAGCTATTTTTTCAAGATGTGCGAGTAAATTGGCTTTTATGGTTTAATCATTAAATGTTGGAAAGCGTAATAAAATGCTCACACTTAACGTATGGTGTGGTCGGTTTCTGGGGGGAGCAGTCACTAGCAACTCCTCGGGCATCATGGAGGTGTCATTGTTTGCCAACAGGACCGTGCCGAACACAAAAATTGGGTCAACGTGAGTATTCTCATTCACCGTGACTATACAAATCGATGTTAGAGTCTTTGCCGTACATACTTCAAGGAATTGCTTCAAGAGAACACGTTATCATGGTCTGCAATGGGGCGCGGGTGATCTGCAGAGACCCATTTGTGAGTGCAATCGAAATTCTCCAAGTTCACCAGATTGACGCCGCTGTCGAGGCACCACCCCCTCAAGCCATTGCTCCTACAGGGGCTCCTCCCGAAGCCATAGTGACAAAGGAAAGCTCCAAATTATGGATGGTCAGTATCCCCCTCTAATGGATAATGTTAAACTTGCATTCTATTGACTACGGCGAAACAATGCCAAGATATCACCATTGTACGAATGTCATATCATCATTTAGAGAAGACTCTCTCCCTCTCGCTCTCTCACTCTTACGTTATCTCCTTCACTACGTTGGAAGCAGGGTATAGGAGTTGGCTGCGCTGTTGGAGCTTTGTTTGCAAGCATTGCTATTGGCCTGCTCGTCGCCTGCTGTTGTATCCAACAACAACGGCATGCAAAGGTGGATGAAGAAGCGCCGTTTCAAACCAAAAAGGCCGATGCTTCATTCGAAGAAGGTTCATTTACGGAGGTTCCCTCAGGTCCCGTAAAATCCTCAGGTGAACATCGTTTCGCTCTCATCAAGCCAGACACCTCTGATGACAACCTTCAGCTTCTATGAGCTTTTCTGAGATTCTCCCACCATCATAATGCATCTCTGCTGACAGCTACTTCCTTGCGGGCCCCCCATACCATGCCAGGCTTCAAGTTCGGTGACAAGTACAAGCCTTCCGGCCCCTCCGACTACGGCACGACCGTGACCGGCCTGTGGGGCGCCCAAGTGTTCTCTATGGCGGAGCTGAAGAAGGGCTGCGACGACTTCGCGGAGGAGCACATTGTGGGGCGCGGCGGGTTCGGCGCGGTGTACCGCGCGCGGCTGTGGAGCGGGCACACGGTCGCGGTGAAGCGGCTCGACGCGGGGTCGCAGCAGGGCGAGCGCGAGTTTCTGACGGAGGTCGAACTGCTCTCGCGGCTGCACCACCGCAACCTCGTCAGCCTCGTCGGGTACAGCGACGAGGAGGGCGACCAGCTCGCGCTCGTCTACGAGTACGTGCCCAACGGCACGCTGCGGGACTACCTCAGAGGTGTGCTCTGCTGCCTGCCTGCCTGCCTGGGGCTTCTCTCTCTGCTGCCCGCAGAGAATGACTATGTTGAGGGGGAGGGGGAGGGGGAGGGGGAAGTGGTGTATCTACTGCTGTTAAGAACAAAATTTAAACCACATCCAAGGGGGAGGGGGAGGGAGAAGGGGTGTATCTACTGCTGTTAAGAACAAAAATTAAACCACATCCAAGGGGGAGGGGGAGGGGGAGGGGGAGGGGGAAGGGGTGTATCTACTGCTATCAAGAACAAAAATTAAACCACATCCAAGTTTTTTGCTTTTGTTATTCTTTGAGCAGATTTTGAAGGGAGTGTTATCTTTCGTTTGTGTTGTGCAGACGAAGAGGAAGCGCAGGCTCTCACATGGCCGATTCGTTTGAAGGTCGCTTTGGGCGCTTCAAAGGGGATTGAGTATCTTCACCGAGGGGCCAACCCTCCCGTTATTCATAGGTAGGTGCTCACCTCCGTTACTATCAGAGATATGAAGAGACATCAAAGCAGCTCGATCACATGATCAAAATCGATATCATCCTTCATTTATTCTTGTGTTAGCAGAGCCTATTTGTGGCCATGGCTTGCTTTCAACCGTGATAAAAGCCACCTGACGAATGGGAATAGAATGTCGATTTACCTGGACAGCTTAGCATTCATGGCGAGGAATTCTACGACTAAATGGCATCTTGGTTTGACTCCCTCTGCAGAGATATCAAAACCTCCAATATTCTGCTGGACTTCAACTTCGAAGCCAGAGTATGTTTCGTTTTCCTTTTCCTGCCCACTGCCTTCTAAATGTTTCTTTCTTGAGGCCCTTGTTGATTGCTGACATCATGTGATTCGGAGCTTTAGCAATGGACATCCTGGCACAAGTTGTTTCATTTTTAAACGTCGCTGGAAATTTCTCAAGCTTCTGAGGCTAGTTGGAAGTTATAACTTCATGAACCCTGACAAACTATTCTAAGAAGAACACGGACTGATTCGGACTCTCACATGCAGGTGGCTGACTTTGGTTTGTCGAAGCTCGGACGCCACGTGGACGCTTCTGTGAACCCTAGCCACATATCTACCCATGTGAAGGGAACCCTAGGTAATGCACTTGTATTGAGAGTAGGAGAATGTCTCATGCATCTCATGAGAGAAAAGGCATACTTAGAAAATCCAGTAAATAGTCGAGGAGTTCAGAGTGAATGTCCGGCAGGTGGATGTTTAATCTCATGCTAACATATTGGCGAGGTTCTATCATGTGCAGGGTATTTGGATCCAAATTATTATGCGAAGCAGCAGCTGACAGAGAAGAGCGATGTTTACAGTTTCGGAGTTGTGCTGTTGGAGCTGCTCACAGGGCGGCTGCCTGTCTGGCACGAGCTCGGAGAAGGCACAAATGAAGATCGCCTCATGAACCTCGTAGATTGGGTGGGAAAGAAACCCTAAAACCGCAAGGCTCCCTTCCTGCTTTGAGGAGCCTAGGAAGTCCCTAAAAGAGTACAGCATCAGCAGAGGAAGGGGAAAAAACTGCTGAAAAAAATAATATCAGAAATTTCGTGACGATTAATAGTATGAATGCTGGGATGTGCAATTCTGCAGGTTACTCCCTTCCTGCTTAACGGAGACATCGAGCCAATCGTAGCCGTTCAAATGGAGATTGGCTCGTATTTGCCATCAATGGAGCGCGTGGCTAACCTCGCCCGCCGCTGCGTAGATGTCCAGGTAAGCAAGCTTTGCCAAAAACCCACTTTCCCTTTGGAGATGCCACGTCCAGCTCTGCTATAAACCTGCATCTACATTCCTACAACTCGTCTGTCAAACTGCTGAAGATTTTGAATAGAATTAAACCTCAAAAAGTTTGCATGGTTCCCACAGGGTAAATTGCGCCCTACGATGACGGAGGTTGTGAGGGAGTTGGAAGCGGCGCGGAGCCTTCTTGGCCCTCAGGAGATGCAGGCGAGCAACAAGGACGAGCTTGACTCGTTTCTCACTAACGTTTCTCGCAAAGGCGAGGAGGAAGCGGCGGCAGGCACAACGCCCCGCGCAGACTCTGCAGAGAACAGGACAGATGCTCTCTCTGAGCAGAAGAGGACTGCAGAGGGGGAGAGTGTTGCCCAACAGAGCACGCACATGTGGAAAAGAGAACCTGTGCCTATAAGCTTTGTGAGTGAAGTGGGGAAAATCAGTAAGTAGGCTGTAGGTGGTGAGAGGACGCTAAAAAATATTTTTTACGTGTTAAATTATCTCCGAAAAATTTGTTCAGGATGCTAGGAGAGTGATGAGTGTCCACTTCCTCTTTGTATGAGGGTCACGAGAGGGACCAAGGATGACATACATTTTAAGTCCTTCAACCGCTTTCCATGTACGGTCCCATGTGTTCCTAGAGAGAGAGAGAGAGAGAGGAGAGGGAGGGAGAACTATTTATACTGGCGGGTTTTAATTAATTTATTTGATGGAGCTGTAAAGTGAGATGCGTTTGCACGTAGAAGGTAAATGCGGGATATACCGCGCATCTAGTTCTGTAAACATTCGTGCGATAATGAAGGTCTATATACATCTGTTCCTTGCGACCAGTTGATGCTTTCTTTCTTGATGTACAGTTCTGTATGAAGCACAAACAGTATGGTCCTTGTGTGGATATAATGTATGAAATGGCTTATGGCTGACAGGTGCTTTGGCTTTGCCATCTCAATGAGAGTCCTAAAGCTTTGCCCATCTGGAAAACCATCTTTTTACAAACCTGAATTTACATAAGGAGAAACTATCCATCATCTCCATGTCCCTCGTTTACCACACTTGCATGCCCATCTGGGGAACAAAAACGTCCATGTGTAAACCCACGAGTAATGCGGGGGCGTCGATCAGCGCCTGCCCGCCTTCCCGCAGAAACCAAATGCTGAAAGCAATTGAAAACAGACAGAAAGAAAGACGGATTATTATGCATGCCTAAAGGGTGGTGACCTTACACTCATTTTACAGCCATCTATGGCCATGAGCTTGTACGCGTGACATGCTGTCACGCCATGCAAGAGTCGCCGATGGTCGCCACGCGGCGAGAAGCCAACGGGCGCGGGCTGCCACGTGGCAGCGACTCGTTAGTTGAGCGACTCGTCATTTTCGCATGACGGCTACTGTACAAACCGAGTACGGTCGGGTACAGTCATACGGTCCCCTGTCAGTTCATGAGTCTGTCAGGAGCAGTGGTTTTCGTACGACAAGCGTTAGCCGTACTGCCGCAACATGGTTTAGTCATGACTAGCCGCGACTGTAGGACCATACACGTGGCTGACCAGTCTGACCGTGCTGGCGCTGCGCAGATTCGAAGTGGCGAGCGAGCGCGCGACGAAGCCCAATCTCTCTCTCTCTCTCTCTCTCTCTCTCTCTCTCTCTCTCTCTCTCTCTCTCTCTCTCTCAGGCAGGCAGGCAGGCAGGCAGCTCGGCTCCCCCCCGCATGCCGCCAACCCTGAGCCTCGCAGAATCTCTGGGAGTACTCGGCTTGCAGGCCGCTCACGAACGCATAGGTGTTCACAGAGAGCTTTTTTGTTTTTGTTTTCTAGGAGGGGACAGAACCAGGCATGCTCGCGAATCAAGCAGGCCACTGCTTTGTGGGTCGGCGTCAGGGAAACGCGTCTCAAGCCCCCCCTCCTGAATCGTAAAAACGTGAGAGTTTCGGATCTGGGTCTGACGCCAGCGACCTGCAGAGCTCGTGTTGTGCCTCCGCGCCATGTTTGGAGGGCGAGCACTGGAGCTGGTGCGCGAGCTGGACCGCCTGGACGAAGACCAACTGTTGCCGTACAATGTAAGTGCTGCACTTTCTTGTGTTTTTTTTTTTTTTTTTTTTTTATTAATTCTGCCATGTTTTCCTGCATTAATGCATACGGGATGAAGCCTGCGGAATTAGGTATTTGCCAACCAAACGAAAGAATTCTTGCTCTCTCTCTCTCTGTCTGTCTCTCTCCCCCTCCCTCCCCCACTTTCCCTCCCTCATTCTCTCTTTGTCCTCTCAAATTTCCGGGGAGGGAGCATGGACAGAAGGATAGAGGGAAAGTCAGGGAGAGAGGCAGCTTCAAAAGTGAGTGCTTGTTGCCTTGGAAGCGCAGGCTGACGCAATGATGGAGGTCATACGAGAAATTCGCGAGCATTTCAAACAGATAAATATCATCCTGCGGTAAGTATCAGAACTGGCACTTGAACTGGCACTCTTGAAGGTTTTTTGGATTTGATATGTCTCATCTTGCCAGCCCTGTAGCATAAACATGTCGTCACGATCCTGCTTCGGTGAGCTTCATTCGTATTCTGCTTTATGTAAAGAGTACCGAGCTCCATAAGTTGGAAATGTCCGTGTCTTCTAATGTTTTAGATACATATGAGGTGCCAAGCATCCTTTTCTTTGTGGAGGCTGCAGAACTATGCAGAGAGCCGAAAGCGAAAATCAGCCGCCAAATGTCAATCACTCTGCTGCCATCCTCGTGCACCACAACTGCATTCTGCGGAACAAGCGATGCATTATGGCCTTCCTGTAAGTGATTAAGTGAACATATTGAAGCTTAACATTTTTTCTTTGTAATAGAAGAAAGAATTTACGAAGTCAAATCACAGTAGAACTCTGGCTGATGCGCTATGTAGGACTCAGTTTTCTTCGGCTTCAGTGAAAGGTTTTCCGTCTCCGGCTTGTTGAATTTTATAACGCTAAGCATTTCATCTTGGATGGTGCTGTCGGTTGCGGGTCAGGCACCATCGATTTCAGAAGATTAAGGGTTTGAGATGGCAGCTGGGTGCTGTTTTGCCGGAAGAAATCGAGGGCAAATTGAGCATATCGGAAAAAGAGGCTTTCAAGTCATATTCTGACAACTTAGCAGATTACATGGCAGCGGTTGGAATGGACCTCGCTGTGGTAGGTGAGGAGTAACCCTCCACGTACGTGAAAAGTTGAAAATGAAGATTGACGAGTTATAACCCAAATGAAAGCTCCTGATCATGTAAAACGAGCTCTATGGTTCCTTCTGCCCTAAAATTGAGGATTGAGAAGCAGTGACTCTTCTTCCTTCCAGGATGCTCGTCCTCCAAAAGACCCCTACATCGAGGTCCGGGTTTTGCAGCCTACCGGGCCTCTGCTAGTGGATGATAAAGTTGTGCATCTTACGCCAAATTCGGTGCACCTGCTCAAACGAGTTGATGCGGAACCACTCATTTTGCAGGTATGGGAGCAGAACCTTACTGCTCGGCAAACATGGATGTTCTTTGGTATTGTGAAACTGACTGACTTTAAACCGCATGCCAACGCTCGTCACACACGCGTTTGTACATATTGAACGAAGTCCAGAGCCTCTGTCCTTTGCACCCCCCTTTGGCCTGTGATAAGCCAATATGAACTGTTCTGAAGGTCTGAATAGGTAAGATGGTCCGTGTCTGTATGATGCTGTTACCCTGGTTAACATTTTCGGTGTTCTACCTTCTTTGAAATCTAGTTTGAGGCGCCTAAATGCTCTGCTTTTCTCTCCTGGAGCAACAACGTGTGCCAGCGTTAGCAGGACGTTAGCGCCAGGAAGTCAGTCCTTGCAGCTCTGCTCTCTCGCTCCGTTCGCTGAAGCAGCGGGCAGATTCCGAACTTTGGCGCACAGGCTGAGGGGCGAGGCGTGGCACTGTACAGGGTTTCCTGGAGCATCGTCAGTACTGATGGGAAGAGATGGCGAATGCTGCCACCCTGTGGCACTGACATGAAGTGAACTGCCCACGTCCACATGCGAAGTAACGACGCCCTGAGGTGACCCTGACTGACGCCGGTTCTGCACCGCTTTCATTTTGTGACCTGTCATCTCGCCACCCTAGGGAAGGATGGGGCCTGAATTGACGGCTTCCGTGTTCGTGTATCCTCAATGTGAGGAGTGCTGAGAGCGGTTAAAAAGGAGCTCTTATGCGTTGACTATAGGACAAGCACATGTCAAAGCACCGCTGCTGTATTAACCTCGTACTGCGTATCTCATCTCAGTCATGATCATCTGCAATCACATGTGCCCTAATCTACACATATCCAAACCTTTGTCTGCCTCTTGAGGTCTTTCCTCCTGAACAATGGATTGTTCTATCATATCGACCGCAGTTAAGACAACTTTCGGAACTCTTTCTCACAGAAGCATCCTACGCAGCACCCATGCAAAACATGTAGAGGACTATCCCTCGTCACTGAAGCTATGTCTATCAACACGCCAGCCGACAACAGAGCCGGACTGTGCGCGCTAAGCCGGGAAGTACTCGAATTCGGAATTATTACTTTCGAATGTCTGAACGTCTTCTTCTTTCCTGCACGCGAAGGACACTCACATAGCAGAGCATGGCATGGTAAGACAATGTTCCTCATCCCACAACAGTTTGCCAACACATGCACGGTGGGCGAGCAAGCGACAACCCCTCTAGAGACAGCCAACCCCTGCATCGTATACCATGCATCATGCATACCTTGTTGCACGATGAAGTAAAAATGGGTCCATGCGGCCTTCTCTTACGACTCGTTCTCCTCCACATCATCGCCCTCTTCCACTTGGTCGACCTTCCTCCTGGACCGCCCGCGGGTGCGCGAGGCGGGCCCCGTCTCCTGCCTGTCCACCTCGTCGTCCGCTCGCCGCCTCTTCTTCCCTCCCGGCCCCGGGGTGGACCGCGCTCCCCCCGCAGAGCTGCTCTGCAGGGGACTCGTCACCACAGAGTTGGTGGGCCGGCGAGAGGACTGCCGTGCGGAGCCTTTGCCCTTCTGGACGGAACTGCGAATGGAGGTCTCTCCCTCCTCCACCTCGGCCCCTCCTTTAGCGTGTCCCGTCCCCGCTTCTCCCCCATGCAACTGCATCTCATTGCCTGCCTCCTCCACCTTCTCGTCAACTTCCTGCAGCCTCACCTCGTTTACTACCTCTACTTCCCGAATCGTCTGAGTTTGGATCCCCCCAGGCCTCTGCTCGCCAGCCCCGACCTCAGCCGTTTGGTGAACCGTCGATGTGACTTTCTCGGCTTCAAACCTCAGAGTGACTGCAGATTTTACAGCAGATGACTGCCCTGCTTCCTTGGGAGGCGACTTTCCAGTCGACCCAACTAGCAGCTGCCTGCAGCGCGCAAAAAAGCCCTGTACTTCGGCGGGTGAGTGCAGAAAAGAGGTCGGGGTGGTCAGCCCTACATCAGCCCTGCCGGCCCCTCCTGCACCCTTCTGCTGCTCCAAGGAAAGTTGAACTGCGGAAGATGGAGGTGACATGGGAGTGCGCTGAGTACGAAGGGCATTTTCCGCAGTGAAGAGTTCATCCTTCAGCTTTTGGAGTCTTTCCACCTCCCCAATGGCAGCCTGCCGATCAGCATGTAAAGATTCTCGCTGCTCACGAACAATCCGCTGTTCCGCCTGCAAGTATGTTTTAACGAGCCACGACGAAACGATAGGATTAGACTGACAGCGGCAACTTCACACGCGGTTCACTTTCTGACAAACAAACAAACAAACACATGCAGATGGCATGTAGGACAGAAGCTTGTAGTTCGCGTAATTGGATCAAAATGACAAGAAAACTGGTTCACTAACGGACTGATCACACGAATACATGCATCATACCTTGAAGCAATAGCCAACACGTGAGTCTTTACATTATGAGCTAATGGTCCTTTATCACACACAAGGAGGGCATGGCACTGGGATTCTAAGCTCACCCGCAGCTCCATAGTTTCTCGCTGAAGTTCAGCACGTTCCTGCTCCAACACTTCTCTCTCCTCCCGCAGCTTCTCCCTATGCAACTGCACCTCTTCTGCATCATGTTCGGCTCCTGCTTGGTCGACGACCACAATCTCTCTCCGCGTATTTTCTTTCTCCTTCTTCAACCTCTCCCTCTGACTCTGAACATCTTGCAACATCTGCTGTACATTTTGCCACTCCCGCTGAACTTCCGCCCTGTCTCTGCTCAACCGCTCTCTCTCATGCTGCACGTTTTTCTTTCCTTCGTCGAGAAGTTGTACCTCTTCCTCCCTTTCTTTCGCTGATCGAGCATTTTCCGCCATAATTTTCTGATGCATTTCACTTTCAGCGTTTTGAAGCTCAATCCTCAGTGCTTCCCTCCTCGCCTGCAGATCTGCCTGAGCCTTCGCATTTTCTTGTTCCAACTGGGCTCTCTCCGTCAAAATCTGCAATCTTTCGCTATCCAAACTTACCCTCTCCTGCTGAAGCAGGCTGCGTTGGTATTTCACAGCCTTCAGGTCCGACTCAAAGCTCAGCTTCTGCCGTTGAAGATCAGCCACCTGTTGCTTTACTTCAGACATGTCCTTTTGAGCTGCCACTTTTTCAGACTCTTGAACCTCTCGAAGCCTTTGGATTTCTGCCTTTTTAGCCTCCAAGGAAGCTCGTGCTTCCTGCAACGTCTCCCGCTCCCTCTCCAACTGCTTTGTTCTCTCCTGCAACTCTCTCTCTGCTGCAGCTTTGGCCTTTGACATGTCTTCCGCATTTTTCCGCACTTCCTGCTGCTGCCTCTCCACTTCCACTCGCATCCGCATCAGCTCAGACCTGGTGATTTCATTCTCCCTCTGTGCTGCAGATGTGCTTTCCTCCAGCTTCTTCCTCGCTTTATCAAGGTCTACCACTTCCTTATTCAGCTGACTCTGCTGCTGCTCCAATCTGTCTGTCAAGCTCCGCTTTTCAGAAATTTCTTTCTTCAACTCCTCCCTCTCAGACTGCAACACCAACCTCTGCGCGTGCACATCCATCAGCTGCTTCCGAACAAGGGCCATTTCCTGATCCACCTTGGCTGCCGATTTTTGCTGAACAACCCGTTCACTTGCCAGACTTTCTTGGTCTTTTTTGAGTTTGGCGTCCAATGCATTTAAACTTGCTTTCTCGACCTTCAACTCATCCCTCAGCTTGCTAAGGGACTCCTCCTCATACTTCACCTTCTTCTTCAATTCCTGCAATTCCTTAATCTCCTTGTTGACAAGTGACTGCTGTTGCAGCAGTTCAGATTTTCTTGAGTCGAATTCTTTCTTGGCCTCCATTCGTTCCCGTTTCAGGCCCTCCCTCTGCGCTGCTAGTTCTGCTCGCGCCTTCTCGGCAGCTTCCCTCTCCCCTTTAGCCTTCACTCTCTCCTGCTCTGCAAGGGCTCTCTCACCTTCTGCCTTTTCCCTCTCCTTCTTTGTCTCGACCTGATCCTGTAAGCGCTTCTTTTCCAGCATCTCCCTCTCGACCCTCACAACTGTGCTCGCTTGTTCCGTCTGCCTCTCCATTTTGACTCTCTGTGCTTGAAGGGCCTCCATACCCTTCGCTAACGCCGCAGTTTCTGCCTTTACCCTATCCATATCCTTCTTCGCTTTAGCGGACTCCTCCTTCACAGTCACTGCAAACTTCTCCAGTTCAGCCCTCTCGTCATGCACCTTCTTCAACAGCTCCCTGTTCGAAGCAATCTCAGTCGCATTCGCAAGCCGTTCCTGATGTAGGGCCTCCTTCTGAGCAGCTGCTTCAGCCATGGCCTTCTTAGCTGCTTCCAAGTTCTGTGAATCTCGAGGGCAAAAGCAAACGATCAAATCACAGTTAGATATTGTCACACCTGTTTTCGGATACAAAATGGAAATCATCGAGCTCAGTTGGGCAGGAATGCTAAAAAGACACATCAAATCACAAGCTTCATCCTAAGCCCATTTATCAGTTCTGCATTATCTGTGACGGAAGAAAAAAAAAATTGTCATGAAAAGTCGTCACCTTTGCCCACTCCTCCTTTTCTGCCGCAGCTTTTGCTGCCTCTGCCGCCACCCTCTGAAGCATGGCCTCGTGTTCCTTTGCCATCTTCTCGTTCTCCCTTTTCAACTTCATATCCACTTGCTTCTCCTGTTCCTCGACCTTCACCTTCGCCAGCTGCACTGCTGCCTTTTCTTTTGCGAGCCCATCCTTCTCCTCCTTCACCTTCATTCGCAACGCTTGAAGCTCCTTCTTCTCCTTATCATGTGCTGCCCTCTGTTGCAAGAGATTTGACCCCTCCACTTTCATTTCTTGAATCTGCTTCGTCACTCTGCTCTTCTCCAATTTCAGCGCCTCCTTCTCAGACCGCAGCTCCGCCTCGCGCTTCTGCAAGGACTCTTTTTCTTTAGCAGTTCTCTCAGCTTCTTCCCGCTGTGCCCTCGACGTTTGCTCGCTCATATTCTGCAGTTCTCCTCGTGCAGCATCTACACTAGCCATGTTCCTAGTCCACTCCTCAATCATTGCTGCCTTTTCAGAAGTAAGGGATGTCTTCATAGCTGCAATCTTCGCTTCCTCCGCCGTAATTTCCTTCATTTTGGCTTCACGTTCTCCGTCTAAGAGATCCCACTGCAGCTCGAATCTGTTCCTCTCCTCCCTCAACTCCTCCTGCTTCACCCTCAGAGCCTCCTTCATTTCGACCACTTGGGCCCTCTCCGCAAAAACTGAAGCTCGGGCTTCGCCTATCTCGGTCTCCAACTTGACTCGTTCCGACTTGGCTGCTTCCAGCAATGCTTCTTCCCTTTGTACACATTCCTTCACGCTTTCAAGAGCTTCTTTCATGCTGGCTAGCTCGGCAGCTGTATGCTGGTCTTCTGACACCTGCTTTTCTAATCTGCTCCATCCAAACCAAAAATAACATGCCCTCAATCATTACTTCAAATGACGTGCGAGAAGGGAAAACATAAAGGAAGAGTTGCCCGCTTGCAGCGCCATAAGGAGACAAGCG
>CM074814.1:2921920-3026845 GCA_037447605.1 Zygnema circumcarinatum
CGCCCCCCCCCCCCCCCGCTCCCCCCCCCCTCAATAAACTGAAAAATTGCCAAAAAAATCCCCTAAAAGTTGCCCTGCTTACCTCGCCAGCTCCACTTTCATACGAGCTTCTGTCGCAGCGTATTCACGGGAACGATTATCCATATCTATCTGCAAATCCTGAAGCCTCTTCTCCGTCTCCCTCACTGCCTGCTGCTCGTTCTTCAAAGCTGCTTCTCGAATGGCCAACTGTACCCGAGCTTGCTCAGAGGCCGCCATGGTCCTGTTTAAAACAGTCCGCTCCTCCTGCCCCACACACGAAGAATGTGTCAGAAGACTCGGCCAATCGACGAATATTTTTAGCACAAACAAACAATTAAAACATGCAATCCATAGGTCAAATCCCCCACTTCCCTCCCCCCCCCCAAGACAAAAAGTCAACAAGCGGTCGCACCTCGAGCGCATGAGCTTGCCGCTCGAGATCAGCAGCACGATCTGCAACACTTAATCTTCCTTTCTGCAAGACCGCCTCCAGTTCACCAACCTCCTTCTGCTCTTCGATCTGTAATTCACAAAAAAAAAAAACAGCATTAAGGGCTTGCCGAGCTTGACATTCCTTGACATGAACCCAGTCACAAATTCTCCTTTGGAGTAGCCTTCTTCACAAGAAGGCTAGGGTAGTTCGGGAACACACAAGCACTAAAACATTGGCCGACATAGTTTCGAAGCCTGACTAGAGTTCTTGTATCACATCATAGTCTGAGCCCTTCACAGCATTGTAGAGATCGAAAATTGACAGACCAGCGCTTGTTTCGCATCTTCCAGCGACTGCTGACGTCTGTTCAGAGCATTCTCCAAAGCCTTCAGCCGCTCCCTCTCCCTCAGACTGCTCGCTTCCGCCTCTTCGAGCTTCAAAGAGTGATGCTGCAAATGCTGCACAGAAACGGGTGCCGCTAGAAAGTCATCGCCAAAACTAAAAGTTTCATGGTGCGCAAGGGTAGAATGATCGCAGACAATCTGGAAACGAGCATTGGTATGATGAAACGAGACTCACCCGCTCCTTTGCCGAAAGTTTATCCTCGAGAAGAGAAAGCTCCTGCTCCTTAGCATCCAAGCGGGTGTGCCGGGATTCCAGGGCCTGCGAAGTGAAAACACAAAAACAAAATCTTAGATATTCCAAAAAATACGAACAGAAAACGTGCTTGGCAAGTGTCTTTCGCAACTCACAGCTGCCTCCATGCAAACTTTCAATTTAACTCCTGCTAATCCGAGTCAATACTCTGCCATTTTCTAAAATCCCCGTCGTTCTAGTCATGGTATACTGAGGACAGAAAATAGTAGAAAAGGCAGCCAAGAACTCCGGCTAAACATTGTAAGTCAATAGTCCAGGCCAAAGTCCAAAAGGACAAACTTTGCTCCAATACTGCCTCCAGAACAACACGACCACTAGATTCTAGGCAGTAAAGCTATGTCTCCTTCACTTACTGAAGCTTTGGAATGTTGTTGAAGTGTGAGATTTTGAAGTTCAGTATTCATTTTATTCCAGTTGCTGCTCTCCTCCTCTAGCAGTTGCCGCTGATGCTGAATTTCCTTTTCCATGCTCACGAGCGACTCTTCCCGGACAACAATCTTCTCCTCTCGTGCACTGAGTGACCTTTCTTTCTGTTTCACCAAACAGATTCAGCAGTTAGGTGATACGAGCGAACATCGCTTCACTTTCTTCCGGCATATGAGTCATATGAATGCATGGTTGCCATATGCATGATGAAAATGAGAGCGTATCAACAGTCGATGACAGCAGATTACTCCTGGATTACAAAACAGACGGCACAATGTTCTGACATTCACCTCCAATATGGAAAGATTACGCTGCTCCAGCCTCATTTCCAACTCTGTCAAAGCGGCCTTCTGCTGCTGCAGATCCGCCTCAGCAGCGCCACTCCTGAAAACCAAGACGCAACATACTGTCCATGTCACACGAGCAATACGGTTTCGATGGAACCTTAACTTAGACGCAAATCACAGAACAAATGCAACAAATGCAAAATGAGATGACTTACTGTTCTTTCAATGCTTGCTTCTCTCGACTTAACGCGGCCTCCTTCAGCTCCGCTTCCTGCACTTTCTTATCAGCTTCAGCTTGCTTTCTCATTGCCTCCACTTTCAAAGCCTCTGCCGATCGAGCCAGGGCTTCACTTTCTCTCGACTTCTCCTCAGCACTTCTCGATAAAGACTCAGCCTCAGACAGCTGGTGCTCAACTCTCCGTTGAATCACCTCTTTCTCTGTTCGCAGCTCCCGAATCTCCGTTTCCAACTGCAGCAGATAATTTAAAAACCATTAGAAGCAGGGAAGATAAATGCACGCAAAAACATGCACATTGGTTCCATCATCAAAAACTCACAGCGACAAGCATGAAGTAAAGTAAAGTAAAAAAACTCACATCTTGGACGCATTGCTGCTCAATCTTCAGTGCCTCCTTGACCATGTCTGTCTTTTCTTGTATTGCTAACGTTTCTATCCGGTGTGCGGTTCTCTCCTGCAACAAAGCTTCCTCAGCTTCTCGTAATGTGGCCTTCGAATTCTCATATTTGGGGCCCCACTCTTCTCGTTCGCGCAACAGGATGTCCATGTTGTATCGATATCTGTCCACCTGTACCCATTAAAACTTGCACTTCAGTAACGGCTGGAGCAAGCGAACAGGACAATGTATAGAGTAAAACTCCTTAACATCATCTTTGACAATAAAGCATGCCGAAAATCAATGATTTCGGGAGAGAAATAAAAAACCCAAAAGCTAAGCACAGCAAAGAAGGTAACTTTTCAAGAGATGCAGGCCTTACAGACCTCCTCTACAAGAAATTCAACCCTGGCATTCAACGCATCAATCTCGTCCCGCAAAATCGTATTCTCGTCGAAGCTCCCTGCCTCCTGGAACCTCCTCCAGGCCTCCGCTTCCGTCATGGCTCCGTTCCCTTCTCCGTCCCTCAGCAAAGCATGCACTCCCTCCACAGACTCCCTCCGCTGCTCCCGCGACAGCCTGCGCAGATGACGCGGCCGCGTTACGATGACGGCGCCGACGTCGGCCATGGCGTCGCGAGGCTCCGGCTCCTTGCCGCGCGCCTCCTCCTCCCGGCCATGCGCCTCCTCCAAGGCGCCACGTGGCGTCTGCTCCGGGGACGACCTCCGGCTGCGTCTTTCTGAGGCTCTCCCCGCCACCGGCGTCGAGGAGAGCCGCCGGGAAAGCGGAGACACGGACCGCAGCATCTGCGAGGGCGCAGGCCGGCCGCGCTGCCGTGCCAAGCACTGCTTCTGTCGACGAGCTCTTCTACAGAAATGCGCGGGACTGCAGCCTGCACCTCGACCCTGCCGGGCGCTCACCTCTGACCCCACACACAGGATGGCTGCTGGCGGCAACGTCTCACCGCCTGTGCGTGTCGGCGTGTGCGCGCGAGAGAGAGCGAGAGAAAGAGAGAGAGAAAGAGAAAAGGGAGAGAGAAAGATGAGCGAGGGAGAGGAAGGGAGAAAAAGTGCGGAGCGCGGGAGAAATTAGGGTTACGAGACCTGCCTGCCTCCCCCCCCCGGTTTCCCGGCGATCCGCCAACTGCCCGTTGAGGCAGGGAGGGGTCCGCCCGCGGGCAGGCCTGGAAACTTCTCCTCCGCGGGACTCGGACGCTAAAAAAAGAACCGCCAATGGAAATGGTTCAGCGCAGGAAACTTCATTCTGCCCGAGAGTGAAAGATGAAATTTTAGAGGTACGGTACTTCCCTGTTCACATTAACTGGCACTGCGTCACATTGCAGTTTTACGCGATAGATTTCCACAAGGAAAATGCCATATACACACCTTTTTGTATAGAAACACACCTGTTTTCGCCGGTCAGATTTTACTTTAAAGCTAAAAGCCTAAGTGCTGGTATTGGGGACAAAGGTGTGTATCTAGAAAAAAGGCTGTGTAAGTAGCAATTCCTTTTTCCTGAATTAGGTCACCGTAATTTGTTACGTCCTGCGGCCTCGCCTGCCCGTCCGAGGAATGAAAAACTTTTATTCCATATTTGTAAAATTGGTAGCCGACATATTTTGACGGCCAAGAATACTTTTTCGAGCAGACCGAAAATGTTTTCGGCTCGCCTTTTACTTTTGGCGCGGACCCCGCCTGCGTGTACGGACGATAGCGCTGCCAGAGCCGTCCACGTCAGCATGCCACGTTGCCCCCTACTGTACGGACAGCTGGCGCCATCCCTGCAATCCGACCGTCCATTCTGGCTGCGATCGCATCTCGCCTCTGACTGCCACGTGTCCTCAACTGGAACAGTTACAGTTGGGAATCACAGAGCTAGAGGAGATGGGAATCTTGAACTGAACGAGCAGCACAACTGGCGCTTGTGAAGGCGGCATGGAACGGGGATGCAGGCAGGTCTCGGCCACAGAGCGAAGGAGAGCTGGAGGGAGAGAGGGGGTTTGTAACGAGCGGAGCGTTTGCTGGCTGACGCGCAAAGCTTGATTTGGATTTCTAGTGCCAACTGGCGAGCTGCAGCCCTCCTTTGGCTGGGGGGTGACAAATTAGGGTTTGCAGCGTACTCTGCAGCGTCTGCTGGCGCTTTCAGACTCGCTTGTTTCTTATTTCTAGGGTTTTGTTTCCAGATTTGTCCGCCATGGGTGGCGGCGCGGGGAGAGGGAAGTTCAAGGGTGGGCCGACGGGGAGAAGAACCTTCTCGCGGCCGGATGAGATGGGTAAGATTTTCTGCATTGAAATTCGTTCATTCATTTTCTTCTTGCTGCGTTGTTTCTTTCTCTGTTACTTCTTTCCCACAACCATTTGCATGCTTTTCCCTCTTTGGGCTATATAGTGCCTGCTTTAGCAATCGACGTTCCTATATTGCAGGAAAGGGCCCGTCTCTGAAGCTTCTGTTGCGAACCAATCCTTGTTGTCCTCCCTGCACATTCCATGTTCCGCGATATTTTGTTTTCTTACTTAGTTATGGAAATCCATTATTTGAGGCATGAAAATTCATTGTCTCAAGTCGCGATAATGAGAGAAGCAAGACTCTTCTCGTGCGTGTTCGTGCAGCTGAAGGCGGCCCTACGGTGCCCAAGTGGAAGCGACGGGCGAGTTCCGCAGCACCTTTTGTCCTTGTCTTGGCAGTCACGTGAATGCGTCTGCTTGTTGGTGCAGCTGCGTTGGAAGGGCCGTCTTTGCTTTTACTTTAGGTCAGTTTCCAAGTAAAGTAGCAGTTTTTGTCCTGCTTTTTGTCGATATTGCGGGCTTTTGGGCTTGTTTAGTCCTTTTTGGATTTTCTTTTCTCTACAATTCGACTATGTGGAGCCTCAAAATTGGGACGGACTACTGTGCAGAATGCTGAGGCGGAGGAGGAGGAGAGCGAAGAGGAGGAGGAGGAGGAGGAGGGAGGGGACGAGCAGGAGGTGCGTTTCGATTCTATCTCTTTGCGAGAAAGACGAGCCTGAAATGAAACGACACGCACATGTCTTGAGTTCTTTCGCAAAGTCGGTGAGATTTTGTATTGCGTATTCCGCAGAAACAAAAAGGAGTAGCAGGGATTATTCAGACGGAAAATCCGAACGCTCCAAGAAAGGCCGCTGTGAAAGTCACACAGGCTTCGGTGAGCCCTAAAACCCTTTGTACTTTTTATATATATTTTGTTTTCCTTCAAAATCCCATAACATCTTAGACATATATGCAGCATTTAACCGCGTATTAAGTGACCTGCAAGTTGACCCAGACGCAGGCTTGCTACAGGGCTGAGCCGTTTATAAGTTTGAGGAAGTCGAGTACTGTGATTTTTGCGTTGTGATTTAGAGCCAATGCTTTCTCCGACTGAGCCCAAATGAATGTTTCGCCGACGACTGCCTTGAACGAGCTGCACACTCACCATGTTTTTTTTCTATTGGCTACTTGGGTATGTGTTTTCCTTTTCTTCTAGTCCATTCCTGAAGCTTCTTGGTGCTTCCTTTTTTCTGGGTTTGGGGGGAGGCAGACAAGCGATCAACCAACTGAGCTCTCTCGCAGAGAAAGGTTGGTGCCGCCAAAGAAACTCTTTGAACGCACAGGAACTGTACTGGTTTCGAGGCTTTTGGCTTGTTTAGAACTTTTTCTAATGATGCTTTGGACTTTTCTGTGTTAAAGCTGTTTTTGCTGTATCATTTTCTCCCCCCAGCTTCAATGCGGGCACCATTCTGAACGTGAATTCACATCTCTACCTCTGTTGGAAAATTCTTTGTCTTCTAGTATGTAGGGTTATACTTGCAGGCCAGTATTATGTGGTTCTTCCTGTTGAAATAGCTGACGAGAACCAAACATGAGCATGCAGGGAAGAGCTGCAGAAGCAGGCTTCAAGAGAGCGTTACATGAAGCTGCAGGAGCAGGGGAAGACGGAGCAGGCCCAAAAAGATCTCGGTGAGTTTCACGTTAAGTTCAGAGTTCAGCATCAGCCGAATATTTCAGCTAAAGACTGTGCTATATTGGTACGGCGGGTGTTTCCTCATTGTCTCTTGTTGATAACATCCGCTTTTCTTCAACAAGCGAAGCCTATTCACGTTGCGCTATTTCACGGAAACTGAGAGTTCAAAGACTTGTTGAATCAGCTTGATACTAGAGTTCTGGACTATTGGAGCTAGTAACCTGAAGATCGTTTTCTTTTTCAGCGGGTCTTGCCGTAGACGAATGATTTGATCTGGGTACTACCTTAGTTGGTTGTAGATGCATGCTGTGAGACCTGAACGTTAGTATGACGTCTGCTTCCTGAAGAAATCCAGCCATCAGTTACTCGTTTATTCTTCCTTACAGCGCAGCTGGCCATGTGGATGACTGGTTATACTGGAATGCTATGCAGAGAGGCTCTCTCTTATCCGAAGACAAAGGGAAGAAGCCGCAAAGAAAAGGGAGGAAGAGAGACTGGGTGGGCTCCGTCGACCCTTTCTTTCCTCCTGTTTGTCAATCGCTGTCGCTGTTGCTGTTGTCGCTGTTGTTGTTGTAGCAATGGGCAAGACTCTATCTGACGGAGCTTGTTCTGAGGCTGTTGGGCGATGGCACAGCAAAGGAGGCAAAAAAGACGGAAAGCCGAAGATGATCTCGGGGGTTGTGGAACAACGATTCGTACCTTCATGCTCAATACGTTTCCCAGCACACTCAGTTGACTATGGATTTGAGTTTGGTAACTTTACAGGGTTGTACCGTAGAGAAAATGTGGGCCCCTTTGCATTGAAGTTATTTGACTGACGGAGCTTGCGCGTGGTGCGAACTTGGATCGGCCGTTCTGGATTTGATTACGAGGGTGTTCAGGAGTTTGCCGCTCTTGGAGATCTTCAAAAGTGGATATTGATACGCTTCTGCGTCGCCCCTCTCTCTCGTTTTATGTATCACTCACTCTCTCTCTCTCTCCATTCCCACTCTCTTCCCCTCAATTCTCTCCCTGCATTCCCCCCAAGCTTTTTGATCCAAAGCAATTAAAGCGGAGTGGTCAGGAACTGCTATTTCAGTAATACAGACATCGCGTGAATTCGATTGAAAAAACAACCATATGAAGAGAGTATTGATTCGAAAAATGTACTTAGCAGTAATCCTTCAAGGCAACCTTCTACAGATTGCATGTGAACCATAAATCATGCCATCCAGTGGTTTTCAAAAGTGTTCCTCGGCACCGTCACTCTGAACTCAAAACCTGTTTTCAGTTACGCTTGTCATTTGGAGTGGGCTGACTTTCCTCCGGCTTCCACAACCTGAGCGCAGCTTATCCTCCCCTATACAATACCACCAATGCCTCCCATATATTCTCGAGTCGTTTCCTTGCGTCGAAACCCCCTCCCTGCGAGCTCTATCGTACACCACCCACTGCGCAGCACGGCCAGCCTGCAGTGGTGACAAAAAAAATCAATTAGTTATCTGAATAATTGAGCGAAATGAGTTTTCCCTGTCACAATTATAAATATTGACTGACTGACCGACTGACTGACTCAGGCAGAGACCGTGAGTAAACCACGCGCTCAGTCGCCGCCGGCTCACGGATTCAAGCGGCCGAACGGACGGGATCGCCGTCGTCCGCCCGTCCGTCCGTCCGTCCGTCCGTCCGTCCATCCGTCCGTCGCCATCTCCCCGGGGCGGCCGAGCGGTACGGAGATGGCGACGGACGGACGGAAGACCGCGCGCCGCCCAAGGGCCCGTCCCGCGGCCTCCGCGCTACACGACAAATGTCGTATGGAAATGATGCTTCCTCCGTACATTCATGAAGATACGAGCGCTGTACGGCCGGGCGGAGGCCGGTCCGCGTGGGCGGCCTCGTCGCGTTCTGGTCTCGGCGCGCCCCAATGGCTGCCGCGGCACGTGCGCAGATTGGCGCGTGCGCTCCGTACTCGCGGAAGTAGGCTCCAGGCGGGTCCGCGCCATCAAGAAATGGCCCAGCCGTACCGTACGGCAACAGCGAGGGGCGGCGAGCGCGACACGCCGCGGTTGTCGCGTGGCCACGCGGCCCGCGGGGGGTGGACAGGGACCGCCCGCCCGCAGCCACGCAATCGACCGCAGCAGTGCCCCGCGAGGAGGGACAAATTTCGTACGAATGAGATTTTAGGTCGGAGCCCGCGAGCGTGTCGTCCAATGAGAAGCGCCCTGGTCGTTCGTGCGGATGGCGGGGCGGGCGGTCCGCACGATTCGGAATGCGGCAGTTGGCGCCTTTGAGAAGGTTCGGACGACGGCGTGCCCTGATCGGATCAGATCGGATCCGATCGGATCAGATCGTGTCCCGGCCCGCGGGCGGGCGGGCACGTGGAAAGCCTCCCCCGGAAGTCATCCCCCCCGCGTGCGGCCGACTGCAACGGTTCCATGCGCCAGTCGGCAGTCGGCAGTCGCTCCCGACGGGCCGATCGTCCATGCGCTGCCTGCCTCGTGCGGGCGCCCTCGCCCGCAAGCGCCACGTGGCGCGTGGCGCGAGGCGCGAGCGGCGAGGGGCGGGACAGGCCATGGCCGGCGGCAGTCCAAGCCCAGGTCCTGCTCGCCGTCAGCGGAGGCCGCCATGCGCGGGAGGAGGAGCCGCCACGCGTCTGCTTCTTTCTGCAGAGGCACTTCCTTGTAAGGCGGGGAAGTGGCTTGTCCGAGGTCGAGTTTGAGTGTGAAGCGGAAACAGGGCAGCGGTAGGAAGAGGCGGAGGAGGCCATGGCGCCCGAGCAAGAAAGCACCCACGACGTCTGTAGCGCTGGATCAGGTGATGCATGCCTCTGCATAGTGACCGCGGTCCTCTGTTTCCAGAGTGCTGGTTCGTGCAGAAGCCATGAGGGTTTCAGCAACATGTTGGAAGTTGCAGAATGTGCACTGAGAGAAGGTGGGAAGGGCTGTCGCTCCTGCTGCTGCTGCTGCTGCTGGCGCCGCTGCAGATGTCTCGGGGACCGGCTCGTCGACACTAACGGGCGCTCCAGGAGGAGCAAGAGCAGACGTTGGAGCTTCTGCAGGTGAACTTCATGGCTACAGGATGAAGCGGAACGCGTCGGCGGCTACGTTCGAGAACTGTGACTTATCAAAGCTGCCGCGATCGGCGCTTGAGGAAGAGGTGCTGCGGCTGCGGGCTGCAGCAGCGCAGCGGGAGCAGCATCAGGAAGAAGGTGCGCAAGAAAACCTGTTGAGGATCATGTCACGGCAAACTGCGCACATTTCCAGCCCATCCTCCCGTTCCTTTCAACCCTCCATCCGCCTCTCCCACATTGTCTCTCTACACCTCTCCACTCCTTCCTTATACCTCTCCTCCCTTCTACTCCATTTTCTCTTCCTCCATTTCTCCTTCCCCCTCTACATTTTGCTTCCCACCTTCCTCTCCTCTCCCGTTCCGCTTTTCCTCGGTTGTTCTCCACTTCGCCCTATCCTTATCCTTTCCTCAGTCTCGTTCTCTTTCTGCTCCCTCCCTATTTATCTCCTCAACTTTCTTTTCCTCCTAGCCCTCGCGCCCCTCTTGTCCCTTCCCCTATCTTCCCCTGTCACTGTCATCCAATTTTTTGGCCATTCTGTGAAGTTTGGCATCAGCAAAGTTCATAAACAGAAGGAGACTGAAAGAGGGTTATCGACAAGTTTCACTCAGTAGCACTCGCCCCCTCTATCCATCCCTCCCCTCCCCTCCCCTCCCCTCCATAATGATTTCACGGTCTCTTGTCGTAATTAGTATCTACATTTTCTTGTTCGAAGGCAGAACGGCTCTTTGCAGAGTACCTGCGTGTCGGGGATTTATATTTGACAGTGGAAGTAGCTAGTTGTGACTTCAAGACGAAGCAGCTGGCAATTCCTGTTTCGCGTTACAGCAGCGTAGGAAGCTGTTTGAAAGCCAGTTGTGTCGCTGCACTTCTGTGTCTTTGCGCATCGTTCGGCCGTTCATTATTATTTGCTCGCTGGATGCTTGGCAGTGGAGTTTCAAAAGAATCTGCTGCGCTCTGTCGGCCAAGCTGTCATCTGCACCGACATGGCGGGACAGATTACCTACTGGTATGCCTCCTGCTGCAGCAGCTCTGAGAGGAATGAAAGCTCAAAGTAAGTCATGGGCATGGCATGTGAGAGGAAACTGAATACGGTTATTGAAGTGTATTATTGAAGGACCTCTTGCGCAGGAATCGAGCTGCGACAGCGATGTATGGATGGCTGGAAGAGGAGGCAGTAGGGACAAGCATATTTCAGATAGTGCGACCTGCAAGTCCAAACTGGAGAGAAATGGGGATAGAGATCTTCAAAGTGCTCTCAATGGGAAAGCAGTGGACGGGCGAATATGCAGCATACAACAAGGAGGGCCGTTACATGGACATCATAGTGCGGCTCTCTGACCTGCACCGCCCTTCCCACAGCACCACATTCGTCGGAAGAGTAGTTGGAACTCTCTCGCGTTAAGCTGCACTGCTTTGGGTGTCTGCAGCGGAAGAAAAACTGAGCGGATAACTGAACGGATAACTGAACGGAATGCGCAGGTGACTGACACGCCCATCATGGACATGGAGGGCAACCTGGTGGGCGTGATCGGCGTGTCGGCGGACATCTCTGACCTGAAGCGCAAGGAGGCGCAGATCCTGCAGCTGAACGCGGAGCTCGAGCAGAGGGTGGCGGAACGCACGCAGCAGCTGCGGGAGAGCAACGAGAGGCTGAGGGACGAGGCGGAGGACCACAAGCGGGCGAGGGAAAACCTGCAGAAACTCTTTCAGGTAGGGTACTCTGCTGCGACGAGAGAGAGATTAGAGGAAGATGCAGTTGACCGCCTTTGCAGAGCAGCGTGCGAGATATGGTGCTGCTGTGCAACTAGCCATAGCCATGGTTCAATATGATGTTGTAATAGGTACGGCGGTTTTTCTGTAGTTCTAAGGCGAAAGCAACGGCGTGCGAAAGTGCAGGAGATGGAGATATCGCAGAAGAAGATCGTCGAACAGGCGCGGAATTTGGAGCAGCTGGTTGAGGAGCTGAGGGAGGCGAGGAGGGAGGCGGAGTCGGCGAGTCTTCTGAAGAGTCGGTTCTTGGTAACGACCTCCGGAGAATTGTCAGGTTGTGCTGCCACCGGTGTTTGCGCTATTTGAAGTGCTTAAGAAAGCTTTCATGGGTGGTGCAGGCACATATGAGCCATGAAATTCGAACTCCCATGAATGGAGTCATCGGAATGACTAACCTCATCCTCAGCACGGAGCTGACGGATGAGCAGCGCGAGTATGTTCGGACGATCCAAACCAGCGGAGACTCGCTGCTGACTGTCATTAACGATATTCTGGATTTTAGCAAAATCGAGGCAGGAGAACTTGTGGTTGAATATGTAACGTTCTCTTTCCTGCACACTATGGAGGACACTATCGACCTTTTCAGTGTAAGGATGTGCAGACAGCTGTTCTGCTTCTGCTGTCGACTTTCCTGCTTTCTGCAGACAGCTGTCCTTCATGCACACAGCTTATGGCGTTTTTGTTCCTCCATGGTTTTAGTGGTGGTTTCATCCCTCCAGTTCTCCTTGCTCTCCACTACCGTCCTCAACCGCTAACTAGCCATGTCTGCGAGGTGACTGCAGATGAAGGCCCGGGAAAAGGGGGTGGAACTCGTATGTTATGTGGATCCTTCAGTTCCAGAGTTTGTGCATACAGACCCAACGCGACTGCGGCAGGTACATCGCTCCACTCTGAACTGTTCTCCTCTCTCACATTCTCTCCTTTCTCTTGCCTCTTTTCTTCCTTTCCTTGGGCGTATCTTCTTCTCTCGTTCCCTTGTCTGAACCGTGTCCCCCCCTCCCCTCCCCTCCCCTCCCCTCCCCTCCCCTCCCCTCCCTCCCTCCCTCCCTCCCTCCCTCCCACCCTCCCACCCACACCCCACCCTCCCCCCCGTCCCCTTCCCAGGTTATTGTGAACCTCGTGTCCAACGCCATCAAGTTCACGGAGCGTGGCGAGGTGGTAGTGGAGGCCCGCGCTGTGCCCTGGGCGGGTCCCCCCCCCCCCCGCGGGCAGCAGGAGGGCCTCCTCCCCCGCGGCCGCCTCCTTGTGCGCGTGCGCGACACCGGCATCGGCATCCCCCGGGACCGCCTCGCGCGGCTCGTTAAACCCTTCAGCCAGCTCGACGCCTCCACCACCAGGAAGTTTGGGGGTATGGAAAGAATAACTGTTCGTCTTGCTCAAAATTGTCAATGATGCGTGCACGGAAGCAATCGCGGGCATGCCCCCGATAACGATTATGCTGAACATGTCTGGGTTTTTAGGGTTTTTAGGGTTTTTAAGGTTTTTAGGGTTTTTAGGGTTTTTAGGGCCAGTGTCTGTCTATCTGTCTGTCTGAAGTGTCTCAATCGTCACAAGGCAAAACACAGAGACCTTAAAGGCTGCGTAAAAGCACTTCATCGTTTGCAAAGCGGAGATGTCTCCGAACTCCTTGAAATGTGTGCCATACATTTCTTTCTTTTTTCAAGAACATATCACTGCCAAATGATAACCTTCACTGGAATAACATGATTGTTAGCTTCTGTTGGTTGGTGGTTTTGTTTTAGGTACCGGCCTCGGATTGGTCATCTCCAAGCAGGTGAGCAGGGCTGCACGCACCTCTTGCTCTCTCTTTGCGTAGGCTGCGACCGGCTGTTGAATTGCAACACTTTTTAGAACAGAAATTTGAAAAACTGCTGCCGGTTGCCGCGGTGGGCCGTGCAGCTGGTGGAGCACTTGGGCGGCGAAATGTGGGTGGAGAGCGAAGGGAGCGGCTGCGGGTCAACTTTCAACTTCAGCATCGCTCTCTATGGCGCACCTTCTGCGGGCGGAGGGAGGGTGCCTCTCCCGCAGGTACGGGGGGGGAAAGAGGGGGGGAAGGATACTCCCTGCAGCCATGCAGCCAAAAGGAACAGCGGCGAGATTGTTGGAGAAAGCGGGGGGGGGGTGGAGACGGGAAGTCCCAAGAGGGCCAGACTGTGGGAGAGGAGGGTGGGAGAGAGAGGTGCACAGGGGGAGAAGGAAAATGAGGGAGAGTGGGAGAATGGAGTGAGTAATCATAGGAGCTGCATGGTTGGGACGATTTGGGGAGGGGAAAAGGAAATGGAGGACGCGAATGGATGCGTCACTGAACATTCGTCGGAAGATTTGGGGAAGCAGGCAGATACAACAGGAGGGGAGGCGGAGGGAGATACAAGCGCGCATGTTTGCCGGGTAGACACTATGAGGGATAGAAAACGTCCTCAAAGTGACAGAGAATGTTTGAATTGCGAGCATGAATCTGCTAGTCTATCTTCAGACAAACGAGTGTCTGGTACGGATGCGAGTCTGGGAGGAGAAGTATGGGAGGATGATAGGAGAGGTCCAACAGGAAGGCAGCCAAGTGGTGGAGAGGCTGTGCTGAGGAGAGATTGGGAGGGCTCGGCGGAAAGTGTGATGGATAGGCATAGAGTGGACAGAGGGGGAGGGAGAGGGAGAGTGCTGTTGGCAATAAACAACTCCACAGTTCGAACAGTAATCGAATCACACGTTCGAGGGATGGGCTTTGCTCCTGCGGAGGGGAGCGAAATCGAAGTTGCAGAGTTGGCCGATGTTTGCGCAGTCATCGCGGAAGTCAATGTGAGAGGAGTTCGGAAGCCCTGAAACCTCTGAGTATTGGAAGTCTTGACCTTCCCTTCAAGAAAGAAAAGATCCTGAAAAAAAAAAAAAATCCTGCTTTGCGTTCTGGTATAAAAAATGTCTCACAGAGGCAGGCGGGTCTTGCAGGGGGGAGACATGAGTAGTGAGGACGACATGTTGAAGGCCTCCTTCAATCCGTTGTGGAGGAGACTTCCAGTGCTCCTCCTCTGCCCGTATGGGGAGGCTAAGCAGGTGAGCCTGACGGGGGAGCCGATTGAGGTGAGCAAATGGTCTCCACATTCGTGGTCAAAAGGGAGAGTCTTTGGAATGATTGTTCGATTTCGTTTTCTGTGGGAAGCAGGTGAAGCTGAAAGGGTGGAACATTGTGGCCGTACTGCCGAAGCCGGTGCGGCAAACACTGCTCACAAAAGCACTGCAAGAATGCGTCAACCTGCGGGGGCTGCATGGGCGCGAGGAGGAGAATGTGGATGAGCGAGAAAAGGCAACGGAGGGGGTCGTATTGAAGTCAGTGAAGCAGAGTGCGAGTGCAGAGCGGGAGAAACTGACTGAAAAACGGCAGCTGCTCGGGGAGAAGCATCCGTTAAAGATTCTTCTTGTGTGAGTTGGAGACAACGATTTTTTTTCAACTCAATGAAGTCGAACACATCAACAGGAAAATATGTCTGAGTGCCACCTTTAAGCTAGAAAATATCTGGAGATGTGAATAGGCAATCTGGACGGAGCGAAAAGCGTGTATCAGTTGCTGAAGTGCCCTCGTCCTTCACTTCGACTCTTGTTTACTTCTGATCGTTCCGCATCTTAGGAACCCCGAGGAATGCCATCGCAGGCCTGAACAATGTAACCATCACCACCCGCAACCCTAACCCCTCCCGGCCCTCCACGTGTACAGAGAGGACAACGTGGTTAACCAGCGTGTGGCGGCCTGCCTTCTGCGGCAGCTCGGGTACACGGCGGACATGGCCTGCAATGGGGCGGAGGCGCTGGAGGCACTAAAGAGGCAGCGCTACGACCTCGCCCTCATGGATGTGCAGGTAACCACCTCCTCCCAACCGCCGCCTGTCCGTTCGCCGTTGGAGCAGGAGAAGTGTGGCACTAAGCCAGTCGATGAGTGGATGGATGGGGGAAGTCGCAGTATTCCTGGGCATTCATTTGTTGTGGGTTTTTCCCATGTTGGGAGGACGGTCCAGATGCCGGTGATGGACGGGATCGAAGCCACGAAGCAGATCATTTCCATGTGGCGACCGGAGGACCGGCCGCGCATCGTGGCGATGACAGCGAATGTGCTCAACTCCGACCGGCAGATGTGCCTCACGGTGGGCATGGACGCCTTCATTCCGAAGCCCATTCGGACGCCGGACCTGGTCTTGGCTCTGCAGACTACTTTTACCAATGCAAAAGCAGGGACAGTCATTTTTCGTTGACTCCCTCCTGTGATTATATGACTATCTTTATTGATTATGTTATGCAGTTACATGACAGCTTTCCAGTAGTGATGATGGAAAGATCTAGGAGAGCCCGCATTAAAGAGTAAGAGAGAGGGGGGGAGGTGAGGCGGGGAGCATAGAAAATACAGGGTCAGGCCTGCAAGAATGGGCCGGAATTATAGAAAACTTAGTCTTGGGTACCGGAGGCGTGTAGTTCCCCGTAAATATTATAGGTTCAGTTTGTTTATCGTTATTAAAATTCACTAGCTTTTGTCAGTGTTAGGAGGCGTACTGATAGATCCTAACAGTTGAGAGCTGGAACTAATGAATAGCTGTAGAGCTCTCAGTGTTTTGAAGTTTTGTTTAAAGGGTGTGTTCCGAGTCGTTGGAGTTGGTCGAGTTTCTCATGTACAAAACCATGTTTCCTTTGGTGGCAGCCCCTTTTTTTTCTTGGGCTGTCCCGCTGGAAGGTGGATGCCATCCATCCGTAGTCTGCATAGGTGCGCAGGCACAACAAAGTTATTGCCTTGTGCAGAGGTGAAAACAGAAGCCACGAGAAACAATGTAAGCTTAAACTTTTCAGATTTGCAGAAAAGAAAGACGAAAAATGTTTTTAGTTTTTTCGTTTGTTTCTTCTTATAATTGAAGATAAATGCATTGTTGCTCATCTACAAAGTAGAGTCCAATTGGGTAAAATATGTTTAGCTACAACAAGTCATGTAACGTTAAGTGATCATAGAAGCAAAGGAATTACAGAAAACGTGGTCGAAAATAGTCATTTCTTCGTTACATGCATACACCGAGATGGGCCTGCATTTATTTCCAAAGAAACTCCACTTTTCTTTGGAACACAATTTCCTCAAGTAAAGCAGCTCTACTGCAATACTTTTGTACCGGTCCTAACGTCTCTAGAGCCCTACAGTACAGAAAACGCGAAAGAATTGGCAAGTACCGCCTGGGTCTCTGTCCCAAGCCCGCCACTTGCAGAAAGCCCTTATTCGAACATTTTTTTCTCCCTCCCGCTCTGACGGTTGAAGCGGACCTCCCAATGCCAACCGCTCCGTCTATTATGACCTTACTTATAGCCCCATCTTTCTGCTACAGAGATTCCCTGACGTAATCGTAGTATCACCCCATACGCCCTTCCCCTTCTCGTCAGTAGGGCAGAGGCACAAAGGGCAGGATGGTATTGAACACGTTGAAGCGGCTGAAGAAGGTGGACTCGTTGGAGGGCTTGGGCCCGACTTCGCTCCGTTTGACCGTCTGAAAGGCGGGCCGCGCGCTGTAGATCGGCGACGAGCGGTCAGAAATGCCATAGTCGCCGTTTGGGGCGTCATCAAAACGCAGCTGGGAGGCGTTGAAGGAGGCGAAGGTGAGGTTGCTGAGATAGGGAACGGTGGGCACGGAGGAGTTGCAGTTGCGGAAAATGGGCCGCCACACAGAGGAGATGTTGTAGAGCACGAGGTCGACGGACGACTCGGTGGGGAGCCCGCTGCAGTTTCCCGTTGCTTGCGGCGGGGCAGCCAACGCGCTCGACCAGGGAACGCCGGTAAGGTTGCGGGGGGGGTTGCAGGGGACGCCGTAGACTGACGTCTGGGAGCAGATGGTGCGATAGCGAGGCCAGTACTGCAAATGCGGAGAGAGGGAGAGCGGAAGAGGGAGAGGTGAATGAAGGACAGGAGAAGAAACAGGGCTTGGATAACTTCAACGTTGCCTGACGAAGGACCACCGCAGCCATCTGATCTCAGTCCCCACAGCGCCCACGGGGGTACGACCCACCTGCAGCCACAGGTCGGCTCGTCTCATGTTGAAGATGGCATCTACCCACGCCTTCGCATTGTACATGCAGTTGTTGACGTCCCAGTTCTGGCAACTGATCCATCCCGATAGCTGCCGAATGTTCACAAGAAGGGCGTTCCGCACATTATTGCTGCTTCAGAGAAAACACAGCCCCCCTCGCCCCGGCTCGTGATGAGGGAGAGGATCGTATAGTGTTTTGTGGGGTCAAGTGGGGTCTGAAACAAGGGGTGAGCAGGGCGACACTCATCGCTAACACACTCTTTAATATCTGCATCAATCTTTTTAGAAGCCTTGGTTTGTCTCCGATACGCACAACTTTCCATTGTTTATCTTGAAGCCGTTCCATTGCCCAACGCACACAATGCCGTCGAGGATGACGCCCGAAGTTGCCCAATCGAAGTACACACAGTTCTGACCTCCGACAGCCATATTCTTGTAGAAGTAATTCACTGCCAGAGCAGGATGCCCGTTAGATTCCGAGCAGCTAAGCCCTTCGTTGTCGGAGAGTTCTAATAAAATCACTAGCTCGTCGTTTTTTTTTCAAGCTGTTTGTCTCTTACTTTATGAGCCCATAAAGGACGGTGAACGAGTTGTCACCTGGGTTGTGGAATTTTCCATTCATGTATATAGCGGCACCGTCGCCGTAGATAACCTTCCAAGGTTCCACAACGAGCAGGTTCCTTGCAAAGTATGTTCCGAAGCAGTCCGCCACAAACGTGGCGCCCCATCCACACGTTACGCCGAACCGCGTGAAGTTGTGAATGTAGTTGTCCTCAATGTGAACACCTACCGACTCCCAGTGCAGCATGATGCCGTTGTCTCCACCTGCCAGGCAAAAGAAAGCGAAGAAAAGAACAGCGATATTAAAAACCGGTCTGAGCTTGATTTTGCAAGAGCCAATTTATGGGCCTCCGAGCGACAACTAACATGGAGAATTTTCATGAATGATTTCTTTCTCAATCTTGCGCCACAGCACAGTGCGAATTTTCTACCCTCGGCGAGAACAACCATGAGGCAGTCTAGTCGCTGCTACATTCAGACACTCTTCTCGTCTCTTCTGGCGTGTTTTCGCCTGTCAGTCAGTCAGTCAGTCAGTCAGTCAGTGGCGGCCGGAGGGTGCGTTACCCGTCAGTTCGCTGTTTATCAAATGCACATCGGAGGCAATGAGGTCCGTGGCGTTTCCACAGAGGCCGAACCGCACTGCAGAGAGTGCCAACGAAGGGTTTGCGATCGTGAGGTTGTTGAACCACGAGGAGGTCGTCCGGTATACGTCCAGACGACCCAAGAGGGTGCACTGCCCACCACAATGTCAACGATAAAACGATACAGACGAGCAAATTAAGAGAGAGAGAGAAGAGCGAGAGAGAAGAGGGGGGGGTGAAAACCAAATTTGTGCAGTATAGATTTGAAGAGAAACCTTTGAAAGTCGAACTTTTGAAGAATTAGTCGGTTGTGACGTACCCCATACATGAGGATGCCATAGGCATTGTACGTGTGCACAGCCGCACATCCCGCGGGTTGATTCAAGCCCGGCTCGGGTACATTGGGGCACGCCACCAAGGAATTAGGTTCGTAGAACGGCATGCCTATGTTGATCCTTCCGATGTACACGTTGCTCGTGTTGTATATTGCGAGAGGCACAAACTGATCGCTCGTCGCTCTGAGCCAAATGGGGCCGCTGGCAATGCTGCAAAGCACAGTGCAGGAAAAGCTCGCGTCCAGCAGCAGCTGCGACGTGAGCGTGAGATTGGTCGTGAAGAGGAGGAACACCGTCGTCGTGTTCGGGTACTGCGCGCGCTTGTAAATGTCGGCGACTGCGCGCACTGTGATGGACACTGTCACGTCGCTCGAACATGGCCCGCTCGCAGGAATTGGAAATTCTGCAAATGCACCGAAAATAGGCTGCTCGGATCATCAAATTGACTGGGATTGGTTGAAAGGATTGAAAGAGTGTGCTTCTCCCATTGCAAAAGGAGACTTTGAGATGTCTTTCACTGAACTGTGGTTAGCCGCGTCGTAACATGACTTCGCTGGCGAAACGAAGAACATTATATAGAGCGCCACGTAGAAGGTCTGCACAGCGGGGAGCCCGGTGAAGGTCAGCTATCGCTTAGGGGGCGCTGTGTCTTTGTCTGCGAGGCGCTCGAAAGCAGAGCTGCGCGCACCTGCAGTGCAGGCGAACTTGCCCAGCTCGAGCGACCTGTCGGCCGGTGATTGGGCGCCATGGCGGATGAACGCTCGAATGTGTGAGCTCAGATGCAATGAGGGCTGTTGAAAGGAGGAAAGGAGAGGAAAGGGACGGGAGATATGAAGAGAAAAATCGAGAGCGGCTAGAATCAGGAGAGATAGAAGCAGGAGAAAAAATGAGGGTTACAGGAGAGGTGGGTGACGAGATACGAAAAGAAACAGTCAAGAAGAGAGTAAGGAAGACAGCAGCGGCATAGAGGAGTGGACTGAAAGGAACAGATTAGAGAGAAGGGGGGTGAGAGGGACAGAGGGAGGTGGGGAGGGGGGGACGAGGAGAGGGCGGATAGTGAGTGCGAGTGTGAGTGCGCGCGGGGGCCGGCGGGCAGCGCGCTTGGACGGACGCCACCCGACGGCGCGGGCCGCCGCTGATGGCCGCTCGCGCCGACAGATCCATCGCCGGCCGGCCGGCGGCCGGAACCGCTTCGACGGTCGGTCGGTCGGCCGGCCGGCAGGACTCCGCCGGCCGGGCAGGGCCGGAAAACGTTTCGAGGTGCAGAAAAGGTTTCGCGGTCGGCAGTGACGGTTTTGGCGCATAGCGATGCCTCGATTCCGAACGCGGCAAGCCGCCGGTTGTTGCGGGGAGGGAGGGAGGGAGGTAGGCGAGGGCACGCGCTGGGGAGGAGCGGAGGGGAGGCCGGAAGGATTGTTAGTACGGACAAAGTGGATTTGACGTATGTTGTTGAACGATTGGCATTCAACCATGGCAATTCCATGCATGGCCTACACATCTGTGGCTAACGTCATTTATACTATGGATTCCGATGGCCCTGCTCATGGGTCAGAGGCCGTGTTGAAGCACGTAGTGAATTGGACAGCCGCAGCGCTGCCCGATCTCGTCAGAATAACAAACTAAAAAAAAAGACTCGCAAGGTATTTGGTAAGCATAAAGTTCATTTGATTCCGCGGCGCCGGCTGGCAGTCGTCCCCCAACAAGAAGGGCCGCCAGCTGCCTGCCTGTGCGGCCGCCGAGCGGGCGCCGCCTCCGCCCCCACCCGCCGCCGCGGCCGCAGCGACGCCGCCAGACGCACGACCGCGGGCGTGGCCCGCTCGCTCGCTGGCGCCGCGCGGGACTCAAGTGGCGGCCGGCCCGGGCCGCATGGTGCTGAGTGCTGCATATTATTATTATTATTATTTCTATGATTGGCGGGCCCTGAGGCCCTCGGCCGGGCGCGGCCATGTCCGCGGTTGTTGGCCCACTCGCCATGGCGGCGATGGCGGGCCCAGCGCGGCCGCCACGTGGCGCCCTCGCTACGAGCCGTACACTCGCCCCCAGCACCGCTCGTCCACCCACTTCGCCAATGGGCGCGTGCCACGTGGCCATGTCGAGCACACTCGTGTACGGTCGAGATCGTACGGACGGATCAGCGCGTCGGTGGGTCTGCCGTGCGGCGGCGGGCGGGCGGGGTTGGGCGAGGGGGGGGGAGGGAGGCCATGGCGGGCATGGCGGGGGCGCGCTGGGTCAACGCGCCCGCCACGTGGCGAGACCTGGGAGGTGGGGCGCTGGAAGTGACGTCAGCCCCGCGGACCGACTTCTGGCAGCGCACGCACTACGGGTTCCGGCGCGACAGCGGCGCCTTCCTGGGCGAGGGCGTCCATGGCGACTTCCTCGCGCAGGTGAAGGTCACCGCCAGGTGCGCGCCTCCGCCTGCGGGCGGATCCGGCCTGGGGCTCGTGGTTTCTTCGGTCTTTGCGGATAGTGATTTCTTTTTTTTTTTGCGTGCATCGCTGTACATGTTGTCGCGTGAGCCGCGTTACTGACTTTAGGGTTTTCCGGCGCCACTTCGCATCTTCGGTGTGCTAAGTTGGGGGCATGGATTTTTCCTAATAAAGAAACTGAGGGAGTATTGATATTCTTCACACCCTAAAAGTGCGTGAAATCATTGGGAACCCTAAACGCCAAGTTTAGTTGGTATGAAATTGAAGCATTCACGAATATCCCAAAAGTAGCAAGGACTTTTGAAATTCCATACGATTTTCTTACGACGATTAAGTCCAAAGCTGCTTACATCGCCACTCCCATTCAGGTCCTTGCCTTCCAAAGCTCAAGTGGCTGCTACATCTCGTCCGCCCCCCACTGTTCCTCCTCTCATGCCATCGCCTTCCCCCTTGCGCCGTAAAGCAAAAGTCATTCATTCCAATGCTCGCATGCTGTGTGAGTCGCGCCTCTGCCCGGCATTCGCACGGCTGCCCAGACCTCGCTAAAACATGACACGTGGGCGTGTGGGGGCGCATGCATCTGCGGAGCAGTTATCAGGATCTGTACGACCAAGCGGGCCTCATGATTCGCGCAGATGAGGACACGTGGCTCAAGTGCGGAGTAGAGTACGTCACTGGCAGCAAGGTGGTCGAGGCGGGCGGGCAGCAGGTGGGCCTCTGCCCGCCACACTTTTGCAGCTTCGCAGCCCGTCCGAAGTCTGAGATAGAGAAACCCTTAACTGCAGGGATGGCCTTACATTGCCTTTCGCGGCTTTGTCGTTTCTAACGGCGGAAGGTCTGAGTGAGGGCTGTTCTTGGGAAGATAGAAATGGAGGGATCGATTGATTTGAATCGCTATTGCTGTCAGCAACTCATAATCTGGTCGCAAGCAGGCAAGTGTGGTGGTGACACGTGGCGGATTCTCAGATTGGTCGGTTGTTCCTTTGAACGGAAGCCCACCGTCTTTTTGGATTAGGTCAGCCTGCCGGAAGCTGGACCCCATCTCCCATCGTGCAGAATTATTTTACCTGGAGAACCTTACCCTGATGCTGGTGAATTGTTCAAATCTAGAGATTTTCCTTACTTGATTACTATCCTCCAATGGAAAGTCAAGTTTCAATTCGATCAGGCGTCAATGCAAAACAAATCTGCAGTCACAAAGGGTCGAAGAAAGAACCCCTACCAATTCCCGCTTCCCCCCGAGTCCCCTCCCTGTTTGTCTCGTCTCCTCTCCTTCACGCATTTGCCAATCCTGTAATTTACTCTCCGCTATAGTTAGATTGCGACATTATCAATTTCTACCGCCGATTTCCCAGCGGTTGCTCTTGAAAAATCCTCTCCAAGTCTCAGTGGTTCCAGAAAGGACAAAACGTAGAGCACGTCCATCAGTGTACTGTGAATGGCTCGCTTTGCGCCTGCCTTGTCCATCGAGCTGATTTAAATACACTTTCTTTGCTGTGCTCCTCCACTCCATGCCTGAACTGCCTCTCTGCATGACAGGGCGAAAAGAGAAAAGGGTGCAATTCATGTGTCCTATTCGCTCGACGGCGAGAAGTATCAGGTGTTGCGGTTGGCTTACCTCTCAGAACTCGACACTCTTCAAGTTGGAAGGATGGCATGCTCCCCCGAAGGTGATGGATTCAAAGTCGTCTTTGAAGATTATTCTATCCAGCAGTAACTCTGTACACTAAGTAATAATGTTAAGGTCCCCTTTTATCGCGGCCAAATTTGCCTGGATAGGGAAGAGCTCGCATGGTTCTGGAATCTCGAATGCTGTGGTATTGACTGTGAATGCCTTGACTGCAGTCAATGCAGGCAGTCACTGTCGACTGATTTATTCCATTTCTATATGTTTTTTATTGTTGTTACATTATTAATCTTTCTGTTCCGCTTGTTGTCGTTGAGTATGTTTTTTGGGTTGTTACAGTACCGTTCTCGTTCCTTTGGTTTTGCATGTTGTTGCCGATGCATGGTTGTTGTTATTGCTCGTTTTGGCATAAGGTCATGTCGTCATCTTGGCAAACTGTTCACGAGTCTGGAATTCGACTCCGGAGCCCTGCATTTCCTGCTCGTTGTTTGAACCGCCGCCGGCCTCGTGGACGGCTGTGTGAATCTGCGACGTGTCGGATGGCTGCACAGCACATTCCGCACGCACAACGTGCAGTGCATGTATGGTTGCCCGCCCATGGTTCCATTGCTTGCGTTTGGTGCCCTACTGAGGAAACGTGGATTGGCATCGATCTCGTGTTGGCGACGCCATTCAATTGTTAGAAATCCTCAACCATTGTATATCGAAAAAAGCAATATGGAGAACTAATGTGAAGCGGTCTCAAATGAGCCACCAAGGAAAGACAAGCTGCGAGTGGAATGCTGCTCCTAGACTCGGCAACCCAACCCAACACGGCCCGGCCCGAGCAGCAGCGGCAGCAGCGGCATCCGTCTCGCTGGGGGCGGAGACTCGCAGTCATCAATCGCCCTCTTTAAGTGCGGGCGGGCGGGCGGGCGGCCCCTCCCTCCCTCCCTCCGGCCCTTCCCCGCTAGGGCTTGTCAGCTTCACCACTCGTCAGTCTGTCCGTTGGTCCGCTTCCCGCCAGTTAACGGAGGTGCAGGGCACGGCGCACGTGCCACGTGCCACGTGGCACGGCGTAGTCCGACGTGGCAGCGCGTCAGCTGGACTGCCCGCTCCGCGCGGCGGGCGGGGCCGCTCAGCGCGCTCCCCCGCACGTGCCGCGGCGCGCCGCGAGAGGCTGCGCGGCGGCGAACCGGCCGCACGGACCGCTCTTCTGCCGGGCCGCCCTCCCTCGGACGTGCTCGCTTGCTCGCACTGCGGGCCTCCGCGCGCTCTCTCCCTCTCTCTCTCTCTTTCTCCCTTTCTCTCTTTCTCTCTATCTGTCTCTATCTCTATCTCTCTCTATCTTCTCTCTCTCTCTCCCTCTCTCTCCCTCTCTCGCTAATTTCTTCTCGCTCTCTCCATCAGCCCTTCCCCCTCTCCACCCCTACTCTGAGCCTCTCTGAAGAAGTCATGTCCAGGTCTGGAAAGCCCCCTCCTTTGGTAGGTCACTCGCCCTCACGTGCTCCATAATCATGTTGCAGCTTTTTCTATGTAGGCTCAATTTAGAAAAATATATTGAGGTGGAAGTGGAGCTAATAATTGACGAAAATACCTGTCATCTGCCATGCAGCTCTCTGTGGTCTGCCTATGGTTGGCGTTGTGTCTCCCATCCCCTGGAAAAGGTGCTGTAATATAAAAGTAGAAATAAAAACCTTCTTTTATTTAATAATTAAGCTCAAACATTTTCGTATTGTTATAATTTCAACACAGTATTCGTACACGAACTGGGTACGTTGCCTGACTGCGGTTGTTCCTCAACATCTGTGCACAAGAGGGCGTAGAAATGTAAATAGAAGGCAGAATTACCATGTCCTTTGTCAGGGCGATGTGCGATGTCCTCACACCTGCCTGCCCCCGCGCGCCTCTCGCCTTGGCGCAGTAGCAGCGCAGTCCAACGGGCCGTGCTCGACCGCGACCCGCACCATCATTGTGAGGAAGGTCAGCGACATCTTCGAGCGAGTCACCATCCCGAACACGATAACAGTCCATCTCCTCTTCGCGAAGAACCTGACTCTCTACTTGCCTATCGTGCTGAACGAGTATTTTTCGTGCACAATATTGAGGCCTATGAATGTCCGAAACGGCTCAATATGGCTCAAGACCGCGACGTCCGACTTCGCTCCTTTGCAAATCGTAAACACCCACAACATTTACATATCTCGGATCAATGTGAGGCTTGTCCTGCCCGCCGACACGCGGAAGCCGCACGTGGAGTGCAGCACTCTTCCGGACCAAGGCCTCAACAAGCCCTGTCCCTGTCCTGCTGTGTTCGTGCACAACACAAGGAGAATAACTATGTTCGGGGTACTCTCCTTTCCCGGCAAGCTTTGGTACTTTGAGGGCTGAGGGTATTTGTGGGATCTTTTCATTCTCAGAAGCCGGATTCGTACTTTTTATATGCCATGACATATGTACTCGTCCTGATGCTTGCAGTCAACGATCCTCGGTCGACTTGACATTTATCATTCAGCAGATTCCACTTTTGATCACCTTAAAGTGTTCAACTTTTTCCGAGATTACGCTGCAGTGCGGCTTGGTGCCAATGGGGATGCAGGCCACCTGAGGAGTTCCAATATCCTTTTGTCGAACAATGAGATCAGGGGTGAGTCCCATCAGATGATGCCCCTTAACTGCTCAAATTGGTACTTGGGTTGTTTTTAAGGGAAGAGTAACCCATGGATTTGCTGTTTTCGTGATAAGCTGTATCATTTTGCTGATGAAAGATGAAATTTCACAATCCTCCGCAGGCTCCGAACAAGGCATCTTCCTTCACTGGGAAACGATTGGGGTTAGTATTAACAACAATTACATTCACAATTTCACCAAATTCGGCATCGCATGCGGCTGGGGAGCAAGTTTCGTAGGGGATTGCTTCTGGAACACGTTTCAACGAAACTACATTGAGACGGAGCCGTTTGTGGAATTTTGGGGCGATGGCGCCGGAATTTACTTTAATGGAAAATGGACAAACCCAGGTAGGCGGCCGCTCAGGCACGGAGTAGAACAGCAGCGGCTTCTCGCTGTGTTCTGCTCTGATTTGCTTCTGTAAACTAAAAAACATGTCTACAGAAACCCCAGAACCAGGGACACAACTCACCACAAGGGTGGGACATTTTTTTTGTTGTTACATGGCAGTCAATTGGATGTTTGACAATTACATTAAAGGGGGTCACCACTGCGTATACTACGATTGGGCAACCTCGGGGGTTCTCGTTGATGGAATTGTCTGCATCAATACATGGGATGGTTTCAAGATCAACAACGGGAAATTGTAAGTAGGGACAAGTCACAAGCATGAGGGGGAAGAAATGTTTTATCTTTTAGGCGGAGGGTTGATCTTGTGCCCGAAATTAATCTGAAGCCGTTGAAAGTGACAGTCAGTATCCCCACTGCATAGACCGTATGCACAAGCACTTTCTTTCAAAATTATGAATGTCCAGAGATGCCTTCGCTTAACAAGATGCAACTACTTCCATGGACCTGCTTCTGAGCATGCAGCAATACGGTGCAAAACGCCCTCATGGTGAATATCCAACAGCTGTCGGGGTGGATAAGCTGCCAGAACTGGTTCGATAACAACTGCGCCAAGTTCGGCGGATTTTGGCTCAGTAAGATCGACGACTTCGAGCTATCCGACTTATGGTTCAAAGTAAGCTGCCATGGATATGTCATTCACCATCTTGTCATTAATTGAGAGTTGGAAAACAAGGAAGCGCGTTTCGTATAAATTTTTTAACTAAAAAATAACTAAGAACGAACTCCCCGATGAACTTGCTCTACCACTGCAGACCTCCCCCCAATCAGATTGCTATGATTGTTCGTCGTTTGCAGCATTAACACTTACAGCATTGCGTCTTTTCCCTATCAATCGGGGTGAAGTTCTTGCTTCATACAGTCTTCGCATTCGGGTCGTTAAAAAAAGAAGTTGCTTCTGGAGAAGACGAGACAGCCCTGACGGTCAGCGATGGGGGCGTTGCAGATGTGGCCGCGGTACCGCACCGTCTGCACTGATACTCAAATCGGGGACATTCCCTGCAACCCCTCCCGGAAACTGCGCGACAAACGGTGGAACGGCACCATGGCAGCACCTGCAAAGATCACGGGCAACTGCAGCGGCCTGCCGACAGAGAACAGCGTTGACCTCATCCTGGTGAACGTGAAGCCCCTCTGGGCGCCTCTCTACCGCAACTGCAACGAGAGCGTGCCCACCGTACCGCTCCTCAACAACATGACCTGGATCGCTTATAACTCATCTGAACTCATCTTCGACAACGAGACTGGAGGGGACTTTGGCATCTCCGACCCCTACTCACCTATTTACGTGGGCAGGCCCGGGTTTAGATCAGTGCCACTGTCTATTGTGGGGGTTCAACGCGAAAACGAGAAGGATATTTTCACCAACTTCAACAGTCAAGTGAATTGGTGAAGATTGGGATGAACCAGTACGTTCCCTCGTATAATGTGCAACCGGGGTTGCTTCTCAATGATGGACATGGGTTCATGAAACTCAAGTTTCTACTTTAACAGGAAATACAGACAGTTATGATAATATAACGATGGTAGATAGGACGACAAGAATTAATCCTATTGATCATTTTAAAGGGGCGTTTGTATTTTTGCGATCAAAGGACATTGAGAACAATCAATGTCGCGTTAAATTTAATTAATTCACGGGAGCTTTTTTTGCTGTGCCAAAGTGTGCCAATGCACGGCAACCCACACCGGAGTGCCTGCAAGTCAAGCCAAAGCATCGCAGAGGCCACGGTACGCTGAGGATGACTAATATAACGCTCAAAACCATGGCAAGAGCACAAATGACGCGTCGCAGATGCCCAAACTCCAATAGCACTGCAAGACGTGAGCTATCGTGGTAGAAGAGGGGAATTTTATGGGGCGATACTCTGTCGCCTCAACAGGAGAGTGAGTAGTTCTGTTAGAAAAGGAGAAAAATTTCATTGTATAGTTTTGAAAAAAAGAAAAAAAGAAGTTCCCGGATGCTGTCCGAGAACCTGCTCACGTGCTCTGCTTGCACGCTCTGGGCTCTTTCTCCATGCCGCCCCGTCGCTGCTCACGTCTCCCTTCCCCTTCCCTGTCATGTCGTCTGTTGTCGCTCTGTCCCCTAGCCTTTGGTTCTTCTTCTCGTCCTTACCACCTCGACGTTTGTCGCCCCCCCTGGCCTCTCTAAAGGAGAAGGTTCCCTGTGCTCATTGTGGGAGCTGTTTTGCTCGGCCCGCCGGGATGGCGGTGCATGTGCGGGTGCTCTGCGCTTCTTCGATCTTTTGCTGCCCCGTCTCTCCTTCCGTCCTTCGTCCTCTATCGCATCCTTCTCCCTCTCCCTCTCCCTCTCCCTCTCCCTCGGCAGGAGGCAGGCCCCCAATGGTTTCGCGGCGCCCTGCAACCAACCAACCAGCCAACCAACCAGCCAACTAACCCATCAGCCAACCAGCCTGCCAACAAAGCAAGCAACCAACCAACAAGGCAACCAACCAGCCAACCAACCAACCGCTCCCGGCGGGGGCGCCCACCTCCGACTGTACGGTCTCGTACAACCAGGCGGGGGACATTGGACGGATAAATTGGGTACTGCTAAATTCACACCTTTTTGGTCTAGATACAGACCTTTTTTTGCGGGATAGATTTTAAAATAGACAAAAAAGGATTAAAAATGGAAAATGCTTTTTTCACACCTTTCTGGAATCGTTGCATACCTTTTTCCGTCGGGCAGATTTTACCCCTAAGTTTTTTTTTTGAGAGAAAAGAATATCGGCCTGCCCGAATCCGCTCGGAGCGGAAGATCCGCCCGCCACGAGATTGTTCGCGGGTGTGCGTCCTTCACACATACGGTGAATCTCAGCCGTCGAGTTTATCGCAGATCGCACCACGGCAGGTCACCGTTGGATCTGCAGCCGGGCTCGGTGCCAGCGAATGGTACTTGCCCACGTGTCCCACAAAAGCCGGCTCAAATTGTATCCGTACAAAAACTGTACGGTCACAGTTTCGAGGAAAGGCGAAATACCGTACATTGAGAGCCTGGACTAATCACAATTTACCACGCCATAGAAAGTGACACGTGGCAGATGATGATTGGCTTCCATTTGAAAATCGCGAGCCGAAAAGGCTGGCCGGTCCAGCTCCATAATTTTGCGGAGATCCCGCGCCGAGGGACGCACGCACTCGCACGTGTGAACTGGCTGTGGCGGGACACGTGGGCACGTATCATTCGCTGGGACCGAGCTCGGCTGCAGATCGAACGGTAATCTGCCACGGTGCGATCTGCGATAAAATCGACGGCGGAGGTTCACCGAAGGCGTGAAGGACGCACACCCCGCGAGCGATCTCGCGGTGGACGGATCTTCCGCTCCGAGCGGATTCGGGCAGGTCGATATCTTTTTCTCTCAAAAAAAAAATCAGGGGTAAAATCTGCCCGATCTGCCCGATCGATTTTAAAAAGGCGTGAGAAAAACATTTTTCGTTTTTAATCCTCGTTTGTCTATTTTAAAATCTGCCCGGCGAAAATAGGTCTGTATTTAGACAAAAAAGGTGTGAATTTAGCAGTAACCTAGTATTATTTTTGTTATTGTTATTTCGGGCGGCCCTGTTCGCCTGTTCGGCGGTGTTCGCTCGCACCGTACCATGCCGTACATTGCCGTACATTACCACACTGCACATCTGGCCACGTCAGCCCTACCCCCCAGTTCCGCATTACATTTCGGGGCAGGGCAGGGCGCTGCAAGTTTCGCGAGGCGGCCCGGACACGCGGCCAATGCGGTGGCGGCCGTACAGATGTACGGAAGGACTGCGCCTGCTTTGCCTGCCCTACCCTGCCCGGAGCGGGAAAGTAATTTCCGCGCGGGGCCGCAGAGGGGTGGGGCGGGGCGGGCCGGGGCGGGGGGGAGCGGTTTGGTTCTCGCAGCCATGGCTGCCCCGCCTCGCGGCGCAGCGCTGGGCGGGCGCTGACACGCGGAGCCTGCCGCCGGGGGGGGGGGGGACATGGATATTGACGGGAAACACGCGGCAGCATCCGAAAGCGAGTCTGCTGACATGGCACAAGGCAGCGATAGCTACTTTACGTCCCTGTTGACGTCACTCGGCCCGGGCGGTGCAGGCACGCTCTGAGCACTTGCAATGGTCGCACGTGTCTGGGGGCTGACTCTTCCACGTGGCAGTTTCTGGCGTCCTGTTGGCCTGGGGCTCTTTGAGTGCTTGCGAGAGTGGAGGATGGAGGTGGTGGGGGGTGGCTGCCGCTGTGTGTGACTGTTCGGAGGCTTAGTGTTGCATGCGTCACCTGTGGTTCAAGCGAGTGAGCATATGGAATGCTGCTGTTTTGATTCCTGCGGCGGTGCGTGTTCTTGTGATGCTCGACGAGCGAATGATTTTGCAATTTAAATGGAGTTAGGAGTTTGCTGAATGGGTTAAAAAAATTCAACAAGTGGACGGAGGGAGCTTTTGGCTTGCAACCCTTTGCCTTTTGAGATACGCTCGTTTGTTTGGATATTCTTTGCAAGGGCGAAAACCTTTTTTTTGTTGTTCCTTCGCTATATTTTTGCCTTGCCTCAAAACAATTTTACCATGAAGCTGTTTCAGCGGGCGACTAGTTTTAATAGCTTTTTTTCTGGTTGTCGAATTTCCTTGCTTCTATGTCCGCCGAGAAATTTTTTAGCCGTTGGGCAATCATTTGTGTGAGCTTGCATAGGTGACATTTACGGATCTTTTTCTTGCACAGTACTATAATATAGCAGTTGAGTCCTGCTTGCATAAATGCTTGATTCAAGTTAGAAGAGCAACGCTTGCAGGTTTGTTGTTTGAAAATGCGATTTCCATCGAGTGTCTTTTTGAAACAACGGCAAACGTCCTGTGCTGAATTTATGGTTTACTTACCTTTTATTTTTCTATTTCCTTGACCCTTTTACCATTTCATTGTGACAGTTCATCCTAACTTTTCAAGAAATTCACAAAGATTGCAAGCAAAAAATTGGGAACTGGACATTTTTTTGCCGTTTTCCGCGTGTTTGCCTTTTTGAAAGGCATTCTTGTCTTTATCCCGGATGTCCTTTCCTGGCGAGTATGGCCCTGGCCTTGACACGTGTCCCGGGGCCGCAGGGAGCCTCGCCCTGCCCGCCCCTCCCCCCGCAGAGGCCCTGCGACTGCGAGACGCTCTCTCCGACCCTCTCACGTAGGCCTCACCTCGTCACCTCTCTCCCCTCTTTCCCCTCTTTCTCTCAGACCTTGCGTTTTTCGTCCCCTATTTCTCACAGACCTTGCGTTTTTCGTCACCTTTCCACGATCTCAGCCCCCTCCCTCGTGGGTCTGTCCCCTATGTCGTTGAGCATGTTGCGTCATGGAGTTATCGCAGAGGGTGTTCTGCTTTCATGATAACGTCATTTCTCGTTCAGCGCACCTCTCCTGGTGACCGATCTTTATTTTCCTTACATGCCTTGGACACGGTGAAGGATGGAGGATGCTTGTGCGTGATCCTTGCAATGAATCAACTGTTTCTTCCATATAGCTTTCATGGTTTCATGGGCTATGCATGTATGCAGGGGTCACTTGATGGATGATGCCATGGTTGGGCGCTGCGGCCATTCATTCGGCAGTGCAAGTCTTCTACGTGTTCGGGAATTGGTACTGTCCTTTTTGTGTGTTAAAAATCTGAACATTGCTCTCGATCCTTCAGTGAAGTCTTGTAACTGCAGCAAAAGCACTTGCTATGGTATCGTGTGATAATGCACACTTGTCATCTTGCTTGGGAGGAGCAAGCAAACAAGAGCTGAGATTCCTGCCAGAGTGATGTAATGAACGTCGATAGACAGAGCACAGAAGCTACGTGGAAGGGAAACTTCGGATCACCTCTCAGATTGCAAATGCTTGGTTCCGTAAACGATGAACGATGTTGTTGTGGTTCTTCAGTTGAACCAAGTAGCTTTCTCCAAGCGAGTGTCCCCCTTGCCCGTGATAGTGGTACAACCCAAATCGCTGCATCGATCCGAGGGCAGTCTGACATCAAATTGCGATCGAAGTGTGGCAGGGCGCCTGCACCGCGTGCGGGAGGGCAGTCGAGTCGAGCCATTTGGTGCCGAACTTGGCGCTGCGCGCTGCGGTTGCGGCTTTTCGGAGGGAGGAGGAGGGGAAGACTGGTCCGTGGGCTGTTCCATCCAAACCTGCAAAAAGGCGCCGCGAACATTTGGAGAATTCTGCAGGACCTGGAAGTTATGACACCCCGGAATCAAAGCGCATCCCAAAGGTTTGCATCCTCGTCGTCACCATCAGAGAACTCGACTGCCAGTCTTTTCGAATTTTATTTTTATGCTGAATTTGTTGTGTATCATTACAACTTTGGAAATGACCCTTGAGTCGTTGTTCGGTCGATCAAGAATGTGGACAGTTTTAACATTCGTTTTGGTCGCAACTACAGGATGGGGCGAACTCGTCGGAAGTGCGTAAGCACGATGCTCACGAGACAGAAGGGGTTGATCCCCCTCGTAGTGCAAGTAAAGGAGGAGTGCAATTCCCGTTTATTGTGAATGATCGAGTTTTAATCAAAGGAAACAAAAGGACTCCAGAACATTTCATTGGCCGCATCGCGACAATCACTACCCAGTGTCTCAATGGCTGGTACGTCGTGTATCGATAGTAACGTTGTCCACATCTCATACAGAGGAATGATAGATGAGCAGTGGATGTAAGAGGGGCTCCCCTTTTCCCAATCCCATTAGTCTATCTAGTCAGTGTCCAGTTTTCATTTTCTCTCGCTCTTTTGTTAATTCTGTAGGTACATGGTGCGGACACTGGATGAGCCAATTGAAGAGGTCCGTTTGCAGTATCGATCGCTTGAAAAGATAAGTGAGAGTGAAGGTGATGTTGTCCCCCGCCTGCCGCCATTGGAAGTGCGAACACCTCCGGAGGGCAGCGAGCCGCCGTCGGGGAGTGAGCCCACTCCGAGGGGGGCCCCTGGTGGGAGGAGGGCCGCGGGAGGGAGCGGAGGGCAAGCTGACCATGGCGGCGATTGGAGCAAAACACACAGTGAGGGCTTTGCGTGCTTTCATTCATTTCAGTTCTACGTTGTCCGATGGTTTTGCTCTTGGTCTTGATCGGATCCGTCAGTGAGATGTCTTGAGTGTCGCGCTTTATGTTCTCTCTTCTCTCAGCGTCTGGTCGTCCGTATTGCACCGTTCGTTCTGTTGAATTACAATCGCTTGTTTGCACATGTAGACCGCGGACCTCGGGCAGGGAGAAGTCGGCCGTCCTCTGTTCGGTTTTCTGACTACGGCAGCTGCCGCTTGCAAGCGCAGACGAATCCGAGCGTCGAGAATGGGCATGAGCTGTCTGTGGTCCCATTGACTGTGCCAGGTGGCGATGCGGAATTGGTCACAGCAAGTGAGCGTATGGGCCTTGATGGGGCGATGTTGCAGTCGGAACTGGTAGAGCTGGTTCGGACAAACCTTCTGGTGGAGGAGGAAGGCAGGCAGCAGGTGAAGAAACCGTGGTGCAAAAATGAAGGAACTAAGGATTCGTCTTGCACCCTAGATATCCATCTCTTGTTCATGTTCTCATCAAACTTCTTTGCCTTGCAAAAACATATTGAACATGACATCGTGGTTGTTTGGTTCAATAACTCGCAGTAGGTTGTTTCCTCTCTCATGCATGCGTTGCAGCCTCAGCCGAGCCCTACCTCCTTTGAGAGTCTTCCCTTGGAGCAGTCGGGGGAAGAGGAGGCCCCCTCCGTGTCGGCGCCGGCGGAGGGGGCACGTGACCTGCCGGGCGCAGAGCGGGAGAGGGAGAGGGAGGAGAGGGAGAGGAGGGAGAGGGAGGGAGAGGAGAGGGAGAGGGAGGGAGAGGGAGAGGGAGAGGGAGAAGGGAGAGGGAGAGGGAGAGAGAGGGAGAGGGAGAGAGGGAGAGGGAGAAGGGAGAGGGAGAGGAGGGAGAGGGAGGAGAGGGAGAGGAGAGGAGAGGGAGAGAGAGGGAGAGGGAGGAGAGGGAGAGGGAGGAGAGGGAGAGGAGAGGAGAGGGAGAGGGAGAGGGAGGGGAGAGGGATAGGTGGCGATCTGGGAGTGGGCCAGGGGGAAGGGGGTGAGGATGTCAACATGGACGAGGGGGAAGATATTAAGACAGAACTAGAGGATTGTGGGAGCGGAGAGGAGGAGAGTGGAGATAAAGCTGGTAAGGACAAAGAAAATTTTGGCGCAAGGGCATCAAAGTGGATACAGAAGGGAAGGACTAGTAGGATTCCACTGAAGGATCAGCGGCTGGTTCAAGGCAGGAGAGGAAATAGTACATGGGGAACGCCGCAGGGACCTGTGAAAGTGATGAAGGAAGAGAACTTGGATATGGAACGCGCATCTTTGAAGGTCAGACGCCGTTCACACGTAAATGCTCCTCGGCTGAGTGACTGAGCCATGGACACGATGTATTTTTATGCGTCTACTTTCTGTACGGTCCCTTAGCTCTCGCAATTGCTCATTGTCCTCTTTCGTGCAGACAGAACAGGCGGTGGAGGTGAAAGCTGATCTTGACTCTGTCACTGTCAAGCTGACAAAAGCTGAGCGACTTGAGAGCAGCAGCGGAGGAAGGGCAGGAAGAGGCCATGGATCTGAGCTGAATGGGGGCAGACGCGGTGGCGGGGAATCCGGGGCGAGGGGCCAAGGCGGCTTCTTAAGACGCTTTGAGTGCGGGCCGCGGCAACGCGACTGCGAGACAGTGCGGACGCTTCGCAAGCAGATGCTGAGGTGGGACCGCTCGCTACCATGGCGGACCATGGAGGTCACCTCGAGGGCAGCGCGTTTCAGGTGGAGGAAGGCTGTGGAGGAGAGTGTGAGCCTTGGGGTGAGTCGAAAGCTCATCGCCATCTTCAAGAGGGTCGGTGTTTCTCTGATTTGGACGCTTCCACTGATCAATTCTCCATTTCCTTTTGGGGTATTTGGCATCTGCCACAGGATTTGGCAGAGTGCATAGATAAGTTCCGGCCGCTGTTCGTGACTGTTGATAAAGAGTGGAGCAGTTCCAACCGGCACTTGCCACTTGCCATTCCCTCGCATCTCGAACCGGGCCACGGGGAAGCCCACCACTTGGTGACAGCCATGTGGACGCAGCTGCAGTCTGACGTCGACCAATGGCTGAATGCCAAGCGGAAAAATGAAGAGATAGAGGGGTATTTGCTCCACTCATTGCTTCCAATAATGAAGAAACCGTTCACCCTCATTTTCCAAGAACTCACGGAACAAATTGAAATTGGACGCCATGAGTTGTTTCAAAGCTTTTGAATGTGGTTCAGCAATTGGTGAGATGGAATTGAATTGCTGAAAGCTGTGAATCTCCCTTTCTTCTCGATGCGATCGCGGGCAGGAAGGACATGAGCAGTCGAGAAAGTGCGAGCGACGAGGAGATGCGGTGCACTACTGCCGACGAGCTTCAGTCGCTGTTCCCATGGCTCGACCGCAGGAGGGCGCTGCGCCCCCCCTCCCGCATCACAGCAGCGGCAGCTTTGGCCGTTGCCAGCGCTGTTTCGCGTGGGGAGAAACAGCTTCAGGTAACAAGAGCACATCAACATGCAAGCTATTTTGGGCCCACTTGATACGTCGTTTTTATCTGATTGTATTGAAAGCTGAAGGTTTTGCAAGGGTAATGGGGCCAACCAGGCTTTGATGATGCCCCTGAGGCTGTTGACGAAGCACAACATTGCTGAATTGAGTGAAATTCGCAAAGCCCTGGAGAGGGAGAAGTCGCACATTGCCGCTCTCCTTGCCGAACTCGATGCGCCTCTCGCTCCGCCTCTTGCTCCGCCTCTTGCTCCGCCTCTTGCTCCGCCTCTCCCAGAAGTCACAGCTCCGAGGCCCGCCCTGTGGGGGCTGCACGTGGAGGACACGGAGGAGGACGAGGAGAAGGGCAGAGCGCAGGTGGGGAAGGAGGAAGGGCAGAGCAGGGTGATGCATGAGCTGCATACGGGGAGCTTAGTGAGTGTGAATGACAAAGAGAGCCGCGGAAATGCGGGAGAGGAAGAAAGGAGGACAGGAGATCGAGTAGTTGGGGTGAAAGTGGAACTTGAAGATTTTCGGGAGGGCATAGGCTGTGGAAGAGATGGCGACAGAAATGTGGAGGAGACGAGCGAGAAAGACCTTCGGAACTGCATGCTGGGGAGGGAACAAGGAAGCCAAAAGGAGTGCGCGGTGAGCAGGTTGTCGGGAGATGAGCAGTTGGGTGAAAAGGAAGAGTCTGAGGTTCTTCTGGATGGTGAGATTAATAGCAAGGAATTGAACGCGCCATGGATGGTTGAAGGTCCAATTGGTGATGGGATGGGGACGAGGAAAGCTAAGTGTGTGAAGGTGGGGTGGCATAAGGCTGTGAACGGTACGTTAGAAGACAGAGGAGAGAGTACGGTTCAAGGGGACACGCGTGAGACGAATACCGTTGAGAAGGGGCCGCCATGGAGGAAGGGAGGTGGCAAACATATGAGGAGCGCGGTTTCTCGTGAGAGGAAGAAGTCATCGACTTGCACTTGAGGGCCTCTGCTCCGCCGTTACAGGCTCGCCTTGGTAGTCGTTCCATTCTTTGGAGGGTGTGGAGAGCAGCGACTGGTGCGACGGAGTTGAAAAATCCGAGGAACTCCATAGAGAGAGAGGCCGATTCGGTTTTTAAGTGGGGCTGTTTCAGTGGGAACGTGGGAGGTTGATCTGTCGTGCTATTGACTGAGGGATGCGCAAACGGTTTATGGGTGACTTTTTTTAAATGGTCATAGATGTGGGCATAATCGACTCTACCTGATCGGGGTCCAGTAGCTTTTGGGTTTTGATCGCCTAGCTCGATCTTCTTTAACGTTTTCTTATGGGGTAGCATGGCTCGATCTTCGCTCTGTATGGTGAGGACAAAAGAAGCAGACCTTATATTTTTTTTACAAGTAGAGAGTATAATATGTCACTCGCGATAGAGCCGAACGGCTTCCCCATTGCTTTGAAATAGCTGTTATAGAGGACGGACATAGTAGAGGCCCAGTCGAGACTGACTAGCAATAGTGCTTCGTTTCCAGTACATATGTAGGGGAGTGTGACGTTACATGTACGCCGTGTCTTGTGTCGTTTATTCCAACTGCAACTGCGCGCCGATGCTTGTTCCATGTGCGCATGTCGTCCGTACGAACACCGAAACATGCTGCACAGTACCCTCCCCTAATGTTGTCCACCCTAGTACTTGAATAACCTAAGAAATTCGCCCTGATTTTGACGAAACCACTTTTAATACCGTAAGTCTGTGTTAATGTATTAGGGGTTGTAACATAACCTAAATATTTTTCAATACAAAATCTGTTAAAAGAAACGACTTTCAAACATGGGTCGCGCTATTCCGTTAGACGGCAAGTACGGATAAAATCTAATAAATTGTACGCTAAATGTACGGAGCCAATAGGAGCTCGTGTAGTTAAATGTACAGCACCAATAGGAGCTCGCGACAGGCCCCGCCGGGCGGCTAATGCGCCTCCGTACAGAGAGATACAGTACGGCTGCAGACCAGACTCTAACATAAGACCGCCTTCCTATTGTTAACACGGACTTCCTTATATTTTCAAATTCCAAGATTTTCGCCCAATATTTGCTGAAACCATATGGCGAAAATATTAGGAGGGAGAGTACTGAACTGTATAGCCCACTGCCCCATCCGTACGAGTGCTCCGTCCGTACGAGCGCGCTGTCCGTACGGCCATGGCGGCACCGGACGCGCGGCGCCTGCTCCTGCCCGGCCTCCTCCGCCTCCGCCTCCTCCCCACGCCTCCGCCTCCTGCCCTCGTCCTCTCCAGTCGTCTCCTCGCTTCACTTGCCTCCTCGTTTTTTTCCTTTTCCTTGCTTCTCCCGACTTCCCATACACTGAATATGTCTGAGCAGAGCCCCTCAGTTTAAGCCCCTCGTGGCAGGCACTTCGGCTTCACTTCTGCAATGCAGGCTGCCTGCTGCCTCTGGGGCAAGCGTGCTGCCCCTGCAGGGCTTCAGGGTGCGCTCGCGTCATCCCCCGCGCGCGCAGCGAGGGAGCTGAGACTGCGAGAAAATGGAGCCAGCCCTGCGCACCGCAGAGGACACTCTCTCCTCTTCCCCAAACTCTACTCCGACAACTCTCGCGGCGGATCTCTGGGGAACATCCCCTATTCCTTGCTGCCAATTGGCACGCCCAGGCGTGTGCGCGTCTCCGAGAAGCAACGCGCAAGAACGGGGGCTCGAGCCTCTGGGCTTTCTGCAGGAGCCGCTTCCCCTCCCTCTTCGCCTCTGATTGAGGATGGAGCTCCCATGGATGTGCCCCCTGAGGCGCAGTTCGCGGCTCCCGTCACCTCCTCTCTGATGCCGGCGGAAGTTCTCTTTCGATGGAAGCCTCCTCGTTATGTGTGGCGGGCTCTAGCAGCCGTTCTCATGGCGGGCCAGGTATGGTGCAACGCCATCAGGGAATAGCTTCTAGGTTTGATTTCTTTTTAGGACACCTTAGGAGACTATTTTGAAAGCATAGATGAGCATCAAGGTGAGTATCACGGATGCTTTGTTGTAGTGGACGTATGTGAAGCGGTGTAGTTGACGGTTGCTAAATGCGACTCTCGTGCATACGTTAGCGGACCGTTGCATTTGCCTATGTTTTGAGGAGGCGTTGGGAGCTTGTTCTTTAAAAGGTGGAAGTAAAATTGTTCTGTGAGGCAGTTCTGAATTTTATAGTTCCCTAGCAGCAACTCGTATTTTCCTTCGGGTTTAGAAGGAACCTTTTCTTGCTTCAGATTTGGGCAAGGCTGCAAAAACATTAAGTGCATAGGATGTTTAGTGGAAGGGGCGCCACGCTGTCTTGTTTTCCTCGTAGTGGACATTTTCAGTGGTGAGACGCGTCTCGCCATAGAGCCCCGCGTCTCTGAATGGCCCACACTCATTCGCGTGTGGCCGGAGGAGCCCTCCGCCGGGCGGCAGGTGGTGGCACGCGTCCTCTCCGGCCGCGTGCACGTGCGCAACACGCTGACGCAGCTGGCGGAGGTGGGGCCAAACTCGCTCGCCGTGAGCCTTCTTACAGCCTGCTTCGTCGGGATGGCCTTCACGATTCAGGTACTGCCGTGTGCAACCTTCTGTGTTTGCAGAACTAAGCTAGTTAAACGACCCTGCTTGTATACACCTTACGTGCAGACTTGGGCAGAATACGGTTCAGAGGAAGGGAGGGAGGCTATTGTGATTGACGCCATGAGACTTTCAGCCAGCAGCTTTCTTCTGTTTCAACTTATTTCTGGCCAATTGGTCGCTTTCGTCACTTTTGCTTGCTAGCACATATACCATGGTTTAAGCCTTCATCACTGGTGATGAGCCATGTCTTAATCAACTCACTGCAATCTTATCCAAAGGCGTTTCTTTCTTTGACCCCCTGAAAGCCCTGTTCCTTTTCGTGTGACTTATGCGGTTTGCCCTGCAAATTTCTGCAGTTTGTGCGCGAGTTCACGCGGTTGGGCCTCACGCGATCAGTGGGAGGCGTGCTGGCCCTCGCCATGTCGCGGGAGCTCTCCCCTGTGGTGACTGCCATCATCATGGCCGGACGGGTTGGGAGTTCGTTCGCAGCTGAACTTGGGACCATGCAGGTTTGTCCCTCGGCTTCTTAATTCTCAAATTGGAGTTTGCGTGTTGAGTAATCCGGGGAATCAGTGCTTGTAAACACCTCTGATTAGCTTTTTTATAACCAATGCTTTTTGGCTACGCCTCACTTTCTATTCTACGTCCAACCCTATCGTCATTAACAGCACCCTTTCCTTGTATGATTCTTTTCTGCATGTTGATGTCATTTGATTCAGTTACTTGGTTTCTTAACAGCACCCTTTCCTTGGATGATTATTTTCTGCATGTTGATGTCGTTTGATTCAGTTGTTTGGTTTCATCGCTTGCCTCAACCGCATGTTGCTCATTGGTGGGTGTGATTGGTTGGTTGGCAGGTCTCGGAGCAGACCGACACCCTGCGCGTGCTGCGGACCGACCCGGTGGACTACCTTGTGACCCCGCGCGTGCTCGCGTGCTGCGTGGCGCTGCCCGTCCTCACGCTGCTCTGCTTCACGGTCGGCCTCGCGGCGAGCGTGCTGCTCGCGGAGGCAGTGTACGGGGTCAGCTCCAACATCATTCTCGACTCGGCAGCGCGGGCACTGCAGGTGGGGGGGGGGGAGGGGAAACTCATTGCCCAGCCGTGCTGAATTACGTCCAAAAAGCCGTGGCAGTTATCAGTACAGAATCTATGATCTCCAAATGCAGGAGGTTATCATTAGTAGAATGTTCAGTTTTATGGTTCCAAAGGTTCATTGCCATGTTCTCTCAGCTTCCGTTTTTCAGACTACATCATGTTTTTGTTCAGTTGGGATTCGCTGCTTGATCGGTGCGTACAACAGTGGGTCTTGTTTTTTTATGTCAATGGGTTTTTAGGGTTTTCAGTGGTATCCAATGCGTAGACAATGGTGGGCACCTCAGAATTGAAATCACAGTGATGTTGGGGTTGTACGTCTCCATTTTAGGTCCAGCTATGTATGGCCTGAAAATAAACCGCTGTAGGTTCCAATTTGCGGTCCAATCATTCACCCGCTCAAAGCAGTAACCTTTTCTTGTTGACCCTTACTGCGATAAAGTGAAGTTACGTATTTCAGCTGACACAGCCCTTGCTGCAAGAGTCTGGTGCCTCTGTTCAATGCCCTCGTGATCTTGAAGTGAATGTTGTCTTCTTGTTTCTGTCGGTTTGCAGGCTTGGGATATCTTTAGCATGATGGTGAAGTCTGTCGTCTTCGGCGGCATCATCGCCGGCGTGAGCTGCTCGTGGGGGACCACCACGTCAGGAGGAGCGAAGGGGGTGGGAGAGTCCACAACGTCAGCAGTTGTAATCTCGCTCGTCCTTGTCTTCATATCCGACTTTGCCCTCTCGTGGTGCTTCTTCCAAGGCGCTGGCGATGCCCTCAAGGCTTGCATGGGATAAACATGCTCCGTCAACAATGTGGGGGTCGCTGCGAGCATGCAGCCTATCTCCCGTCCTCGGCATGTTCCTGTGGCGAGGGCCGGCCCTGCAGCCCCTTGGAAATTAGGCTTTGAGGGGAAGGGGAAGGAGGGGCGGGCCCCCGTGCAGCGCCGACAGCCTTCAACGCGGGGCGGAGACTTGGTCACCATGGACTTGTTTTGAGCGCTTTCATCTAGTCGTTTGCTAGAGAGCGTTGCCTCTGGCAGTGAGGAATGAACGTGGTGGACTGATGTCAACGTTTCTTTAATTGATCGGCATCTCCTTGAGAGGCGTCTGCCCGTGGAGGAGTGTTTCAAGAGGGCTGATGCGTTCGGAGAAAGGGAGTGGAAAGGGGCGAGTTAACCGCAGACTGTGCACGTGAGAGTCAAGAACCGCAATGCAAACTTGGGCACGATGTGCAACTGCTGGTCGCTGCCCAACGGAGGCAGACGAGGCGGAGTGTGCGGGTTATCCTGAACATACTCACAGTTCGTGCCAAAGGTGCCTTAGTCATGCCGCTGGCACTCCTGTACACTCTGTTTGAAAAAATGGAACCGAACATAAGGTCCTGCACCTAGTAACTACCTGCTGTTTCTTGATTATCCCTACGAAGGAAGCTTTTCGTATAATCCCTTGTGCCTACCGGATGCGATTCCTTTATGTCTTCTTCCTACTCTACCCTTGCCTCTTTGAAAAGCAGGAGATCGAGAAGCCCTTCTGCAAATAGAAATTCGTTTATGCTATGTGCCTATTTGTTGTTCCACATAATGAACGGTAAGTCTACAAGCCGTTTGTTGAAGTTCAAGAAGACGTCTGTTTCATTGGGTGCTTGAATGCCGACTTTGTTCCTCCATACGGGCTGGAAGTCAGGGCGGTCCTTGAAGATGGGCGAGGTGGTGTTGGAGATGCCAAAGTCTTCGTTGGCCTCGTCGTCGAAGAGGAGGTCGGAGGAGTTGTAGGCGAGCCACGTGAGGGTGTTGAGGAGCGGCACAGTGGGCACGCTCTCGTTGCAGTTGCGGAAGAGCGGCGCCCAGAGGGGCTTCACGTTCACGAGGATGAGGTCGATGCTGTTCTCCGTCGGCAGGCCGCTGCAGTTGCCCGTCGCGCTCGCGGGCGCCGCCAGCGTGCTGTTCCACAGGTCGCTTTTGAGGGTCTGCGGGGGGTTGCAGGGGACGCCGTTGATGGCCGTGTCCGTGCATATGTTGAGGTAGCGAGGGTACATCTGCGTAGGACCCCCGAGGGAGTCCGTCAACACCGGGAGGATTTTGAAAATGGGGGGGGAGTCCATCCATTTCATTCGCGTCCAATCTGTTGGAAATTATTCGTGCATGGAACTTCTGACACATCGACTATACTTTAACGAAAGTTCCAGAACTTGGAGAACTTGGAGAAGCGAGAGCAGCACTTACCTTATAAAAGAGGTCCGCCGAGGGAAGCCTTGCGATGCCGTCCATCCACGGCCGGCCGCTCAGTACGCAGTTGTTCTGGAACCAGTTCTGGCAGCTCACCCAGCCGGACAGCTGCCGCGTGTTCACCATCAACGCGTTGCGCACCACGTTGCTGCGGTCGGAGCACACCCACCCACACGAGCATGGCATGGGCATGAGCGTGCGCACTGGCATGCGCACGGAACATGGGCACATGGGCATGGGCATGAAGCATCCGAGGGAGCGCCACTCACAACTTGCCGTTGTTGATCTTGAAGCCGTCCCACGTGCCGATGCAAACGATGCCGTCAGCGATGACTCCCGAGGTCGCCCAGTCGTAATACACGCAGTGCTGCCCGCCCTTGACGTAGTTGTGGTACAGCCAGTTCACTGCACGCACGCGGGGCCATTGCCAGAGTGCGGCGACGCTCGAGTCAGACCTCCAGCCGGCAACTACGCTTTTAGTTGCTGCTGCTTTGTGGGCTCTCCGTGTGGAACCTGATACGTTCAGGCTTCAGGAGGGGTGTACCACATGTCGAGGAATGGTCGGTTCATCCAGCATGAGCCCAGTTCAAATCTTGCTTCCAAATGGAGAGTGAGTTCTACCTGGATTGTGCCATTTTCCGTTGAAGTAGATTCCCGCACCATCGCCCCAATAGTTTTCCGCATCAGCTTCTATGTAGTTTTCTTCGATGTTATTCCAAAAGCAGTCGGCAATAAAGCTTGCCCCCCAACCGCATGCGATGCCAAATTTGGTGAAGTTGTGAATGTAGTTATTGCTGATAGTCACTCCAACTGTTCCCCAATGGAGGAGAATCCCTTGCAGTGTGCCTGGACCAAGCTAGCGTTGCAGTCAGACTTCAGCATTTATCCTTTTCCATCTCGAAAGGAACAAGCTGCTACGTATCACTTTAGCAATTACAAGTTTTTTCACATAGTTTAATGGCGTGAATCTTTTGGGCTGTCCACCGCAACGGGTAAGAAGCACATACGCGGAAGTTGCGAGGCGTCACTACCACATTCCATGACACGCAGGCAAGAAAGCGCACGGAAGGAGGAGAGTGACATGTCCATTGAGGGAGTCAGCAAAGCTTTGGGGTCACGCGGCCACTCGCCTATGATTTCACAGTTGGACAGCACGTTCTCGGAGCTCGTCAGTGTGCCGGCATCGCCGCTCCTGCCGAACCGCACAACTGCCGGGTCGTCGTACGGATTTCGCACAATAAGACTATCGAACCTAGATTTCGCTGTCCTGTAGATGTCGAACCGTCCAATTATTGTGAACTGCACGAGCCAGGCACAAAATCGAATGAGGAGAGATGTCGCTCCTCCTCCTTTGTGACCTCGATCCTGTACTTCGTGCAAAGCTGTTGCAACGAGAAGAGAAACTACCTATGGAAATAACCGCGTAGTTAAGGATTAAATAAATGTTGACAGTTTATGATGTTGACTTATTTGGGAAAAGGCAATAGCGCGGTGGAAGCATGCTCGGTTGCCAGCTCACCGTCTGGCTCGAGAAGAACAGTTGGGAGGGAGGGGCTCACATCGAAGAGAGACACGGCGTAGGAGTTGTAGACATGCACGGCGGGACACGTGCTGACCGGGTCGAGCCCCTGCTCCGGAGCGTTGCAGCCGCTGCTCGCGTCCTGCCCGGGGGGGGCGGGCGAGAGCTGGACGTTGATCCCGGAGATGAACACGTTGTGCGTGTTGTATATGCGGAGGGGGGGGAAGGAATCGTTGATCGTTTTGAGCCAAATGGGGGATCCATTGGAGTCACAGGGCTGCAAAATTGTGCATGAAAATGACTCGTCTAGATAGACAGAATCGGTGAGAGTGAGAGACTTTCTGAAGAGAAGGACAACAGTCGACGAATTGCTGTAGTCTTGCCGCCGGTAGATGTCCTTGACATTGTTGACCATGAGCGTGGTGTAGTTCTCGCTGGAGCACGGGCCTCCCTTGGGAATGGTGAAGCCTGGGATTTAAGGAAGGAGCAGCACTGTTACTTGGGAGGGCCGACGCCGGCCACGCTTTCACCTGACGACTCTTCCGACAATGCGACAGCGCAGCAGCCAGTGACTCTCTCACTCTTTTGAATGCTTCAGAAGCGATTCGACTTTCAGGCAGGAAACGTTCGCCTGCCCCAATGGGCGTCTGTCATGGCAGAAATGTCTATAGCGTGCAAATGCGCCGCGTTATATCTGGGCCTGGACAGTGTTTCTGATAATCTCGACTGAGGACGAGGGAGCGCGTCCTCGTAGAAATTTATTGACATATATGTTTGGGTCAATCAAAAGGCAGCTAATGCTGGGGGCTTACATGTTACTGCGAGCTGTGGTCTGGCCGTCAAGAGAACGCACAAGAGTCCGACCTGAACAAGCTAAACCCAGCCGAGAAAAGAGTCGATCACATACTTTGTTCTGTCAGCACAGCTCGCAGCGCCACACATCACACTATTGCGCTCCATAGCGCGATACTCCCCTTGTCTAGTTTTGGCATTGATGATAAAATCCGAATTCGCATATGATGTACTCAGTGAATGAGCGGATCCCGACCAGCGGACCCACCTTGAGCAAAACACATCCGGCAAATGAAGGCGCGCGAATCCCTCCACACGCTCTGCCTCTCACACATTTCTCCATATTCTCTGCGAAGCACGGGAGGCAGATATTTCAGATACCCGCCTTCAGTTCTCTCTCCTCTTCACCACAAGTTTTCCACTCGAGGGACAATTTCTTTGCAAGTATTTTCTACGCATTCCGAAAATGCATTATTAATTTTCGTTTCTCTCTGAATTCGAAAGCTCATCAGCTCATGAGCTCCCTCCCTCAGTCAGTGAGGCAGTCAGTCAACCTGCGGGCGGCGGTGATGGCGCGGAGGCGATCGGTCCGTTTGTCCGAGCGCCGCCGCGCAGCCCTTTTAAAGGCGCCCGCCGCGCCCCGCCATTCCCGGGCAGCCCAATCAAAACATTTTGCGTTGCCCGCCCGCGCTGGGCGCTCGCTTGGCTCGGCCCGGCCGTTCCCGGGCCAGCCGCCAAAACGTTTCCTGCTGCCCGCTCGCTTGGTCGGCGGAGGCGTTTCGGCGGGCGCGCTCGCACCTGCGGAAGGTGCCCCGCTCGAGCGTGCGAGGGACCGCGCCACGTGGCCGGGGTGTGCGCCGAGCGGGGCGCCTTCGCACTTGTGGCGACGGGGCGGTTCGCGCACAGGACAGGCTCGAGCGTGAATCGATCGCACTTTCGTTGAACAAGAACATGGATGCGGCATGGGTCTCGCGACGACGATGAGGCCATCAAATGTACATGGACAAAACCATCATGGGGAACCACGAGGAACTGGTCGCAAAGGACCTAAGCACAAACGAAAGAAGCGAGGAGCGGAAAACTACGCCCAAGCACAACGCAACCCTAGAAGCAGCCGCTTAAAAACCACTTTCATTATACTATTATTAACAACAACAAGAGAGTTAGTCGTCGCCTGCCGCTGCATGCGGCGCTCGCTCTGGCAATGCACAGACAGGTCCCTCCTCTCTCTCACGGCGCGGCGGCAGCAGCAGCAGCAGCAGCAGCAGCAGCAGCAGCAGCAGCAGCAGCAGCAGCAGCAGCAGCGGGCGGTGCCTCGGAGGGGACCGCGGTGTCCGGCTTGACGGCGACGTTCTTGAGGTCGAGCAGGCCCTGCTCCTTCAGCTTGGGGTCGAACCGCAGCGACTCCGCGCACTTCCGCGCGGCGAAGCCCTCCTCGAGCTCGCCCTCCACCCGCCGCGCGACCTGCTTCAGCGCGCGGACCGTCGGGGGCCCCGGAGCCGCACCCGCCACAGCCGCGCGCTCGGCCTCTGCATGCATGCATGCATGCATGCATGCATGCATGCATGCATGCATGCATGCATGCATGCATGCATGCATGCATGCATGCATGCATGCATGCATGCATGCATGCATGCATGCATGCATGCATGCATGCATGCATGCATGCATGCATGCATGCATGCATGCATGCATGCATGCATGCATGCATGCATGCATGCATGCATGCATGCATGCATGCATGCATGCATGCATGCATGCATGCATGCATGCATGCATGCATGCATGCATGCATGCATGCATGCATGCATGCATGCATGCATGCATGCATGCATGCATGCATGCATGCATGCATGCATGCATGCATGCATGCATGCATGCATGCATGCATGCATGCATGCATGCATGCATGCATGCATGCATGCATGCATGCATGCATGCATGCATGCATGCATGCATGCACCGGAAGGGAGGGCAGTCAGCCGCAGGGAGCAGGCAGGCAGCAGGCAGTGCACTTGGCAACTCGCCATCCACAGGGTGCTCATTCCCATTGAAGCATCGTGCGTAGCAGGATCATCCTTCTAAGGCAACACACCTCCGCCACAAACAAGGGTGAAATTCGCTGAGGCAAATGCGACTTCATCCACGGCCGCAAGTCCGCATAGCACTATGAAGTTGTTCCTTGACAAGCCGTGTTTGACCCTTGTCTCTCACCTGTCATGAGAAGTTTGCAATCGAGAGGATTCTCCCACCGATCCTGCATCATTCCTCTGTCGTTTCCGGGAGGCGTCAATCCAATCTCTGCCATCCACCTGTCTCGTACGGCCTCCAGAAGGGCCTTCGATGGTCTGTCGATGTGCTGAAGTTTCACCCACCAGCACTGCCGGGGCATTCTCGCAAAGTGCAGCCTCATGCTTGGATAAACCTGCGCATGAAGGCAAATGTCAGCCTCGAAGACTCTACTCAGTTGAGGAGGGAGGCAAACCAGCAACTTACGAGATGCGGGGTCAACTTCGAATTTTGCCACTCTCACAAAATCAGTCGAACACAAGATGAGCATGACATTGGCCGGCTCCTCACCTGGCGAGAGATGCCAATGTACTGCAGAGTCTTGCTTTCGTCGAACACGGCGTACACGGTCGCTTTGGCCCCCGCCCGCGTGCAGTCCGCGATCCGCCCCTCCTCGGTGAGGTACGGAACGAAGGGGAGGTCCTGCAGGGGGACCGCCCCCCCCCCCTCCTGCTGCTGCTGCTGCCGCAGCTGGGCGGCCTGCCTCGCGCGGTACTCCTCCTGGGCCTGCGCAGCCCCAAAACAGTCAGGAAATGGAGAATCAGACACAGTTTCTTCATGTGTGCTTCTTCCCAAAACGCACAAAACATCCATCCCTCGTGGTTGGTGTGTTGCACGTCCACAATGTGAATGCTCTTTACAGGCAAAACAAATTTACTTCTGCAATCTGTAGAATTGAGCAAACCCCCTAACTGGAATACTCAGCCCTCTTCTATTCTTGTTCGAGATTGATCTGCCCTTTAGTCTTTACAGGATTACAGCAAATGCTTACGCTCGAGTATGAAACCTGTGTTTCCCTGCCATTCGTTGCTGTATTGCACCAAACGAAGACACTTTGAAGCTCACAAACAAAGACTGCCTGGAGTCCCATATTCTAAGGCTGTTGCCTTTCCTAATGGAGAATCGGCAGACCTGGGCAGTGAGCTGTCGAGTTGCCTCCGCATGCGCATCCGCAGCAGCAAGTTTCTGCTTCCATTTCGGCTCTGCTCACATGCCACAACTCCTCTCAGCCCCACACTCCTTTGCCAGCCCAAAACCTGGCGGAAGATGAGAGAAGCAATTGCTGAACAAGAGGAGAGAAAAATGCCAAAAGTCAAGGGTCCTAATTTCTCTGACGACTTCTTTGCCGCAGTCCGGGCAAACATGACTTGTCTTGCAAGCGGCGGCTGTAGCAGAGGCGAGAGCGGAGCAGTACCCGCAGAGCAGCGCGCGAGCAGTCGCACGTGCGCAGCGGCGGAGGAGGCGTCTCCCGCCGGCCTGCTTCCAACCCGCCCCGTCCCATCAAGCGCGCACTTCACAGTAAATCCTTGCTCATTTGGCAGGACATGCTCGCCAGGTTACTGTAAGAGTTCACTTTAATTTTGTTCATTGCTTGGAAAAACTTCCGAAGGAGAGAATCTAAAGTGATGCATCTTCGAGTTTGAAGGTGCCAAAAGTGTTCATATGAAAAGTAACAAATGATCAGCGTTCCTTCTTATTCAGCTTTGGAAGGTGTCGCTCTGACTCATTTAAAAAAACGTGATCATGAGACTCCAGACACGCAGCCAGAAAGAAGTGCAGTCACTAATTCGAATATGTGATTTTGCAGAAACTATTCCTGTACATTTTGGTGGCAAAGGACCTAATGGGTTGCACTTGAGCCCCGACAAACCAGAAATTTTGCGCATTAGGACAACTTGAGTCTTGGAAATAACATGACCAGGAAAGATATCATGCTTGCAAGCAACTTATGCGCAATGATATTGTCGCTAGACCATTAATTAAACAAATCAACCTTGTCACCAGATAGGTTAGCGAGTGTGCACGTTCATCTGCTGGGTTAGGCGGGTTGCGGAACGACGTGTTTCAAACGATTTAGAAATGATTTCTGGTGCTGATGCATTGGGCTCTAAGAAGAATAGGACTTGGAAGGAAATACTAGAAAAATAGAAGACTCAAATGCGAAACGTGTAGTAACTAAAGGTTTTGTAGGCGGTAAGGAAATGAAGTGTGTGGGGAACCAAGCAGAAAGGCTTGCTACAATGCCAGTAACATAGCTCGAAGCGATAAAAGCTGCTTCTCCTCCTGGAAATTAAGGTGTTTTAAGCCCTCAACGATAATGGCCCCAAGGTCCAAAGCTTCACGCTCGTCACAATGCCGGACAGTTCAGGAACATTTGGCCAATGCTGCTTTAGGGTAGTGCGTTCCTGCAAGTTGAAAGAAAATTCTGTGAACTGCATTTCAAACATTTCAAACAAAAATTATTGCTCAAGGTTCACCTCCACTGTGGAGAATTCATCGCACGCCCTCCGCCACATCCGTACTTTCCAACTGGCGGCGCGTGAACTGCAGGAAAAAACCCAGAGGGAGGAAAGAAGGGGAGCACGCAGTTGAGTCTGCGAGCATCCTATCCAGGCAGCTCGCAACAGTGAAACGGAACACGCACAACCCTAACGTCTGAGCGGCAATGCTTGAGGAGGGAGACAAGGATCATGTGAAGCCCTGCGGCGCATGCAGCGCGCACTGTGCGCAGCACGCGAGAGGGAGGGCTTCGGCGAGTACGCGAGGAGGCGGAGGAGGGGCCGCGCAGCGTCCTCTCAAGAGCTGCCCTCGCGGCAGGGGCAGCAGCGGCAGCCATGGCGACTTCGCCAAAACCTAGCGCCTGCCAGAGGGCGTCCTGAAAGCTGAGAGCGGAAGAGGGACAGGGAGAGGGAGAGGGAGCGGGAGCGGGAGCGGGAGAGGGAGAGGGAGAGGGAGAGGGAGAGGAAGCGCGAGAGCGAGGGACAGGGAGAGCGCGAGGAGAGGGAGAGGGAAGGAGGCCGAGAAGGCAACTCCACGTGGCAGTGCCACGTGGGTTTAAAGTGCGCGCGATCCGCGGCGGGCGGGCAGCGATTGGCCGGGAAGGATAGGGGGAGGGGGAGGGGGAGAGGGGGGAGGGGAGAGGGAGGGGAGAGGGAGGGGAGAGGGGAGAGGGGGAGAGGGGAGAGGGGAGAGGGAGAGGAAGCGAGAGGCGGAAGGAGGGAGGGAAGCCATGGCTGCCGCCGCGCGGTGCGGGGCTGCCATTAGCGCGGCAGGTCCCCATGGCGCATGTGACGGTGCTCACTGGACCGTCCTCTGCTTCCGCCACTGCCACGCTCTGTCCTCGTCCTCCTCTCCTATTCCTCGCTCCTTCTGTCGCCAGCGCTGACCCGCTCGCTCGTGGACCTCTCTCCCTCTCTCTCGCTCTCTCTCTCTCTGTCTCTCCCTCTCTCTCTCTCGGTCCTCTCCCTCTGTCTGTTTCGCAGCACGGAACAACCTGGCAGGACCTCTGACGCTTGTGCGCGCGTGCCTGCCTGCAGAACACCGCGGCTCTGAATGTGGAGGCCGGCGAGTGTCTGCTTCCGCTGGACTTTGGAGGTGGGTTACTTCCGGAACCTTGCTCATTTTTCGTCGGACCTGAGGCAGCAAACAGCTTCCCAATATGAAGAACAAACGCAACTTAGTTGTCCCAGTTACGTAGTTTCTGGTTTGAACCATACAGCCGGACGGCTAACAGCAGCAAGCTCTTCTAAAGCAGGCAATGCTTAAGTTGTATGATTAGTTTGTTTGTTAACTAGTGCACGGTTGCGACATGTACGCAGTGCTATTCAGTTGACCGGCTTCCAGCATGAGCAGAGTTCTGCTGATTGTTGAAATTTCTCCTATTATTAAATACGTCAAAGTCAGTGCTATTAAACCGCTAAAGCTGCAAGATAAGCAATTTTGACAGCCCTCTGTACGAAATTGCAGGACTTGCGCTGAGAGAAGGCCAGTGACAAAGTCAACTGCACAAAACAGACTGGTCGTCACATCCTCGGGTAGGCTTGATAGTCTGCGGATAGACTCATAAGTGCCACGACATCATTTCCAAATGACCCTTGAAACCCCAGAAGTTCCTGCTGTATGTTTACTTAGAATGTCTTCAACCTTTTGGATGCGTCCTCACCCGCTGCTTTGGCAATGCAGGGCACGTGAAAGTGTCGACACTGGCGGTCATTGTCTATCAAATGATGTAACTCTGGCTATCATCGGGCATCATGATGACATTGTATGTGCTTGGTGTTTTGGGCTAGAGTAGCCGCGGCTGACAAATTCACAAGCCCTAAAACCGGTGCTGTGGGAACGGAGCGGTTCCGTGAAAATGCGGCGAATGGAACCTACTGGGGAGACCCGTATGCGCTACCCCTTGAAAACATCGCACTCGTGCTCAAGCTGCTTCCGAGCATCTGCAACTTCCAAGAAACTCTGCCCGTCTTCCGCCGTCTAGCTGGTCTCTTTCGTTGCATTTTAGAAAGGCACATCCCACTTTGCATCCGTGTGTTTGCTTCTTAAAGAAGGGCAAATGACCATGTCAGGAAGTGTGTCCATCGCAGGCTAAATCAAGGGGAGTCGGTCATGGTGGTGTTCGACACGGGGATTGAGAAGGTCAGAGCGGCCCCTGAGAACCCCAAAGTGAGAGAGGCAGAGGGAGGTAGCTGTTCGGGTGCCCCCAGCAGCGGGCGAGGGAGACTGACCCTCTCCCTCTGCCTCTCCCCCTCCCTCTCCCTCTGCCTCTGCCTGTGCGCGTGCAGGTGGCGGCGGAGGCGAAGTGCGGCGAGAACCTTCTGCGCGTGGCGGAGCGCTGCGGGGCGCTCGTGCCCACTGCGGTGCGTCAGGGCTACCTGCCGCAGTAGAAGAAGTCGTCACCTTTCTGAGTCTGCGTGCTGCAGTGGTGGAGGATCATGATTATCGAGAGTTTGAGCACAGCTTTGTTCCTTTGCCTCCAGGATTTTTGCTACGAGGGTACGTGTTGCCACTGTGAGATGGAGGTGGAAGGAGGAGCTCACGAGGTTCGTGCGTTTAATTTTCCCACTCGTCCAACTCCTCTTCTGCAGCTCACCCTTTTGTGCATTGCTTTCCGTCAGTTTAGGGTTCACGTGATCGAGTCGTAAGCACAGAAGTGTCAGGTTTGCGCCATTATGTTTGATTTAGCCTTAAGCGTCGTCCAAGTTTTACCTTCACACTGCAGAGCCACCTTCGGCTCCAAGGTTCTAAAGTACATCTAAATCAGAGTTCCTCGTGGGTTCACTGCACATAAGCGAACATAAGTACAAATGTTTAAAGTGTTTTAACAACTCAGAACGCACGAGTCATGCACACGGTCAGAGAATGCATAGAACCTGTGCCGGCATTGACCGTGGCGATGCCCTCCCTGCAGGTGGGCTATCGAGCGAGCACCGCCGATGAAGAACTCGTTCGGAGCTGCATTTGTCCGGTCAGTGACTCACAGACTCACAGTCTGCCTCACTGCCCGCCCGCCCGCCCGCTGGTGCTGGTGCTGACGCGCGGCTCTCCTCTCCTCTCCTCTGCTCCGACCCCATGAGTGCAGGTCCCCCCGCGCGGCGGCCCGCTCGTCGTGCGCCTCCTCAGCGAGGAGACGGCCTGGAGCGAAGGCGTGCTCTGACCCGCCCCGCCTCCGCCCCGCCCTGTCCATGGCGGCGCGCCGGACCAGCAGCGCGCGCGGCCTTAGTGCTGGAGGGGCTCCTAGACGCGCTCCTCCTCTTCCTCTTTCCTCCCCGTCCTCCTGTGCTCGCTCCTGGGCGGGCCTGCCCGCCTGCCTCTCAATCAATCAATCAATCAGTCAATCAATCGATCAATGAATGAATGCCATCCGTCCGACCGCTGCCTGCCTTCTCCCACCTTTCCCTCCCTCCCTCCCTCCCTCCATCCATCCCTCCCTCCCTCCCTCCCTCGCCTGCCTCCCCCCTCTTCTCCATCCCTGCCGAGTGCCTCCCTCCCACCCTCCCTCCTCTTCGCCCCACCCTCCCTCCCTAGTCCCTAGTCCCTACTGCCTGCTTGTGCCTCGCCCCGCCTTCGCGCTGACCACCGACCAACCATCATCATCACGTCACGTCACATTAGTAGCGCATCTTTCCCCGAGCTGTGCGGTCCCCCTGCGCGTTTACAGTCTCTGTACGGCCTTTGCACGGCAATAAATGGCCGCGCACCGCGACAAACGTTGCCCGCGGGCGGCACCGCCATCATGGTAGGGAGGAAAGGCGGGCGCCACGTGGTCGCGCCATCCAGGAGGCCGCGACAGAGGCTTGGCGCAGGGCGGGAGGGGCGGGCATGCGCCATGGCGCGCGCGCGCCTCGGAGGAGGCGACGGGCCGCTATGGGTCGGTCGGCGGGCGATCGCTCATTCGAGGAGTATGCCAAAGACGGTGGGCATGGATGGCTTTTGTCGGGAATTCAATATTTTTCGTCTTAGAAATTGGGTAGTGATATTTCCACCCCTTTTTTGGATCCAAACACCCCTTCCCGGCCGGGCAGATTTCAAAAGGGATTAAAAACGGAAAATGCTTTTTTCACACCTTTTTGGAATCGATACCCCACCTTCTTCCGTCGGCTGATTTTATTTTTGCTAACCAAGGAAAATGATACCCCGTCACTGCATTTTGAATACTGTATCCCGCCTCCCTGAATTTTTTTGGGGGCGACTATTTACAGTGTACGGATTCTGAATGTAGTGTACGATTTCGCCGGGCAGCAAAAAAATCCTTTTTTTGGTTGCCGGCGCTGTTTCATACTTTTTAGAATAGATACAGACCTTTTTTCGTCGGATGTACGGATAGTGATTTGAAATGTACGAAGCGCGCGCGTCTACAAGGTAGAAGGGCGCAACACGTGGAGCGACATGATTGGTGCGGCAACATATGACGTGGCAAGTATGTTTGGGACCGTGACGTGACGAAACGAGACGCGAAAAAAGTGGAGTCCGCGGACGGCAGTCGGAAATGGCGGGAATTAAAACTGACAGAGGAAGATAGGGCACATAACGTAGCGTGTTTGAGGAAAAATCTGTCAGTTTTTATTCCCGCCATTTCCGACTGCCGTCCGCGGACTCCACTTTTTTCGCGTCTCGTTTCGTCACGTCACGGTCCCAAACATACTTGCCACGTCATATGTTGCCGCGACCAATCATGTTGCTCCACGTGTTGCGCCCTTATACCTTGTAGACGCGCGCGCTTCGTACATTTCAAATCACTATCCGTACATCCGACGAAAAAAGGTCTGTATCTATTCTAAAAAGTATGAAACAGCGCCGGGCAACCAAAAAAGGATTTTTTTTCTGCCCGGCGAAATCGTACACTACATTCAGAATCCGTACACTGTAAATAGTCGCCCCCATTTTTTTTTAGAGGGAAAGAAATATCTGCCAGCCCGAATCCGCTCGAAGTGGAAGATCCGTCCGCCACGAGATCGTTCGCGGGTGTCCGTCCTTCACACGTGTGTGTCCATCGCAGCTGTCGATTCCCTCGCAGATCGCACCACTGCAGGTCACCGTTCGATCTGCAGCCGGGCTCGATCTCAGCGAATGGAAAGCGCCCACGAGTCCCGTCAAAGCCGGATCGCACGTGCGAGTGCGCGCGTCCCTCGGCCAGAGATCTCGTGATTGTCAGCTCCCAGCCAATCAACAGCTGCCACGTGTTACATTTTTGACGTGGAAAATTTTGATTGGTCCAAGCTCTCAATGTACGAAATTTTGGGTTCCTCAAAGTTGCGACCGTACGCAATTCGTACGGACAAACTTTTGAGACGACTTTGGCGGATACGTGGGCACTTGCCATTCGCTGTGACCGAGCCCTGCTGCAGATCAAATAGTGATCTGCCGAGTTGCGATCTGCGAGGGAATCGACGGCTGCGATGACCGCACGCGTGAAAAAAAATTCAGGTAAGCGGGATATTCAAAATGGGGTGACGGGTTATCATTTTCCTTGTTTCGCAAAAATAAAATCTGCCGATGGAGGGTGGGTATCGATTCCAAAAAGGTGTGAAAAAAGCATTTTCCGTTTTTAATCCTTTTTGAAATCTGCCCGGCCGGGAAGGGGTGTTTGGATCCAAGAAAGGGGTGGAAATATCACTACCCTAGAAATTCATTAGAAACAAGCTTTTTCAGGGACACGTGTCGCCCTGGGAACGCTCCACGCCCCCCCTCTGCAAGTTGGTCGGCCAAATCAGCGCGACTACTGCCACCTGGCCGCCGTCGATTGGCCCGTCGTCCAGAGATCTTTTAGGACGGGCGGGCAGGCGGGCGTTATCACATTTCGGGCCGTTTCCGTTTCCGGCCGTACGCTCACACGCGCCGACTGGCGGGGGGCGGCGCGCTGACGTCACGCCCTGCTGCCCGCAGCGCACGTGGCGCGGCCGGGCCTTGTCGCGTTGCGCGGCGCGGTTCCCTGCGAAGGGCGACCGTCGGGGCCGACAGTTCCGTGTGCCGAGGGAGGCTCGCCAGTCGCGGGCTGCCACCGGGCGAGCAGCCTGAGATTTCACTTTTATTTGGCTCCTCCATTCAGGGACTGCCACGGGGCGCAGTCGGTGCAGATGCGGCCGTGGCGCAACTGCCGGCGGGAGCATGGAACCGCTCCACCGACGGCGGCCCCAACCGCCCCCCTCTCGCGGGGAAGGGGGCGCGCCCCCTTAAGGGCGGCCATGGCAGCAGCTCTCTGAATGCGCTCCGCCACTGCCCCGCCACTGCCCCTCCCCTCTCTTCCCCGTCCATCCCCTCCCCGCCCCTCCCCTACCTTCCCCGCACCTCCCCTCCCCTCCCATTGCCGCCCCTCCCCTCCCCTCCCCGCCCCTCCCCTCCACTCCCCGCCCCTCCTCTCCCCTCCCCTCCCCTCCCCTCCTCGCCCCTCCCCTCCCCGCATCTCCCCTTCCCTTTTCTCCCCGCCCCTCCTCTTCCCTCCCTGCCCCTCCCCTCCCCTCCCCTCCCCGCCCCTCCCCTCCCTGTCCCGCCCCTCCCCTTGCGAGGTCCCAGGGCGGCAGTTCCGCATTGCTGCGCCGCGTGGTCGCGAAGATGACAAAGAAGCGGATGGCGCGGGGAGAGGCCCTGCCTGTGGCGTCGGCGGCGCGGCAGGCAGGCGGGGCCGCGCGACTCTCAGGCGCGGTGGCGGCGCAGGCGCCGATGATGCTGGCGCTGGCGCTGTTCGTGTGGGCGCTCACCATCTTCCGCGCGCGGCCCCCCCTCGCCCCGCCGGGCGGCTGCGGCCCGGCCGGGGGCGCGGGGGCGCTGCTCGCGGGGCTGCTGGGCGGCGCGCGCCTCCCGCAGGCCGCGGTGCTCGCGGAGGGGCGGGGGCGGCCGCGCGCGCTGCTCGCCCGGGGGGACGCGCCCGCGCTCACCGTCTTCTGCGCGCCCAAGCCCTTCGGGAACGACTCCGATGGCACGCAGAGGCGGGCGCTGCTCTCTTGGCTCGCGCTTGACCCCGTGCCCAAAGTAGTGCTGCTGGGAGATGATCCGAGCTTCCTGGAGATTGAGAAGGAGTTTCCTGAGCATGTGTCAGTGGACGCGCACATAGATTACAATTTCAATGGAATTCCGCAGTTTCACAGCATTGTAGCACGAGCGCAGGCGGCGGATACGGAGCTTTCGATGATCATTAACGGGGACATCATTCTGCTGAACGATATCATGGCAGCCGTCGGGAAGGTCTCCGCCTCTTTCGACCACTGGGTCCTCACGGCGCCTCGCTGGGACTTGGGAGAGAGCTTCCCATTCAGCTTCGAACCGGAGGATATTCGGAAGTCCGGGAAGACGATGACAGCCATGGCTGCTGAAATTCGGCAGTTTGCAGAAGCCACTGGAAGCCTGCACACATATGGGGGCGTGGACTTTTGGCTGTGGAACAACTCTCCGGTGCCGCTCTTCGCGGACAGCATGCCCCCGTTCACCTTCGGGCGGTCCAAATACGACAACTGGTTCACGCACGAGATCATCGCCGCGGGGCTGCGTCAGCTGGTGGACGCGGGGGAGGCCGTGACCAACCTCCACGTGGCGCACGCCTACGAGCACGTGGCCACGCTCAGCAGCGGGAGCGCCCCCCCAGTGGCTGCGGGAAAAAACTTTTGGAGTTTGCGCAAGCGGAGCAGCTGGGAGATGTTCAACAACATCCATCTCGCCGAGACGCATGGCTCCTACACCAACCAGAAGGGCACCGCGCTGCACGCGCCATGGCGCCTCGCCGCCTGCTTCGAGCCCGCAGGTAGGCCGGAGGGGGTCTCTGGTTGTACCGCTCGTCCTCGTCTAATGGTTGAGATGATAGACTCGTCTGCTTGGCTTCTTGTTCCTCCCTCACCTTACCTCACCTTACCATTTGTGTTCTTGTGTGCACAGCCGGCAACATGTGCCTTCTGAAGCGGAGAAGGCCGGCGAACTGCTCCTGCGAGTACTCCCCATACGTTTCGAGCACGCAGTCGGACCCGAAGCTCGACCAGAAGGGTCGCTGGACGTGCGGAATGGTGTCGGTGGACAGGACGAAGGACTACACCGTTGTGGCCACAGCCACGCCGGACTCGAAGGCCGGACTCCCGCACACCATGGAGCAGCTCCTCCCCAAGCAGGCCATGGAGGTGGACGGGCTCAAAGTCGTGACTCTTGTGGCCGTCACTTTCGGCTACGCAGAGATGCTGATGAACTTCATCTGCAGGCTGCGCTTGATGGGGCTGGAAAGCAACCTGGTGGTGGCTGCTCTGGACGAGGATATGTACAAGTTCGCCTTCACGCAGGGCCTGCCCGTGTACTACGAGCACGTGGGGGCCACGGTGCAGAGCCTGAATTCGGCGGACTGCGACTTCGGCACTCCCTGCTTCCGGCAGTTCACGAAGCTGAAGTCGCGGGCGGTCCTGCGCGTGCTGCGGGCGGGCTATTCCGTGCTCTGGACGGACGTGGACATTGTGTGGTTTACCGACCCTCTCCCGCAGCTGCTTGCCTTTGGGGCGGGCACCTTCCCCGTGCAGAGCAACGAGCCGAACGCGTCTCTACCGGGCACGGGCATCCGCCGCATCAACTCGGGCTTCTACTTTGCGCGCGCGGACGAGCAGACCGTGGAGGCTTTCGCCGCCATTGTGGAGCACGCCGCCAAAACCAAGCTGTCGGAGCAGCCGAGCTTCTATGACATCCTCTGCGGCGTGAAGGGTGAGCTTCTCGTGAAGGGGAAGGAGGAGTGCCGGTGGAGAAACGGTCTGAGAACCGTCTTCCTGAACCGCACCGTGTTCCCCAATGGGGCGGTCCACGGCATGTGGGAGGAGGCGGACGTGAGCGGCTCCTGCAAGGCGAGGGGCTGCGCCATCCTGCACAACAATTGGATATCGGGGAAGGACGCGAAGAGCGCCCGCCTGCGGCAGCACGGTTTCTGGCACTACGACGCGGACCGCCGGATGTGCGCACACGCGTGGCACGCGCGCCTACCTCCCGTGCTTCGGACGGCGGCTCAGCCAGAGGGGGACGGCTCGGAAGCACATTGAACAACCCGTTCAATTGCCCGCTTAACCTTTTTGCAGGAGGCGAAAAAAAGGCTTCGACAATGCAATGCAAGCGAGAGAGGGGCACCACAGGGACCTGTAAACATCGGCACAGCAAAGGGTGCCTTGTCCGTTTACTCCGCCTGTATCTATTGTGTTCTGTTCTGTTCGAGCACAGACGGCCTGTACATTACGCTAGTCACGTAGATTGCTGGCATTCTTATTCTTTCAATTTTTAATTTCAAAAACAAAATAGTTTGGATGAAGCCTATGGCGCTTCTGTAGAGGCCACTTGTGACCTCTGCCAACCGTCAAAAAAGAAATGCTCACAGTGCACAACCTCACTGCTTATGTTCGCCCTCAGTGTGCGTTGCGGAATGCGGGAATGTGAATGTGGCAGGGAATGCAGCGGAAGGCTGCCTGCAGGCTGGCTGCCGACACTCATGCCAATCCAAGCTCTGAACAACTACACCGCTACATTAAAAGAGCAGAAATGCTACTCCACACGGGACATCGTAAGCGCCGTATTTCCAACAGAGAGTGCACGTCACAATTTCCAGCGTGTGTTCACAACAGCAACCACCATGTTCCCTCTAAAAATCCACCGGCTCCGGCCACTGCGCCCTACGACCTCCCCTGCTCCTGCTGCTGCGCTGCCGCAAGGGCCGACTCCCTCTCTGCCGCCTGCTTCGCCAGACGCGCCCTCTTCTCCTCGCGCTCCTTCTTCCTCCTCTCCTCCTCGCTCAGCTTCTTCTTCTCCTTGCTCTGCAACATCAAGCCAAGCCGTCAACCCTGTGCATGCCCCCTGCAGACAGCTCCCACCCAGGGCTAAAGGCGACCAGAGGTGTGCGGGGATGCGGGGGCTTACTTCCGCAGCAGCTGCTTTTGGCTTCGCCGCCCCCTTGCCCCTCTCCTGCGCGGCCTCCTTCGCCCCCCCTCCCTCCGCCTGCGGCGTGCCCTTCGGCAGAGCGTCGGGCCCTGCCGCCTCGTAAGTCTTCGCTGCCTTCTCCTTCAGAAGCTCAACAACCTGCATGCAACTCGCACGCACGGCGGACACTCGTAAGCCACAACGTCAGGGTGGCCCAGTGGGGAGAAGAGAACATGACAACAGGAGATTGAAGTCAGGTGTTGAAGGAGGGTGACTTACTGTCTTCTCACGCCACGCCCGCTGCCATGCTTGGTCTAGCAAGATTCCCTTCACTCTTCTCTCTGTCTCTACCACTTCCTCCGATGCTGCCTTTGCCTTTGGGTCGGCCAGTCCCTTCACCTTATCTGCTTCAAGCAGAGGCTTTTCTGCACCCTGCCACACATCACGTTCACGTGAGTCGCTCAGTCGTGCATTGTGACAACTCTCGTCAGTGCCCTTCCTCACGTTTCCCTCTGCGCCCTTCCATTCTTCCCAGATGCCCTATTCTTAGCTCAGGTCAAACGACAGGAAGGATCGAAATTATTACGAGCCCCCACTCCGCTGGTCGCGGCGGAACTCGCATTTTAGAAACCTCCTCTTCTGTCTGCTTGATGGCCTTGAAGAATGGAATGTTGTGCACCATCACCGGGTCTGACAGAGCTCGGATAGGATTCAACTCCACCAGCGTCTGCCGGCCCCCCTCAACGCCAAATGCAACTGAATGTCATGCTGCGGCTTAAAACAAGAAACACACGCTAACAAAGTGGCCAACAAACGCGGAGCAGAATGGAGACCACCGTCCGCTCTCCCCACTTCAATTTCCATCTCGGAAAGTGCATTGGCCACAGGATGGAGCAAGCAGCAGCCACTGCAACAGCGAGGCTCGCAGAGGAGGCGGACACCATGAGCGAAAGTGGCAGCCATGGATCACCTGCTGAGCATCCTCCCAACCAGGTGCTCTTTCCGCCACCATTTGGCGCACCTTGTTGTACTCCTGAGAGCGCTGCACGCGACAAAGAACAGACTCCAGGGACCGTCAGTTGGGAAGGGAAAGGAACAACAAAATTGGAATACGAAGGAAGGCTGTTCACATTGTTAGAGGCCCTTCTCCCGTCGGCACAGTCACCCTCAGCTTCAGGGTAGTCGGAAAACTCGCCTCATATTCCCACCACCTTTTCTTTTTGGCCTCCTCAGAAAGTTGAATCCCATATTCCAATTCTGGGCGAACAAACATCCAGTACTTAGCGAGATCTGGACTGCCCATGGTCATTTCCTCCACCTGCTCCCTCGACCCATGGAAGAATACTGGCATGGGCTCTCAAAACGGGCAAACCATTACCCTCCCCTGATGCAGGCAGCACGGAGGTAGTGCATCTGCTCAAACAGCAACTGCACACGCCATAATAGCGCCTTATACAGCAGCTTCCCAAGGAGTAACGTGACTGCATGCGACGTGCATTGGACAAGCGGGAAACACCGTAGACTCCATTTTGCTATCACTCACACTGATGCGCCGCGATCTGCGATAAACATCCCACGCCTTCCACGGAGCATCAAAGATCTGCAGCCCCTCACAGCCTCCACACGCATTCCATGAACAACTGCTACACAGACTCTCCTACTCCAAACGTCGCTGACTTGTAAGGTTGTGCATCTCCCTTTTCTCGCGTGAGGAAAGAGTCCTAGAGGACCCATTTGGGGAAAAGCGATGCATGATCCTCTGCTTCAGCTCCGTTGAGCCAGTATGGAGAATTGCTTCCTTCAAATGATGGCTCTAGGTTGTGGGCGTAAAGCTCACTGACTGCTGCAAGACATGCAGGAGATGAATTTTCCTTCCCTGTGCAGAAGGGGTAAGGGGGGCCGGCCCACCTTATCAAAGCTGACCTTGCCCTTCCATGCGTTTCCCTTGCATGCCGGGCATTTCATGACACCCTGTCACATCACAAGAAACAAGGAAACGAAAGCTGAAATAAGGTGCGACTTCAGCAAGGGAGTCATTGTAAATTACTCCTCCACGTGCAAGGCACCAATGGTTGCTGCAAATCTACCTCAAGCAAAAAATAATATCCACTTACCGAGCCGCTGCAAGTGGGGCATTCTTTTTGCGGAAGTGGGCCGTAAGTGACTCCGGCAGGAAGGTGTATGACATCAGCGCGCCCCTCCGCCACAGCGGCCGCCACACTGTCTGCCGTTTCCTTCTCTCCCCTGCAGACGGCCGGCAGGTGCAGGGTGGGCTCCCATGAAGCAGAGATATCGGCTCCACTCATCTCCAAGGCCGCCATTGTCTCCCCTCTCATCTCTCAACTCTCACATCTCAACTAGTCCACTCTCATCTCTCATCTCTTTTCTCTTCCCCCTCTCATCTCTCAAACCGTCCATTCTCATCAATCACACTTCAGAGCGCAAAGCGTAGGCTGGGGGGGCTCACGGGCGCAGGTTGGCATTCCGCACGGCGAACTGCACGCGGCCGCGCGCTCGGCACGTTCGGCAGGCTAACCCCTCCCAGCCGTTGCACCGTTCGCATTCCCTGCATGCATCGTTTTTCATTTCTCAACAGATTGTTCAAGGTGCATAGTAGTCTGCTCACAAACTTTGGACATATTGTATCTAACCTCACAGACAATACAACTAAGTCTGTGGCATTCTATAATCCAGCGTCATTAATATCCCATAAGTTTATAAAAGTGCAGTGAACCCATCATAAAAAAGGCGTGCGAAAAAACTCTTCTGAACTCGTAACTTTGGATGTTGCCTCCATAAAGGAAAACCAGGACCTCTTGCACAAAGATCCGTTGCAGGACCAGAATGATGAATTCCGGATAGGTCCTCACCTCACCTTGTCCCATAGACCTTTCCGATGAAGTCCCCTGCCATAGACACAGTGCCTGCGGCAGCTACTGCCTGCATCACGAAATTTGGAGCAAGTCAACGCGCATCCATGCATAATGCTGTACATTTTGCAATTTTACGTTTTGTAAATAGAGCAGAAAAAAAAATTTGAAGCAAGCAGAACGAGCACGCTCAGCCTGCACAACAATAGAACAGTTAAAGGCCAAGTACTCGAACCAATTCCAAATCAGAAGGTCAACAGCAGAATCCAGGATTAAATGCAAGAGACTAGCGTTTCCCTGGGAACAAAGCTACACATATAACCCCACTCAGAGGTCTTGAGGGCATCCAAGTGCCATTACAGCCGTGTTTGATTGGGGCAATAACTCGCCATACAGCGCAAATTCGAATCATCGGCAAGCGAGACAACTTCAGCTTGTAGGGCAGGTTCCACTTTTATTATCCTCTCTTTCTCCACACAATCTAGCCGCACAAGAAAAAAAATTCTAACCACATGAAGCCACAGGCTACCAAGTCCATGACATCACCAAGACTAGCAGAATAGACTGGCAGTCTCTAGCTTCACACAAACGCACAGCTCTCTCGGCTTACTCCGCAATGAAGTAAATGTCAAAGTGATCGAGAAATATTGTGAGGAACGTGAAATTCAGGACTTCAGAGCTTCTAATTTGTATGGACGAGAATGGGTCAATCGTCTAGACACAGTTCCTTTTCCAAACTCAAGACGCAGCTTAAGCTCGAGGAGGATAAGAATAGTTCATACGTTCCTTCCTACTCTCAAAGCTCTTAAAAAATAAGAATATCAGAAAGCATTGATCTAGACAGGAATTCCTCAGCATTGAAGGTGCGAGAGGCCTTCTTTGATGCGTGCTCTTCCCCCGTTCAAGTCTCCCAAACAGAACCCAGCAGGCGACCTGACTCGCATGCACGCTAGACGACTTCTTTGAGTACATTCTCGGTTCCGCCGGAGAACCACTCATTACTTCCCGTTTGAACTCCACTATCGCCACATTATGCTGCACGTCTTAATTAAACCCAAAACCTGGCTCATTAACTGAGAGAATCCGGAGAAATTGCAAAAGACGGAAACGGAGGATGTAGGGAAAAAGAAACGCGAGCACCGGAGTTGAGACCATGTTGGTCGCATGACATAAGAGAAAACCTCTGCTAAAGGGCGGCAGCACGCACGAAGCAGGCGAAGCTGGCGGCGTCAGCGAGCAGGCGCGGCAAGCCCAGGCCCGTGCGCAGCGCCTCGTCCGCCTCCACCTTGAGGTCGTAGGCGAAGCCCTGCGCTGTGTCGGCCGCGGCCTTCAGCCGCGCCTGCACCGCCTTCAGCGCGCCGTCGGGGTTCATGGCGTCCGAGTGTCCCGGCCCGCCCTGCACCCCCTTCTCCCTCTCTCCCTCCCTCCCTCCCTCCCTCCCTCCCTCTCTCTCTCTCGCTCTCCCTCTCTCTCTCTCGCTCTCCCTCCCTCCCCTGTCCCCCGCGCCCGACGGTTCTTCCTGCTGCTACTGAGGGGCCGCCCGCTGGCGCTCGCTGTCGCTGTCGCGCGGCGCCGATCTGCCCTGTTCTGTTCGCCGCTCCGTCGTGCCGCACAGAACGGCGCGATGGTCCGTATGGCGCAGCACGGTACGGTTTACCGTACACGTCGGCACCCGCTGTACGGAGAGAGCTGCGCCTTGGCCTCCGCTCCGATGTCGTCTGTGCCTGTCGGTCTGTGTGTGACTGTGTGCCTTGTCTGTCTGTGTGTCTGTCTGTCTGGCTACCTGGCTAACTGTGCGCTGTCTGCCTGTGTCTGGGTATCTGTTTGGCTATCAGTGTGTCTGTCGTATAGATCCGTATGTATCAAACGCGACGTGCCTCACATCGGTGACCTTCGCGGCTGCTTCTAGGGCTGCGTTGTTGTGCCTAGGCGTAGTTTTCCGCTCCTAGCTTCGTTTTATTGTGTTTCGGTCCTTTGTGACCAGTCCTTCGTGGTTCCACATTTTGCCTTTATCCATGTAAATTTGATGGCCTCGCCATCGCCAGTTCAATGAAAGTTTGCGTTACTTTGTGTATTAATACACTGTATAATACATGCGTATTATACACCATTTTAAAAATACAGTGTATTTTATATGTATTTAACGTATTTTCTTTTGATTTCTCGCTAATTGAACAGAGATTGATTATTGGCCAACCAGCAACTCAACACGTGTGACGGGCCACACGTGTGACACGTGTGGCCGTATAGTTTCGTACACAATTCTCGTACAGAAATCCCGTACGACTCTATGTCTGGTTGTACGGATGTTAACAGTTGCGTTTGGGTTTTATACAATGTAAAATACTGTATTAATACTGTATTATACATTGTATTAAACCTCAAAGTGTATAACACGGATCTATAGTCTGTCGGTCTGTCCCTAAGGAAGAACGGTGAGTAGTCTCTTCTCGTGGTGTTCGCGCGGCCGCGAGCGGCGGACGGCTGGCTGACTGGCTCCCTCGGGCGGGCGGCAGGCCCTCTCAGGAATTAATGGCGACATCTGCAAAAGCTCACAGAGCGTGCAGGGCGACTTCATGCAGGGCACACCGAAACTTGCTGTAAACAAGGAGGCCCAGTGCTTCGGCGATCGGCGTCAATGTCATACTTAGCATTAAACCCCGTTCGTCGAAGAAAGCAAGAGACCGGCGGACGTTTCATACATAAACGACCCAAGAAAAACTTGAAATAACTGCATATTGTGCGGCATGTTGCTGTTCTGGGCATGAATGAGCGCATCCTAACCCCATTTCAACTGGAAGCACAGAAAGTCCTGCATAAATTTATTGAAGCTCCTCCTCCATAGCAAGCACCCAAAAATCCTCAAAGACGTTGAGAACGACTTAGGAGTAGTGAGCACAAGTGCATCCGCAGTTCATTATCGTGCAAAATGAGGCGTTAAAACACAGGCGAATGTTTAGTATCTGGCTAGGGACACTCTTCTCCTAACCTGCACAGTTAGAGCGTTGTAGGTGTATCTTACACGAGCACAAGAATTGGTTTTAAGTCATCTAAAAATTGTCCTAAAGTCTACATGTCCCTCTCTACAGTCTGTCGCGGGGGCCCAGGACGGGGGCCTGCTGGGGGCCGTTCTTGATGGCCAGGAGGTCGCCGCCGGTGGTCGCTCCGAAGTAGCCGAGCGTGCCCGCGCCGCCGAGCACCAGGAACTTCAGGAGGATGCCGCGCTTCGTGAACGCGCCCGCGAAGGTCTCAAAGAACTTCGCCTGCAGCACGCACGCGCAAGCACACGCGCCGCCCACCCGCCATGCCGCGCGCGGAGGAGCCCCACCTTCAGCAAAGGTCCCAACCCAGCACACTCGCGCCGTGCGGGAATTCATGCAGCATGAGCGGGCGGGCAGCGGACGAGGCCACGGAGCGCACCTGCATGCCGTTGTAGGGCGAGCCGGCGTCGGAGCCGTAGAGGTCCCAGCTGCCGGTCGTGTTGCCGATGTCCTTGAGGTCGAAGTAAACGCTCTCGTCGCCGTACTTGGCACGGGGGGCCGCCACTCTGAAATCAGCCACCACACAGGCGCGCGCACGCACCACACAGGCAGTGAGAGGCGGCCGCCGCAGCAGCACTGAAACAGCGCAGAGCCGATCCAGCTGCACCCTTCATCGCGAACACTACCTCACGAAGAAAGCTGCTCGCACATCACCATAAGGATGGCAAGGGAATCGTGGTGCAAACATTGAGCCATGCTGACGTCTCTGTTGGTGTGCGTATGCTCAATGGTGTGTGCCGGCAAAGGCACCAAGACGCGACGGAGATTTCGACAGGAGAAAGAAAAAATGCGATCGGAGCACGCGAGCAAACGTTGCCGTGAGAGTATGTCTCCGACATTACCTGACAGTCGACTTGCTGGAGACCTTGGCGGAAGTCCTCACAGAGATCTTCTGGCCGCAGAAGCTGCTCGCTGCAGTGGAGGCGGTGGTAGCGACGGCGAGGGAGGCCATGGCTGCGGTGCGGGCGGGGGGAGGGAGGGAGGGAGAGTGGGAAGTGGGGGTGAGGGAGAGGGAGGCAGCACCGAGCTCTCAGTAGTCCCCACAGCGGGCCTCAAGGCCGGCCCGCCTGCCCGCCCCGCGCCCCGCACGGCCCGCCCCCATCCGCGCGGATAAGGCCCGCCGCGCGGCCAATCGCGGCCGACCCGAATCCGCGCTCGCCCGCCACGTGGCGCGCCCTCAGCCCGCGCTGAGGGCCGCACTGCGCCGCGCTCGGGATGCCACGGAGGAGCAGCTGGCTTTCCGGCTACACTAATTAGCGCCTCATTGGTTGAGCCAGCGGCTCTGTAGCCATTAGCCAGCCCGCGTTTGCCAATGGTTTGCTGGCCAATCGTAATTTCGACTTGTCACTCTGAGTTTGACTGCCGTGTCAAGTTTGATACCCCCCCGGTGATAGAGGCAATAATGTCTTAGCCGTTACACCGCGAATACCTCTCACATCAGTGAAAAAAAATGTAATAAAATCAAGGCTTGACTAGGTCCCTAACTTTTTTGGCAATGGTTGGCCACATTTGCCAACCAACGATTGCAATGATCTGGTTGAAATGATTAGCCATGGTTGGTTGGGTCGCCAAGCAATGGCTGCAGCTATCAACCATTTCAATGGTTGTTCCAGTGGTCCGACCTATGGAGTACCGCACAGTACTACAGCTACAATATAGCACAACACAGCGGGTGCCACGTCTTGTTTATACTGTCGTGCCTCGTTTGGACTTTGATGGCTGGGCCAGTGCGACCATCCGCAAATGTAAAGCCGGGGTCCACGGTTCAAATCCTTTCTCTCTTTCCTGTGCCTCCTGCTGCATTCGCCGCATACTTTACCATAGGGATGGCGAGGATAGCTGGGAACTTCAATGCAACTTGCAGAGACTTTGAAAAAAGTAATGAGCTGTTGTAGTTACAGAGGGTTACGTCTACATTTGTGTACTCTAAAGCGGTGAGCCTGTGACTACCTAGCGCTACGTGAAACAGCGTCCGACCAATGCGTGCTGGCCTACTGTACACACTAACAACAACTAGAAGCTGGGCAATATGGACAACTGCGAGAGGCCTGCTGCCTAACTTCACAAGCACATGAGCTGTAGAGGAGGGCATAAGTTTGTGCTCCTCAAAGCACGCCTTTGAAAATGGGATTTATTCGGCAAATGCTCGGGCCGCGCTCCTCGTAATCCGCTTTGGAGTGGCAAGCCTGCAAGCCGCCGCACAGGAGCATGTGAACAGCCGTCTGCTCGCACCCTCAGCCGCAGCCAAAGAAGGCGAGCACTCAGATGTGAGGAGAGCAAGGGGAGCGGGCGGAGACTGACCGAGTAAAACCCAGGCGAGGATGCCAAAACGGAACCCCCAAACCATACGGCGAACCGCTGCATCGGGTGGCTTACAACCGAAACCTCCACAGCTGTTGTCTGCATGGCACGGCGGAGGATGTGGGCATGTTGACAATCATCATTCTTCACATACAGCCTTCATCCGAATGTGCAGAGTTGACTGCACAGTGGGACCCTTCATCTTCGTCAGATTCAAGTGATACATGTGATACAGGGATGCCAGCAAATCTTAACCGCGCTTTCTGATATGCATTCCCATGATCAATGACATTCATATCAGGAATACTACTAGTCGTAAAGGATTGTTGGAGACGTGAATGCCGCAGTCACGCATCACAGGCCTTTGCAGTAGTAAGAGTCCACGCAGCACAGAAGAGGCATCACTGGGGGGGAATCTCATGCCTTGCTGTCAGCTTCCTGCCGGGGATTTCGCGATGCCGCCACGCGCGCATCAACCAATTTTTTGATGTCCCGCTGCAATCGTCGCCCGAAGTCCTTAAACATGGTGGAGCCGCCCGACAGGACAATATTCTGCGCCATTCCACGATCTTATGGAGTCATCTTGGCATTCCTCATCATGCCCCAGCAGGATCAGTGAGGCCTGCGAGCACTCTCCGCCGGCACAACCATCTCTCCATACAGTTCCTATGGTTCAACTACCATTCTGTTGAAGTTGCTCTTGCAATACCCAAGGGATCTTGAACAAAAGCAAAATGCATGCTCACCTTGTACAGTGCACGCCGTGTGTCAATGGGAGAGGCCTGAATAGCGCGGTCGACGATCTCTGGCAGAGGAGTGGTGAAGTCACTGCTGTAAATTTCTGGCGAAAAGAAAACCTGCTAGTCCGGTGGAGAGAGTGGATACATGAGCTTCAAAATTTCATGATGTGGCAGCTCAAACGTCTCCACAAGGAAATTCCCCTTCAGGACGAACATAAACGAGAGTGGCAAGCGGGCTCACCTCCGGTGCGAGAAAGCGCTCATAGCCCACATCGCAGGTATATGATTTGCCCGTCTTCTGGCTGAGCCCGCTCCATTGTTTGCGGTATCGTGCAGGCTCACGGTCGTGCTTTCCAAACTCCTGCAGACACCACCGCGCCCCTTTCCGTGCTGCTTCTCTCGCCAAGGGAACTATGGCCCCGTGGAGGGGGGGAGGGAGAGCTTTTTCCCTTACCTGCAAGCAGAAGTGCGAGTTGCTGAAGTTGGCACTCACTCACCTTCACAATGTCGGCACATGTATAACCATATGTCTCCTTCACCTTCCTGGCAACCTCCATCGCATCCTCTGGGGGGACGGGCTCTCCGCGTTCCTGACAAGGCAGAAGAGCATGCGCCCTTCCTTCAGAGCAAGGTCTAGTGTCCACACGTAAAATGCAGTGAGCCAGCCAAAACCCTACACCTTCGCATTCAAAATGTGAAGCCACACGGTGGATAACTGCCGACCCGCATCAGCTGTTGCACGAAGGCCGTGATGTCACGTCCCGCCACGGGCGCTGAGCGGATGCTGCCGCCGATGACGTAACCGTCCGCCACCGGCACGACATGTGTCACGCCATCGCCCGAGTCCACCACCACGCCCGTCAGCGGCGCCTGCTCCCGCCTAAGGGTTTCAGGGTTCAGGGCTTAGGGCTTAGGCCTGAAAGGATGTGTCAGGCTTGTAAATTACAAGCTTTTACTAAAGCTGCTCTCGGAGGCACATGACTTTCAGGGATTTCAAGCTACTTAAGTCTATCCAGATTCAAACTTCAAGGGATTCAAGGGGTTTACTGTTTTGTGGGGTAGAGGGTGTTTGAAGTACAAGTGTAAGTGGTCAATACGACTACAATGCCTCACCAACGGAGGTCCCAGAATATAGCTCAACATACACACAGCTTTTAAGCTACGGAAGTAAGGATTTCTGTCACAGCTTAAATTAGACCTTTCAAATGCCAATAGAGAGGATGGATGAACTTCGCTAATCTCCAGGACCTGCTGCTCTACGTGCGACCTGTTTTGAAACTGAGAAGGCCTTGTTGGACGGAGGGAAAGCGCAGCCTACAGAGGTAGAGGTGTAGCCCGCAGCCAGCGCAAGCACGGCTTGCACAGCGATGTAGAGGCCGCGCACGTTAAACCTGCGCCAACGATACGACCTTTCAGCTCTGAGCTTCTAGCAGCCCGCCCCCCTCCCCCCCGGCCCTCCAACCCTGTTCCAAAGAGAGATTTCTCGGAGCTTAACTCACACTAACGGGAAACTAAGCACTCCATGCAGGGACAAGCAACAGACTCACGTTTCAAACATGACTTCTGCCATGTATTCACGGTTCTCAGGATTTGTAAGAGGGCTTTCTGTGAGCAGAAAGTAATGATCCTCTGGATCACACCGCAAGTAGTTGAATATGCACTGTTGCCAAAAGCGTTCCATTGAGTCCCAGTTTTCGACCTGATACAACACTTTGCCCCTCAGGATGCATAAGAACACCACAGCTGCCTTATCACCTGAAGTCATGGCTAAAATGACGTGTGAACTAATTCAGCCTCTCAAAATAGCACTGGGACAAAAGCTGATCAATGCAACACTCCCTGTCCTGGCGTGGCGGCAGAGGCTCCACCTGGCCATGCTTGATGGGATTTGTGAGTGTGTAGTGCCCTGTCTTGGCCGCGGCGAGGGCCTCCTCCCCAATGAAGAAGTCCAAGTCCGCCATGACGCCCGCGCTGTGCTGCGCGGAGGGGGCGCTGCTCCACGCGCCCCTCCCTACCGGTCCTGCTGAAGCAGCAAAAGACTCGTTCAGAGCAACCACAGTTGGGACAATAAAGCAAGGCTCCACATTTCCAGCGTATCCCATCTTCGTGTACCTGCACAGAGGCACAAGGCGAAAATCGATTTCAAGGGTGAGGGAAAGCCATAAGAGCGAACGACTAGTAAGCATCAACAAAGGAAAAGACAATTTATTACCTGGAAAATAATGAGAGGCTCGTTTTCTAATTTCTTTGATCGCTTTACGGGCAAAAGTAAGCACTAAAATGCTCTCAGGGGGCACTTGCTTTTCTAATATCCAATAAAGAAAACGAGCAAGCAAAGTCCGTGTTTCCCCGCAACCCGGACCAGCAATAACGCAAACGCGGGCGCTTGTAGAACAGGTGGCATTTTTTTGCCAGCTAACAAACCTTCCATCTACTCTTTTTATTAAGCTTCCTTGTTTTTTTGCTGCCTCTTTCTTTTTATTAGTTACCACACTTATTAGAACGACATTTCCTTCTGCCATTAAAATAATTAATGGTATTAAAAAAAAAACTGAGTTAGCCAAATTAGGAGTTCAATTTAGTTCACAAGCGCGCCGCTGAAACCCCCACAATGAGTTCCTACATTCACGGACGAAATGGCTGCTTTCATTTATTCAATTTAGAAAAAAACATCACGCAATGCTAATGTTTAGGCATTTAATCTAATGAAAAATGGGACGTGCCTTACATCGACATGACGTCCAGACTTAAGACTTCAGATTTCTAAATAAATTTTCTATCCAAAGACGGAAATCCAAACAAGAGTAGAGAAAATATTTCGAATTCTGAAGTGAGCAAGCAGGAAGGCGGCCGCACCCCGAGCCGTTGTCGATGACGACCGCGGGCCGCCCGCCGCTATCCATGGCTCCCTCCCTCCCAAAATCCCTTCCTCCCTCCCTCCCTCCCTCCCTCCGCCTCACCCGACCGCCCCGCTCGCAGGGGGAGCGCTGCGGACGAACCGACCTAGGGTTGGGTTGGGGCCTCGGGGGCGCGCGGGCGCAGGCAGGCCCCGGAGCGGGCGGGCGCTGGCGTTCGCCCGCGCCCTCAGTCTCTCTAGCTCTCTCTCTCTCTTGGCTGCCCGCCCGCCTGCCTCCGCTACCTTGCGGGGACGTCTGTCCATGGCGGAAGCAACTTTTGCCGCGGGTTGGTCCGAAGAGGCCGAGGAGCTGCGAGAGGAGGGGCGGTTGGAGGAAGCGGAGGCGCTTCTGCAGCGCGTGGAGTCCTCCCTGCTGGCGCAGGCCGGCACAGATGCTGACGGACAGCTGGCCATCGCGCTGATGGAGCGTGCAACGATATGCTACCAGAGCGGGCGGAGCATGCGCGGCGACGAGCTGGCCTCTCGCGCTGTCCATATTCGGCGCTCAATGGAGGAGAGGAGCGAGCGGCTGACGCGCGGTAAGGAGCATCGAGGTGAGGAAGGTGGACTCTGGGATTTTGAGAGAGGGAGAGGCGATCTGTTGAAGACCTGTGAGGGAAAAGGAGGGAGAGGAGGTAATAGGAAGCCGACAGGTACCTTTCAGAAGGTTTACACAGTCATACTGAATAACTTGTGCATTATCAGTACGGGTTCTATACTGACACACCATGTCTTGGCTTGATTTGCCAAATGGAATGCCCTTTTCACCTTGCCATTTTCTCTACCCCCTTTCCCTCCTCTCGGTTCCTGTTCCTCCTCTTCTTTTTCTCCTCCATTTAGTCACCGTTTTATTACATCGCCGTTGCTGGTCCATCCATCTCTGCCTCTGTCTTCCACTCTCGCTCTCGCTTTTTCTACGATTCACCCTTGTCCTTTTTGTCCCTTATTCATCCTTCCATCTTTCTTCCTCTTTCTCCCTTTCCCCCATTGCCAACTCCTTCGTCTCTCCATATCCTTCTCCCTTTCGATCCATCTGGCACTAGCGCTGGGCCGAGAGAGCCTGTGTTTTACCATCTTCAGTCTATTTAGGAGCAATGCTTTCTTTTCACGTTCCCTCCTCTACGCATTTTTCACCTTTTTTCTCCCCGTTCTCTCCTTGTGCTCCGTCTTCCTTCCCTGTCCTTTTCGCTCGCCTTTGCAGTCACCTGCCATCGATTTCATTTCCCATACTCTCTTTTTCCCTTCGCCTACCCGCTTCCTCGCACCAGCTCTTGAATTCTTTTGCCTTCTGCATCATTTCGTTTCTCATGTAACTTTCCTCTCTATCCATTTTCCTCTGCTTTCTTCCCGTTTTTTCCTGTCTCTCCGCTTTCGTTCTTTGTTTCTCTATCTTGTGTCTTTTCTTGTCTGTGTCCCTTCCAGTTCCCTGTCCCTTTCCGTCGGCCTCATTCTCCCCTCTCCCACTTACGCTTGTCGCATGTATGCATGTATGCATGCTATCTTTATGCAGAGTGATGCTGCTATTGGAAGCAGCGATCTTTGCCGAAGGGAGAGGGGTTTCTTGGTCAGGCAAAGGTGCCAACAAAAGCCCATTCAAATTTTAGCGATCTCTTTATAAGCCTGTACTTGCAATGTAAGCAAGTCATTGCCTCTCCTCAAGATATGATTCTCCATAGTCCCACACTCTTGTATGGGTTGCAGAGCAGACTTCAGCATCTCATCCTGTGAAAACCTGCAGCATCCAGCGAGCAGAAGCGACGTCGTGTTCAACGGGTTGGGATCAGCAGATAGAACCAATATGTACTGCATCGACGTTGGAGAAAGAAGTCAAGGAAGAGGAGTGGGAGACATCATGGGATGCAAATTTGCCCAGTATTCTGAAGGAAAGCACAAGCCTAACAACCAAGAAAACACAAGATTTAACAGTGCCTAACGAACAAGTGAAACAAAGAGGGAGAGGGGCTTTTCGGTTCAAATCAGGAGCCATGTACAGCGATAATGTAGAGTCGGTTGAGGAAACCAGGTGTACAAAGAGCGGTGACGATGGGGAGGAGAGTGGGGCAATGGATGAGAGAGGGGGGAGTATTGACGAAAGGATTGATGTAGGTAAGCCCTTGTTGATTTTTTCACATCGTTTCGGCAATTGCGTCTCTGTATAACATCGTTTTGTATCTGGATGTCTTAAAGATACAGGAGTTGAATTGCCCATGCAGACGGGACTGAAACTTTGTGATTTATTTCGTCACGTGTTGATCGTACATCTCTAATACTTGTCCTATATTCGCATGATATTGATCAAGAGTGTGGAGCGCAGTATCAGTTGAGCACTTTTTTTTATCGTTGTGGGGAATTTGGCAGTTCCATATAGAGCCGAACACGTTTTGGAGCTGTTTGGGTTTTCTCCGACATTGACCACAAGCGATTTGGAGGATGTTGTGAAGCCATATTGGACTGAAGGGGTGGCCATCCGATGGGTTGATGACACGCGTGCATTGGCTGTGTTTCGGAATCCAAGTTTTGGTACTTTCTAAGTCCTTTTTCCCGTTTTGCTATGCGTAGATGAGTTTTGATGAATGTTCTTGTGCAAGGGAGAAGTGTGAGCTAAGGATGAGAATTGTATCAGTTATTGGTATTTTGGAATGCAGCGGAAATGGCGTTGAAGGGGATCAATGACAAACGAGTGAAAGTGCGCTTGTACGCGGGCAACACGGATTGTGCTTCTTCGGTCAAGCTCCAAGGTGAGATCTTCTTGCAAAATTTGGCTGGAGAAGGTACTTTGGGTGAGGGAGCGAGATGAATGGTAAAGGTGAAACTGAAGGGAGTGACGGGAGGACAAATTGAAGAGCCTGTCAGTTACCCGACCAATGAATTTGCCTTCCCTCTGAACTCAGCAATGGGTGGGCCCTCAACCGTTGGAGGAGAGAGAGGGTGACAGAGTGAGAGGTTGGGCGCAAAGAGAGGGCGAGGGGAGTTGCGAAGGGGGAGGCTCAAAGTGGGTGGGGATGGGGGGATACAAAGATGGAGAGCAGGGAGGGAAAGGAGATGCGTGCGAGCTAGAGAGGTAAGGAATAGGAGAGCAATGGAGAAAGCCTTGAGACAAGGTCGTATACTTTGGAACAAGGTGAACGCGAAGGGGGAGGAAAGGGGCAAGAGAACGAGAGGGAGAAAGTAGGAGAGGAAGAAATAGAGGCATAAAAGAAGAGAGTTGTGGGGTGAGGAGTGAGGGTGCGGGGAAGCAAAATGTGGACGAATGGTGAGAGAGGAAAACGAAAAAGGGATAAGAGAAGCAAGAGAAAGAAAAACGGGAGTGAGCAGTGAGAGAGGGGTACAAGGCATGGAGACGGGGCGGGCGGTTCGTGTTATTTTGGAAAAGGTCGAGTCTAATGAACGCACGCACGCAGGCAGTGTTTGATTTATGAGAATGTGTGTGGCAGACTTGGAGCCCCCAGTTCCTCGTCCGGCGACTTCCGCAAAGGTGGCGAGGAGAATGATTGCAAGTGCGTTGAAGGATAGCTCCGTGGCAAGTACTTTAAGGGAGAAGCAACAGAACTCAGCGAGGGCAGAAAAGCAAGCAGAAGAAAGCAGAAGGATGCGCCTGAACACGAGGCGGCAGCTGAGAGATGAAGCCTGGGGAGATGCTTAGGGTGCGGCGATGGAGAAGGGACTGAGAGTGGGAGGGGAGAGCGACATGTACTTCGTGAAAACTGAGTTCGAACTGTTTCAAACCTGAACTTTAGTTTCGTTTGGCTTTAAGACAAAGTGCTGTAGTCCTATCCCCTGTTTTTTTTTTTTTTTCAAAAGGGAAACTAAACTGCGCTAACGAAGGCGCAACCAAAGCGAAAGAAACGAATCGAAACGAAACGAGGCGATGCCAAACGAGGCCCGATCGACCGACCGACTGACCGACTGACCGACTGACGGACCGACCGACTGACCGATTGACCGACTGACCGACCTACAAACCGACCGACCGACATAGCGACGGGTGGCTGTGACGTCACAGCAGCCAACTCACCTCGCCGCGCAACGGCAGGGAGAACTGGAGAAGGGACGCAGTGAGGGTTGTCCGTACATTACTGTACGGCACGCTGCCGCTGCGTTACGGCCGGTACGAGAAGGACGATGAAATGGATGCGATGGATGGGTGGATGAATGGATGGATGCATGGATGCATGCGATGGATGGATGGATGCGATGACGCGCGGCGGCGGTGGCGGGCGAATGACCAAATGCATGAATCCGCCAATCACGCGGCGGCGCGCGCAACCCCTCTCCCTCTCCCTCTCCCTCGCCCTTGCCCTCCCTCTCGTGCCTGTCGCGTGCTGTCCTGCCCGCCCATGCTCGCCCGTCTGCCGTGCCTCGCCGCCCCCTCCCCGCCCCTCCCCTCCCCGTCCCGCACGCCCGCTTCGCTCGCCGCGCTCTCCTTCCGCTGCTCTGCGGCCATGGCAGACGATAGCGCCGCTGTCAAGGTCAGCTGCGTCCCGCTCTTTCCTCGCTGCCAATCTCTGCTCTGCCAATGCCGTGCCGTGCCTGCTCAGCCAAGGGAAGATGCGAGGGTTCTTACAGATTATTGTTTCTTTACTGGTGCTCTTTCCGCACTTCTAGCCTGTTATAGGTTTCTCATTGTCTTTTTGGAAGGAGGGGAGGTGGAGACTTTCAAAATGTGAACGCTGCTTTGAAATTTATGTTGGTCCAAAAAAAATACATTCATTAGTTACAGTTGATAGGGATAGCTTTTTTTTCTTTTTAGGGTCACGTTCGCATATGTCTGTAATTTTTTAACTTTCATTGGCAGAGTTCGTCCTTTCCTGTGCTATCACCTATATTATTTCAGAGTATTATTAATTGGCAGAAAGAGACGCAGAGAATAGCTTTGCTTTTCGTTTCGTTCTCTTCGCCCTCGAAAATGTAGTGAATATATTTGTGATTGCACTGTTTTTTCCAGCAAGTTTTCATCTGAGAAAAATGATAAAGACATACGCCGACCTTACTTTGAGCCTTTCAGGGTTTTGTTTGTTTCCCTTTTACTTTCCAGGGGCTTTTTTCTCAACGTGAAGCTTATCGGCACGGCTTAGGTGGCAAATTGCTTTGGCGGGTAGCAGGTAACAAACTATGAGGAGGAAGGATACGCGCCAGGAACTGCGCGAGCCAACATGGACTCCGTGATGAAGGGATGGTTTTCGGAGGTCAGCCCCATGTGGCCAGGTGTGTGCCCTCTCCCTTTGAGGCCCTGAATGAGCTGCCAAGGCTGTTAGCGCGCGCCTTGTATGGACGCCTTTTGGGTGAGTAAAGGCAAATAGCTCAGGGCGTGTTAGGATTCAGCTGAGCATGTCTTTGTCGCTTTTGTATTATGAATAGGGTTTAAACAGGGCATATGTGATTTGCACACAAGGCAAGTCGACAGAAGTCAACTGTAGTCTACTTGACAAGGTAGTAGATTGTTCAAGAGCAGGTAAATGGTGAGGAACGAGTAGCGGCGGATATGGCATGAAAATGGATCATGGAAGTGAGTGAGGGAGGATCATGTTGTGAGTGGGAACTGGGAGACATAGGCCCTGAACATTGCAACCACTTTAATCATACTGGCGGACGTTGTAGAGTAATTGAAATCTTATGGGTTGTACGACTTCCTGTACGTGCTCGTATTGGGCTGTGCTTTCCTCTTCCTCTATGCTATTTTTCTTTACCAATAATTTCAAGTAGCGTTTATGTAGTATTTTTGGTTCCAAGACACGTGCACTACGTACGATCGTGGCTCGCAATGTACCATGCCATGCACCAGTGCGTGCTCCGTTTAAAAAGATGGTGCCTTTACCATGCTTAGTCTGCCACTCCCTGGACCCCAGGTTTTCTACTTGTGGAGGAGAAGCAATGAGGTTGATGTCCCAGTCCTTTATGGAAATTGATCTGATGGTTAAAGCAGGAGGATCTCAGCAAAAAAAAATGACTTTTGGTGCTGGGAAATACATCAGGAGAGGCGCACTCGTTGAAAATGGAGAAGGTCCTGTTTGAGGGAAAGTCCGACTTCCAGGACGTTGTTGTGTTCGAGGTTTGTGATTCTCAGCTCACCTGAGAGTGATCGGAACTTCGCAGTTGATTTTACCTCTTGTGGAGTTTTTTCAGTCGCGCAATCTGATTTTTTTTTTCAAAGAATGCATCCATTTTTCCAAGTTTACTGGCCTCCACTTAGCTTTTGTTCAGTATTTTTTTAGGTACCGAGTGCTCGTATGGTTTTCACCAAACTTTGTCACGAGAGAGGGTCCTTGCGCGTTAGCCTGACATTGTCTCTTGTGAATAGTAAAGGGTGCCAGTCCACTATAATGAACAAATGTTTTCGCTCCCTGCCTTGACAATCGATTGCAGAACTTTCAGTCCTTCCTCCTGAACTCCCTTTGTTGACCTTCTTATACCGCCTTACTCGCTGCTCTTTTTCTGTCATTCATCTCTAAAGTCTGGCTAAACAACCGATTCATTGCCTTTTTGGGTGATGTTTACAGTCTGCAAACTATGGCCGAGTTCTTGTTTTGGACGGAGTGATCCAATTGACTCAGAGAGATGAGTCCGCCTACCAAGAAATGATCACCCATTTGCCCCTCTGCTCAATTCCAAACCCCAAAAAGGTGAATTATGATATCCTTTTGCATCTGATGCAATGGATCAGCGGGCCTTTAAGTGTGCTGAAAGTGGTGATTTGCTCTTTGTTTCGTTTCAGAGCGTGCTTTCATGTCGGACTCCGTTTCTTGTTTCACACGCCTTTCTCTCGTTTTGTCCGAATGTGAATCAATCCACCTAACCCCCTGCATAGCGCAGTTTTCCCACAGGTGCTTGTTGTCGGTGGGGGAGACGGAGGTGTGCTGCGAGAAGTGTCGCGTCATTCGTCAGTTGAGCAAATTGACATCGCAGAAATCGACAAAATGGTGATAGATGTAAGTTTCAGTGCTGCATCCCTCACATTAAGCATCATCTTTCGGATGATGATTAAAAGTCTCGCAGCTGATCAAAGGAGCTGAATGTAGTATCATTTGTTGTTGCACTGGGAACCTTCTTTGCTGAAGTATATGCGGGACGTGTGGGGTCTTTCCAGGTAGCAAAAGAGTTCTTCCCAGAGCTCGCTATTGGGTTCACGGACCCCCGAGTCAATGTATACGTTGGCGATGGTGAGTCTTGTTGGAAGCACTGCCCATGGTTTGATGGTTTGACCAGCCAGGTTTTGGTTCAGCACTACCCTAAACAGTTGCGGTATGAAAGAGTTGCTTGGGCACGTTTCTGATCTGAACACAGTGTGTGCTAATAAGCGAGGAATTGATGTTCTTCCATTTTCCTTGATCCCCTGTGAAGTAGAATTATCAATCGCAGTTAACTGAATTTTTCCAGGTTCATTCGTCCGTAATCCTCCCGCATGCATGGAAGTAATCTTTGTCAGCAAACGTGTCTACAGGTGTGGCGTTTCTCAAGGCGGTCACCCCCGGGACATATGACGCAATCATTGTGGACTCTTCTGACCCGATTGGTGTGTTTCCCTTCTTACCACATAGGGAAGCCTTGAAGCCTTCGGATGTTTTGAGAGGCTTTTTTTGGTGATAGCTCTTCTTCTGCTGTAGCTGCAGCTTTCAGTTATTCTCTTGGCTTCCTAGAAGTATTTGCCCCCAGTTCATGCGTCTGTTCTCTTCGTCGCTTCCGCTGTTCATCTGCCGGTGGCTCCTACCTCACGTGCTTTCTGGTCGGTGGTGCCCACAGGCCCTGCTCAGCAGCTCTTTGAACGGCCCTTTTTTGAGTCGATGGCCCGGGCGGTGCGGCCCGGCGGCGTGATCTGCACGCAGGCGGAGTCCCTCTGGCTGCACCTCGACATCATAAAGGACATCACGGCGGCCTGCCGCGCGTCCTTCCGCGGGGCCGTCAACTATGCGTGGACGAGCGTCCCGACCTACCCGAGGTATATGACGCGGCCGGGCTTTGGGCGGTCACCCCTAGCGGCACTGCACTAAGGATAGCCGTCGCTAGTGTCTCCTCCCTCAGTGCAGCAGTGCTCGAGTGCGCGCCAACAAGACTGAAAATGTGGTGTTCCTGTTTTTTGCCCCTGCGAATACAGAAATCGCCTGAATGGGCTGAATTAACTCTCCAGGTTAGGGGGAAAGCGCTGTTTTGTCGATCCTCCAGTTTCAGATTAGGGTCATGCATTAGTGTGGCCGCATTGCCCCAGTGGACTCGAGTGAACGTATTTCTCTCTCCCCAACTTTGCTTCAGCTCGTTCCACGTGTAGTCATGTGGATTTTCGGGCCTCCCAAATGGCTGAACGTAGAGTTGTGGGCTGCTCCTGCAGTGGCACGATTGGCTTCATGCTCTGCTCAACCCCCGGACCCGTAGTGGAGTTCCGCAAGCCCGTGAATCCCATTGAGAAGCAACCACCGCACCCTGATGGCTCTGATCGTCCTGTGTTGGAGCCGCTCAAGTATTATAATTCAGAGGTAAGAGCCTCCCCATGAAGTATCGGCTGCTCTAAATCTGTCCCTTGAATCAAATTTCGTCATTTTGTCTTTTTTGTGGCATGTCCGCGTAGTCGAATGGCTTACAGTTCCCTTTCTCCTTTAGTTTGTATTTATCACAAGCTTGTCGTTACTCTTGTTCGCTCTGATGCAAAGGAGGAAGGGCCAGCCCACTGCGGTTATCGATCAATTACTTTGTTAAATAGAACATGAAGTTTGGTTTGTTTTTCAACCAACTTTTCTTTCTGATCTAGGTGTCGTGGGTGGGAAGCTTTTTGTTTGCTATCGCATAAGACGAAGAATACTCAGTGAAGTCGGCTTGTCAAGATCAACCCACATTTTAATCACCGTTCGTATCCTCCATCGGTTTGGGTGGCGGGCAGGTCCACAGCGCGGCCTTCTGTCTGCCGCAGTTTGCGAGGGAGGTCTTGGAGCCCCTTTTGACCCCTTCGCTGTAACGAGAGTCAGAGTTTACTTATTCTCGAGTCGACGAAATGGGAAAGGGGAAAGGGGGAGGGGAGAAGGGAACACGTGTTTACGTGCCAGTACTGGAGGAGGCCCTTCCCCTTCATGGCGTGCAAGGCAACACCTTTCGGGCGTGGTTCTCCACCCCTTTGATCAGCTCTGGTCCACTATTTGGAGGGGAGAGGGAATTTTGAGGGATTTTTACCCGTTAGTGGAGTCTTGAACTCAGCAATTTTGGTTTAGAGATGGCAGAGTCTAATGCAGATGAATCACATGTTTATACAATACACGTGTGCAAATATGAGCGCTGGATTTGGCGTCAGGTTGCATTGCAGTGAAGGAGGATCAAGTAGCGGCAGACCGCAATGGCACGTCTGGAGCACCACACTACTCTACGTGAAGAAATGGAGCAATCATAGCATTGGAATCGCGAATGCTCAGGAAAATTCCCAGTCAATCAAAAGTTATCTATTGCGTTTAATATGTCGCTTCAATTGTGAACAACACAGTCCAAACCTGCTGTTCAGCAATTTTGGAAGCATCTTGTATTGCACAGGTTCGACTAATGGATCAGCTGCCATTGGCCAACCAGTGGACGTCAACCAATAGTTCGGAACCCTTGGGTTTTTAGGGTTTCAACGCTTGCAACCACTGGCAACTGTTCACAGGTCGGATCGTTAGATCAACCATTCGAATGGTTGCCAACTATTGGTGCCGGACCGAAACAACCATTCGACTGGTTCGGAACCATTGAATGCCAATGATTAGGGTGTGTCAGAGCTAAGAAAAATTCGTACTAAAAAATCGACATTCGTAACATTTTGTTAAGTCTGACACGCCCTATTGCCAACCATTCGCATGGTTCGGAACCTTTGGATCCAATGGTTGGCAACCATTTGAATGGTTCCGAGCCATTGGATGTCAATGGTTGCCAACCACTCGAATGATTCGGAAGCATTGGATCCAATGGTTTCCGACTATTTGGATGGTCCGGAACCGTTAGTGGGTTCATAATTGGGTCGTCTGTGTATTTTGTTGGGTTGCCAACCGTTGATGACCTTGAATTCAATGGCTGGCAACCACTGGGTCCAATGGTTCCGAAACAATGGCTGGCAACCATTTGCATGATTCGAACCATTGGCGCCGGACCAAAACAACAATATGAATGGTTTGAAAGCATTGGATGCCAATGGTTACCAACCATTGAGGCAAACCATTCGAACCGTTCCGAATCATGGCGCCGGACCCAAAACAACCATTCGAATGGTTGCGAATCATTGGGCGCCCAACCATTGCCATCCAATGGTTGTCCAATGGTTGCCGATCCAATGGTCCGACCTATGCAATGGTTGCTTGGGTCGCGAGGCAATGGTTGGCAACAATTGAATCCTGGTTGGCTGGATCGCCAGCCAACGGTTGATCCCTTAGTCCGCCCTGTGCCGTACCGTACGTGCGAGCCTGCAGTCCGCGTACGGCCCTGTACGACGGGCGGAGGGCCCGCCGCCGTGCGCCGTACGGGCCTCCCGCGCGGCCCTCGACGGCCACCCGCAGCGCCCGCAGGCGGGGACGCGCGCGGGCCCTCCGATCCCAAGCCGAAGGAGCCGTTGCTCCGCGGCGCTGAACGCGTACTCTGCATCAAATTACGGAGTACCGCCTCTGACATAGGTTAAGCTTCACATTGTGAAAAAGCCGTACGTCGTGGTCGCGGCAGGTGCTGGGAGTGGGCGGGCGGGCAAACCCTAAAGCGCGTCGGGCGGGGCGGGCGTCATGTCAGTCAGTCGGCGCCGGAGGGCCGAGGGGGGAAGGAGGTCGCCGCGGAGGGGGTCGTGGATGCGCATGGATAGGATATGGATGCCATGGCTATGACGACGGCGACGGCGATGGCCATGTCTATGGCTATGGCTGGCACCTGGCACGCGGGTCTCATGCCATCCGCTGCTGCTCTGGGAAGCTCTCACTAGCAGGAGCAAGAGCAGCAGGAGCAAGAGCAGCAGGAGCAAGAGCAGCAGGAGCAGTAGCATTGGCAGTAGCAGTAGCAGGAGAAGTGGAGTAGCAGGGCAGTGGTGTCGCTCTGGGCCCTCGGCGCTCTCCGGTTACTCCACTATCGCGCCGACAGAAGAGAAGGATGCGTTTTAGTTGTGACGGAGTGCTTTGTTTCGTCCTCTCCCGCCTAGGACTTTTTCAAGGACTGCTCGGGGCGCCTCTTTAGAGACAGGCCTTTCAAGCAGGCCGTTCAGGGCAGTGCTTCCAGAGTCATATGCCTCCTTCCATGAGCATGACCAACTCTGGTTCGGCTATCGCTCTCGTAGCTTTAGCAGGCCCCGGATCGACCCTTGCAGGCATTGCAGGGTCTACAAAGCCTCCCGGAGAGCCAGCACGACTCGCCGCAGCTGCTGCCCAGCAGCCTGGCGTGGGGGGAACCTCGGCGCTGGTGGTTCCCGCGCTTGCCGAGGCGCCAGCAGTAGCGCCAAGCGGCCTTGCTCGAGTAAAGCTCAGTGATTTGCTCCCGGAAGACGGTGCTGCGCCTGGCAACTTCTTCAAGACTGTAGAAAGCCTGTCGTTGTCTCTCGCTCGCTACAATGCGGCGGTTATCCAGCTTAGTGCTGAGGATCAAGCTCTTGTGAAGTGTGCAATTGATTCTTCGCGGCTTTATTTTAAGAGCCGAGCGGGTGGCCCTGCGGGCTCTGCTGACTGGACTAAGTCGGGAGGATACTATTCTGCCTCGGCAAAAGACATGTATTTCTACAGAGCGGGCAGGTATGCAGCACCATTTGCTCGTTTTTGACGTCGTCTTTTCTCTTTCTAATTAGCCAAACATGGCGGTAGGCATTTTATTGTCTCTAGCTGAGACGGACCATCAGGTTCTGGGCTAGTCATAGATTTGCTTTGGTGGTTTTCTCAACACAACTCCTGTATAGTGATAGTTGTTCCCTGCAAAATGACACTCTATTTGATATCGCCTCTTGTACGGATGTGGGTAAAAAGTTGGAGGCTCTGTATCCTCGTTGCCATGACTATGATGAAGATGAGGCTGCTCATGATTGGGTTGGGCTGGTTACAACGCTGTGAGCTGGGAAAATCGATTGTGACCACTCCTTAAGTGTTTATTATGCGGACTACTGACACATGAATGCACTCTCTTCCATTTCCCGGCCCACCATAATCCGACTTACTTTAAACTTTCAGTTACTCTTAAGATGACGTCACCTTGCGTGCATTCATGAAGTTTAGCTTGAAGCAACCTATCCTGTTAATCGACTTATAAAAGTTCTGGTTGTGTGTTGTACATGTCTGGCACTTTTGCGGGTAGTCTAGACAGTGAGTTGTTAGGTATGGCGCTTGCAAGTTGCAGTGTGGTTCTGGAGCTGGCCATGCTTACTTTGTTGGCTTTGTATTGGTACTCTCGGAGATGGCCTTACATGCCAACGCACGTGCACAGTAGACGACGAAAGGTCTTACGGACTATTCTCCAAGTCTTAATTATAGAGTGTTCCGAGGAAAGAGTCTGCATGCTCCTTAATTTGGCTTCTTCCGGCAGAGACAGCCATTTTGCTGCCAGTTTCAGATGTTTTTCTGTTGTTTTGTTTCTATGCTCATCGAAGCAAGGGAGTTACTCCCTGGTGTTCGTATTTGTGTTCGTTGTCCATGTTTCCATCATCATGTTCCCATCGTCGTGCTTTCCCAATATTCAAAGTTTGTACTGGAGTTTCTCTTTCTCGAGTAAACACTCTGGCGAATTTAAGATATTGTTTGGAGACAGTCATGATTGCTTCGTTAGCCGTATGAATACCGAGGGTATTGTCCTACATAAGGCGAGCTGAAAGCCTGGAAGTTGGTCATGTGTCCGAGACTAGAACAAGGAGAAAGGCTAGAGCTAGGGTTTCTTTGTAAAGATATGATGTCATTGCAACTTTCTGAAGCAGCCGAAGCAGCAACTTGTACTTGAGGATTGGCCTCCATTCCCTTATGCCTTTATTGAAGTGATTGACGTGGAAGCAGGTTACTAGCGTCGGAAGAGCATGAGTGGACCCCCCCGTGCATGTCTGACGTTTTCCGATGCTTCGGGAAAGCCTCACGAGCTGCCTTGGCTGCTATCTCACGACATTTGCGACTTAGAAGCGAGTGAGTAGTAAACCTGTTTCACCTCGTGCGTTGTTTGATAAGCAGGCGAACAGGTATAACACTGCTAGCATTCGTTTGGAGTATCTATTCTCTCTTTTGTATGGACTTGGGATTATGGCTAAGTTCTATCTGATGTCCTTGATAATTTTGGGTCCTTGGGGGTGTTCAAAGGTCCAACCTGTCTGGATTGTAACAACGGCTTAAACGAAGTCTTGAAAGTTCCGGATTTTATTTTCATCAGTCAATTGGCAACTGACTTCCAACGGGAGGGATGCAGTGCTCTTGGGACGTTGTTGGATGATTATCCTCTCCCCGCGGGAGAGGTGTCGTCTTCCGTTCTCACTGCCACGTGTCATCACTCAAAGGCACCCGCTCCTCATCGGTCTGGGGCTGAAGATAGACCCATGAATTCAGAGGTTGAGAAAGGGCTCCTCATGCTTTCTGCATCAGACATGCCAGGGCTGCAGGTGAGTGTCTGCTGATCAACTTGCATGCTTTCCTTCTCCCCAACTCCGCGGCAGTTTTGCCATGTGCGTGGAGGTCCTGCGTATTGTGGCTGATAGTTCCTCGTTTTTCTCGGTCTGCTTTTGGTGTCCCTATGCTGAAGGTCTGCGATGCGAGTGGAAAGTGGTTTCTGGCCGACCACGGCGTTGGCCCCGGAGAGTTGGTGTTGCTGACCGGGCGAGCCCTTTATCAGGCCACGGCCGGCCTGCGCCTCCCCGGGACCTACCGGATCCTCCCGCCCGCGCCGGCGGACCTGCAGCCGGGAAGCTTTGGAAGGTGGGTACAGGCCCGGGCCTGGCATAGGCTGATGCTTGTAGCGCGCTTATTGTCCGTGACCTAGCTTTGGCGAGAAAAAGATGTCAACTATGACTTTCAACGTAATCTGCGGGTTTGCTGGGCCGTAGCATGAACCATGTGTTTTTAGCTTCTTTGCAAGCTTCTTTTGTTCTGATTGCTTTTTTGAGAACGAGTAGGGCCTTGATGGCCGCATGAATCATGCTATGTTCTCGGATGCTTAGGGTATTGATGCTTGAAGACTCTGCAGCTGTCGTATTCCTTCGTGTGGCCAGGGATGCATGGCCACTTCTTTCAAGGTTGACTGCTCTGCCACTGGATTGTTTTCAGAATGCTCTCTTGCCCTAACATTCTCCCTCTCCGTGTTGATTCAGATGCTCCCTTACGTTCCGCCTGATGCCGCGCCCACAAGCGATTATTGACTGCACTGCTATGCAGACAGCAGGGCATTCAATTCCAGAAGCCTTCCAAGCGCCTGTGCCTGTTCCTATCTTCATGGAGACACTTGCTAACAACGACACTTCTTCCGGAAACAGTTACAGTGAAGTTGCTTTGGTATGACCATAAACTTTGTTCCTTTTCAGTGTTCTACTTCATTCACCACTCTCCCGCTGAGCAGCTGTTTATCGAAGGTGATGCTCTGCGTGAATTTTGAAAATGCCAACTCGTCGGCTGGCAGCCTGACCGTCCTTTTACAACTCAGCTCAGTAAAGTTGTTCTAAGGCCTTTTGTTTGCTGAACTGATGGAGTGTTTACAGGCTTCGTTGGCTAAGGCGGACGGTAGTCCGTCGCTTCGCTCCGTTTTGACTGATCCTGCAAGGTAGCCTCCCAATCTTCTGCGACAGATGCTTGTTTATGTTTTGCGTGTAAAGTATGTCCTTTGCGTTCGTCCTGATGTGGGATTCACGCTAAGTGATCTCCATGTGTCAATGCTAGTGTCGGACTTGCGTGTCCTCTTACCGATCATGTGCTCTTGCTGGACATCACATTTGTACTTTCGTACTACTCGTTCCATTTTTAATGGGGCACTGCTCACGGGAGAAGGAGTTTTTCTGATTGGGTTTCTGTATCCTGTTGTCCTGCAGTGGTTCTCTGTTGGAGGATGCTATGGTGTCACAATGTGGTCATTCTTTTGGAGGAGCGAGCTTGCGGAGAATTCTTGAAACAGTGAGTTCTTCTGTTGATCAGACTCTGTTCCTATGAGGGATAGCATAGTATCACACATATTTTCATGGCACTGCACAGAACGAGACAGCACCTCAGCACAGCATATTTCTCTGAGCACTTGCGAGGTCTATTTGTCACAGACGACATCCTCAGCGATGATTTCCATCTGATGACGAGACTGAGCTCTAGGGACTCTCAAAGCTATCCTTCAGTTGGGCGGAGTGTTCTGTTCTAGACAACGTGGAAGGGGAGTTGGAGTATCACCTGCTGGCATGTGTGCCAGTGCTATGACGCCTCACTGAGGCATTTGCCTGAGAGAATGCTTTAACGTGCGGATCGTGGTCTCTTTTCTTTCATTTTTTTTTTTGTTTGAAAACGGGCAGCCCGGCTTACTGTGACGAACCTTTGCACGACAGGTTTCACATGTCTAAGTTTTAAGTGAATGAGAGCCCCTAATCTCTGAGACCTGATAGCCGCGTTTTTTAGCACTAAAGCTGTTTCAGTTCTCCGCCTAATACATGAAGGCGTTTCGTCAGTTTTCTTTTTACTTTTTTTGGAGTTGCCTATGCAGTCCTTAAGGTTCAATCATGTTTTGCTGACGTGTTCTATTAGGGTCTTAAGCCTGTTAAGGTTAGCTGCTTCTTGGACAAAGAAAACGCTTGTAGTAGTATAGTGAAAAGACCAGTGTACCATATGAGTCCGCATCGCTTCTATCAAGATCGTCTGGTTGCGTGCCATTGACGCAAGACCCTTTCCCTTTCAATGCAGATGGTCTGTCCTTGGTGTGGAGGTGGAGTTGACGTGATGGCCCTTGTTCCAAATCTTGGTAAGCAATGACCTTTCTTCAGCAGTGTTTAGAGCACGCAATTCGTTTATTTCTTTTGTTATTCTTTTCTTATTGCAGAAGTCCCACATCCAACGTCTTGCTAGGCATCAGATGTGGGATATGTCAGACTGCTTGGCAAAGAAAAGCCTTGTTCTTTTCTGTAGATTCGCCGCTCGTTCTTAAGGTGATGGTCTTTCCTTAGTTCACCATGCTGCCTCGTGTCCCATAAGCAGGAGGAAAAATGCTATGCCGTTTACATGTATTCTTGAATTGAATTGCAAATTTGAGCTGTGCCCTGGCTTTTGGTGTGTTTCATGAGGGTTTGCGCTTTGTGGACATCGTTGAAGCCACTGAACGTTTTGGGATTCGGTTAGGCATGGTTATGTATTGGTATTGATGGACTTTGCCCAGAGGGTTTTTCAGGGTTGCGGGCGGCTGTAGCTGCGTACAAGCGCGAGGAGGTTGCAGCAAGGCAGCAGTCCGCCCTGAGAGGTGCCAAGAGAAAGAGGGAGAGAGAGGCAGCAGGTGCGGATGGCAGAGAAAGCGGCGGCAGTCGCGCGAAGAAAACCAATAAGGTAAGGCGGACTTTAGGCATGCTCTCGTGCTGGTCTCATCCACGCCAGCGTCCTCACTGTGAGGATTTTTGTCGATGCCTTGAGGGATTGAGCTTGTGAGATCAGTTGACTATGAGGAAACACTGATGGCCTTGCTCCAGTCCCGCCCTTGCGTGGCCGAGCGTTCGTGCAGGCGCTCGTCTCGAGCAGCGCTGCTCTCGAGTATCCCGCATCTGCAACCGATAGCGATGGCAGCCAAAAAATTAAAGGAGTCCAGTTTCCATATTCTGTCAACGACTATGTGCTCATTAAGGTGGGTTGCTCCAACGTCTTCGGAAGCCTTCTTTCTTATCCTTTTTCCTTTTTCTTGGAATCTCCGTTCTCAACGTTGTAAGTAAGATGTTTCCAATCTTTTACCTGAGCGGATTCCTAGTATATTGCAATTTTTAGTGGAAATTCAGGGTTTACAAGCCCTTTAAATTATCGCGAGGTTTCTCCTGGGTTTTATGGGCATGCCTGGCGGTTTGGAAGAGTTGAGCTTGTTCATATGTTTTTTTTCTTGGAGGGGTGACCCGCAGGGCAACAAGCGGACCCCCGAGAAGTTCGTCGGACGGGAGGCCGTTATTACAAATCAGTGCCTGAATGGCTGGTGGGTGTCACTCCCACCAGCAGTGGAAATTGTGCTGAAATGAATGTGTTCATAACCTGTCACCACCATTGCATGCGTCCTGTTGTTGAATGGTATAGAGGTCCCTCTTGGTTCATAATTTATGTTCTGGAAGGCAAGGAGTTTGCGTGAGTCAGATTTGGCAGCTGCACTGAATACGAACTCATGCGTGTAGCATAATACATTCACAGGTTAATCCTCTCCCTTCCAAGAGGGAAGTCGTCTCCCGGACTAGATCGCACAGGTCTCCTTTGGATAGGACCCATCCAGATTGTTTCGCGTGTGACGACTTGTGACAACTGTTTTTTTAAGTTAATTGGTGCCAGGGGGTTTTAAATCTCAACGTTTCGGATAGCCTCCGGTTAATTTATTTTTTCAGCGAAAAAAATATCTTACTGAGTATCCCAATGACGATCCAAGAAGTTATAAGCACTTGGGCATGTACTTCTAATCCTGCTATTTCCCAATATAGATGTTGACCAACCTAGACCAGAGTTATGACCAGGGTTGACCCTGAAAACCCTAAAACCCTAATAACCCGAGTACCACTGGTGTTAATTTCAAACTGCAGGTACCTGGTGCGGACATTAGATACTGGGGAAAGCGTTCGGTTGCAGTACCGATCCCTCCAGAGAACTTTGGGTACGAATTCTGGCCTTACGCCGTCTTGTTAACATCCCGTGAAGTGATTCATGACGGTCGCTTTCCGTCCATACTCTGCGCAAACTTACTGGTATTAGTGGCGTGGCAAATAAACGCAATGATTTTTCGTTGTTTTTTTTTTCAAATGCTTTTTCTCTGGATCTCGTTTGCATGTTTGTGTTGGGTTTTTCTCCTTGCTGTCGAATTTTGTGAGGCAGCTCTGCTGGGTGAGGTTTGCATGATTGTAAACACAATCACAGTTCTAGTTGATGACGTGCGTTGAAGGAATCAGAGAGGGCACTTTTAATGACATTTGCTGATGGAGGCCATGGGTATGAGATATGGTGGTCTGACTGCACCTGTTGCATTTTTGGCCTGCATCTGTCGTTTTCCAGCTCATCGACTCTCGGGACCCAAAGGTGTGCTTGACGGAGATGCAGGGCCTCTGTCCGGCCAAGTTGACCAGCAGGACGACTGTGCGCAGGCTGACGACCTGCCCCTCTTCCCGCAGGCGGCCATGGACGCAGCGGGCGCGTTTGCGCTCGCTCCGCTGGGCCTTCCAGCGCCGTACTCCCCTCATAGGGGAGGTGAGTCTCCCTCGGGGGGGTCCGTGTTCCCCACCACCCTCAGTCCGAGAGGAGAAGGGTCAACCGCTCGCGAGGCTGTTTCTCTGGTCACCAAAGACTGGAAGTTGAGACCTATGCAAGAGGGAAGCACCTCTGGCACTTACGGTACAGCGCTTCTACAAGTTCTTGAACCCGGTGAGTTCACACCAGATAGCGGCAGCGCTGCTCCTTCCGACATGAAGAATGCTGCTCTGCAAGCCACGCCTTCGTTGCAGCCGCTTCTTCAGCCTGTCACGCGGCCACGCTCACCGGGGCGAATTGGAAAGAACATGGCAATCATTCCGTTTCCAGCGAAAGGGAGCTTTTCGGGGAAGGCAAGCGGCAATGGAGATGGTTCAGAAGGGGTCATTTTGGATCAAGGAGTGTCTGCAGGGCAGCGATCCGGGCATGGTCCATCAGTGTTCAAGGTCCGTTCTCCTGTCGGTAAGTCAACGCTAGGGTCAACAAGCTGCGCGAAGCCTGTAGGGGTGGCAGAGAAGCTTGTGAAGAAGGAACCGAGAGAGAACTGGCCTGCACCAGGAAAGGAGGCAGCACAGGTGCCTGGTTCGAGTCAGAGCTCAGGTTCCGCGTCTGGGGCGGGCTCAGCTTTGAGTGGAGGAGCATACACCAACTCAGTGAAGGTGAAGGACTTTCACGGAGATGCAGAAGCAGGCTGCAATTTGGCTTCAGGAGTTGGTGGGGGGTCCGGTTCCTGGGCGGCTGGTGGTGGATCCGTTGGCACACAGAAAAACAGCAGGGAAGTGGAAGATAGTCTGTCCCTCATGGGAGAAGAGGAAGATGGGAAGAAGTCGGGGGCGATAAACACTTTGAGCTGTGTAGGAGCAGGAGGCGCTGACCTGAAGTTTCCACCAGCTCTGCATGGAACCAATGCGCAGCCGATGCAAACCTCAGAGATGCAGCAGCAGGTGGTCGTCCCACCCAAGAAGCGAGACCTGGGTTCCCTCACGGGCAAAGTGCACGGGAACTCATCGCCGCGGACAGCAAGTGCCGGGTATCTCTCGCCGTCGCATCCCGCGGCTTCCGGGTCCCCGCAGCGAGCGCCCATGTCGCCTCCCCCCGATCGGGCAGCGCCTGCGGGAGGAGCGCTGGTAGACGAGTCCGCCTCTCTGCAGCAGAGCCAGAGGGAGCTGCCCGCTGACCTCTTCCAGGGAGAGGGTCTGCCCTCCACCCCAGGGGAGAGGCAAAGCGGTTTTCTGGACGACCCAAGATCTGAACAGTGGGCTTAAACTTTGATGTTACTGAACTGGCGCTGCAGTGCCAGCGGTAGTATAAAAGCATAGCGGGCCCGTGCATCCACACATGCACTGGACTGCAAGTAAATAAAGCTTTTACGAATAGAAGCACGGTATCTTGATGTGTACGCCCTGCATATGCCCAGCTCCTTGGTGTCGGTTTGCGCGGGTTCCTAGGCAGAGGAACCTACTATGAAATAGGCTGTGTCAGTGCGAGCAAGTGCAGCTGCTGCCGCGTGCAGGGGCGAGCAGACGGGTCGCCGCTGAAGCAATCAGCCTCAAGATTGTGGCTTGAGGCTTGTCGTTTGAGTTGGGTTGTCCATCCTCCGTCCTGCCCTGAATGAATGGCTCCTCAGAGCTTTGCGAAAACAATTAATCCTTAGAAATCACTTGAGATTGTGTAAATCGGAAAGCACAGCATGCGGTAGAGTACCCTCGATTGGCTCTCAGCCTCTCATTCTTGTGATGTCGGCCAATGACGAGTGACTGTGCTCGCGCGCTGTGCATGGATCTGGCTGGTTCTGCATGGGATTGACGGACAGTCACAAAAGGCCGAGTTGCTTGTATGGTGTGCTTCAGTTTTGGCAGGGTTGCCCGCCATAGAAGGAAGTGTTGGTAGATCATCATGAGCAGCATGTTGGTTTACAGGGTTTAGCATACTACCATTAATTTGAACAATTGAACATTTTTTCTGAAATTGTTCAATGTTCTAATGGAAAGGTTTCAATAGGTCAATAGTTCTCTAAATTGAACAACATAAAGCGAAGTTCAATTGTTCAAAGTCTCAATCTGTTCGGTTACATGTGTGGATTCCAGTTTTTGCCACGTAGGATTTAAGCAATTTGCGAGATTTGCTTAATTCAAGCCCAAATTTTCCGTACGTTTTTTTCGCCAGATCAATGATTTTCGTACGGTATAGAAATGGAAATGGGCGAAATTTGAAGGAATCTGATAAATCCACTCCTTTTTTGGATCGACACACCCCTTTTTTCGCCGGGCAAATTTTAAAATCGACAAAAAAGGTTTAAAAACGAAAAATGCCTTTTTCACACCTTTTTTGGATCGATACACACCTTCTAACTTTGGGTAGATTATATTTTACAAATGAAAGGTCAACACCCTAAAAACCCATTTAAGCCCCTAAAAAAACCCCTTTTTTGCATAAAAAATGTAAAATGAATAGACATTGCACTTACGATGGCAATCGGCAATTGTTGATCGATCGGACCCTTCCACCGCTCCCTCCCTCCACGCGATGTGCCGCACATCGATCGGTGACCTTCGCGGATGCTTCCAAGGGTTTCTTCAAGCGTTGTTGCGCGTAGGCGTAGTTTTCCGCTCCTCTCTAATTTCTTGTGTGCGGAGGTCCTTTGCGACCAGTTCCTCGTGGTTCCTTACGCTGCTTTTGTCCATGCACATCTGATGGCCTCGCATGCCACACCTTTTTCTTGATCGCCTTCTCCATCCACCTGCCGTACGACGTGTACCCCTGACCGGCCAGTCCCGTAAACCGTACGGTGCTGACTGCGAGGGCTGCGCACCGTACGACAATGTACGAAACCGTACGAAAACAGCGCGCAACGGAACTGCGGCGGGGCATGGAGAGGGCTGCGCGCGAGGGCGATTCAAACCGCCCCGGGAGGCGCAGGCAGACGCGCGCCCGCCGGCCCGCTCTCGCCGCCACGTGGCGCCTCCTCCGCCATGGCCGACTCGCCGGAAGGCAGAGAAGCGCCCTCCGCAGACGATGAGCGACTGCCCCTGCCAAGCTTGCCAGGGAGGCTGCGCGAGGACGCCGGCGAGAAGGGCGCACCCTCGACTGCGTGCGATGACTCAGAGGCCGCCCTCCCGGACCGCAATGGTGTTCGTCTACCCTCCTCCTGCCATGGCCGCCCGTGCGGAAGCATCCTCTTTCGATGTCAATTCTTCAGTGCCTGTATTTTTATTATCTATTTTCCGAGGTTAATCTCTAACTGCTGCAGCCATGACGGCAGGAGGTGCGAGGATCCCCGGAGGCGCATCAGCCCACCCTCCAAACAGCTCCCGAGGTCGGAACAGTCCCTCCACCACGACGGGTGCGGCGGTCTATGCGCTTCACAGCAATGGCAGCCATAGCCATAGCCAGAGCCAGAGCCGCAGCCACAGCCACAGCCAGAGCCAGAGCCAGAGCCACAGTCACGGGGGCGCGGCCGCCACGAGCTCGCGGAGTGCCCCGCCCCCGCTGGGTGCGCCGCTGGGCCGCCTTCGGCCGCCCGAGGAGGCGCTCGACTGCGCGGGCGCGGACTCCGACCTGCGCGACGGGTCAGGGCCGCGCCTCTTCCTGCCGCCGCTGTGAACACAGGTGGCGTCTCCTTGCAAGGGCTCATGCAGGCGGGCATTGAGGCGGGCGCATGGCAGGCGCAAGAAAAAGCGCAATCAGCCATACCTGGGGGCAGACAAGGCCGGGAAGGGGCTTCGGCACTTCAGCGTCAAAGGTGCGTTGATGAAGCCTGGGCATTTCTGGGCTTCGATTCGGATGTTGGCTCAGGTATCGGCCGGTACTGGCTCCTCACATCCCTTGTGGACAGCACCGAAACTCTGCACGAACCTTGCAGCCTTTGAACTGTGCTCCTCACAGAGTTCGTGGGTGGAGGGATGTCGAGGGTGGCGTTCTGCAGTCTGTGAGAAAGTTAAAAGTAAGGGACGAACGACTTACAACGAGGTGGTTATTCTTTCTTCCAACCTGCGATCGAAACGACGGGAAAAGGAGAGCCAGAGGAAGCTAAAGAAGTTTACAGTTTACCTGCTTGTGAAAAGTTGTCGTTGCCTTTGATTGAAGGTTGGCACTGTTGTATACTTTGTAGTTATAAGAGGCGCCCAGTCAAACTTCTTTGTTTATTTTACACCAATATCAAGCTGTACTTTTGATGACGTAGCAGCCTCCATATCATCGAGATTGTTGTCGTCAGCTTAGTTAGACCGTTGGTTGAACTCTGTTCCAGGGATTCCATCTAAATCAGAGATTTTGGAAAATGCAGGTCGCAGATGAGCTTGTGGCGGAATTCAGCAACCCTGAAATTACAGAGCCTCTTCATAAGCATGTGAGTGACTCATAACCGTGGACAGCTCCACTCGGATGATTTACTGAGGTCTATATGCTTTCTAAATTTTCAATGAACTTTCGCCATCGCTATCCGAGTTTCTTCTAGCATATGTCAGTCTGTGTTCAATGGAAAGGAGCTTGCAACAAGAAGAACTTGTCACAAGGCAAAATCGATGAAAGAAACCGATTGAAATTTGCCAAGGGGTTCATTTTCCGCAGCGACAGCAGCAGTACGATGAAAAAAACATAAGGCGTCGAGTATACGATGCGTTGAACGTCCTGATGGCGATGGATATCATTGCCAAAGAGAAAAAGGAAATCCGCTGGCGTGGGCTTCCCACTGTTGTGGCTTCGTCGACAGAGCACTTTCAGGTACCGTTTCTGCCATCGACATGCAAACCCTGCTGAACTTATTTATGTGTACACCGCTGATCATTTTTTAGTGAAAGTGTTCGAAATCTTTCAAGAAGTCTGTTTTCTTTTTGGCCCGGAGTATGCTGTTTCATGTCTATGACCATCGGGATGGTTATTTGGGATCGGGACGACAAGTCAATCTACTGACCCGCGTTGAACTCAAAATCTGAACTCAGTGGATAGCTTAGTTTCTTTTGAAGACAAGCCTGCAAGCTCTTCCATGTATCATGCTTTTGCGAGTATCGCATGTCAGGTCAAAAGTAAAGTACACAAGCCAGACTGAGTTGAATAGTACGGTTATTGGCGGAATGGCCTCTCATCGTACGGATGCAACTGGTTCTTCTTAAACTGGATGTATTGCAAGGAGTCATTGACGTTCTTAATAGTGTTAAGGTTTGAGTTTATTTGTTTCAATTAAAAGTTAACGAGATGTGATGAAAGGCCTGTATATTCCAGCAGGTGAAGCCTTGATGTGTGATGCCAACGGACTGAGGGCGGTGGGCAGTGCAGGCGGAAGGGTTGCTGCTGCGCGCACGGCTGGACAAGAAAGAATCGCACTTAAAGGAGCTCGAAGAGCAGGTGAGGTGAAGGTTCTCTCATGCCCGCTTCTTCTCTCTTTCCTCTGCCCCTCGCCCCTTTATCAAAGTGCCCCGCCCGCCGTCTCTCATCTTTCTCTCTTATGTCCTTGCGAAGCTTTTCCTTCCATCTAAGTTGAAACCGGTATCGGACTGGACAGCCTAAACCTTCTGAATCCACTGGTTTTGCATTCAAGGCTCCTCCCCCACCCCGTTTACATTGGGATCTCTTTATTTTTTCTGGTCTCCCTCTCGCTCCCTCTTATCTTTACAAGGGGCAGGAGGTTTGATAATGCCAAGCATACCTGAGTTGAACGCTACTGCTGCTGCTTAGTTGCAGTAGCTCCTCCTTCACGTCATGTTTTGTCGTGGATTGCTGCCGACTCAATGCCTTTGCGCCTTGTTTTCTTGTTATTCGTCCTGTGTTTAGCATGCACATTCTGAAGTACGGCGCTGAAATTTAATTTCGCAATAAGTGAAACACTTGCTGGATCAAATGTATGCCAATGGACACTTGCGATAGTTAAGATGAGGTCAGAAGGTTAAAGCGAACGGAATGGGAGCTTTCTGCAGGGGTACATGTGCGTTGTCTTTTGATTGTCAAATTTGCAGTCTTTGCTTTAGTCTTGCTTCAACTGCTTGTTGAAAAAACCGTTTCATAACCGCAAGGCCCTTGTGTGGTCCCCGCCATTTACCTTCCTGAATTTTTTCGGTTGGTCTTGTACCAAATGTGAGTGAGTCCGCCGTTCACGGGCAGTGCAGTGCAGCGGAAGAGGTAAAGGCAGAGAGAGGGCGGGGTCGGGGCGGGTCGCGAATCTGGAAGATGGGTTTGCTGATTAAAAAAATTCGTTGCGCAGATCAGCGGCATCGAGCGGCTCGTTGAGCGCAACCAGGCGGCGTGCCGGCTGCGCAGCGGCGGGGGGGGAGGGGGAGGGGGAGGGGGAGTGGCGCTACCCTTCATCATCGTGCAGGTACGCAAGTGGCAGGGTTTCTGATTGGCTGTTGGATTGGCGTGAATGGCTGCCGTGGACCCGAGTGGAGCGGGAGGAGCAGTGCTCTTGGCATCGCGGTTGTGGTCTAACAAATGTCGGTCGAGGAGCTGCAGACTCGGCCTCAGGCAACGGTGGAGGTGATGATTTCAGAAGACATGCAGGTGGTCCATTTCGACTTCAATAGGTCAGTCTGGTCGCCGAATGCTTGGCAAACTGGGAGGATGTCATTGTCGACGTACCTGCAGTCCCTCATTTTCCTAAGCCTGTCTGCCAGGCAAGGTGCAGGCTGGCCTTGTGATGCCTAAGGTTGGGAAGCAGCTCTGAATGAAGGGATGGGGGCGGGCGCAGCACTCCGTTCCAGCTGCACGACGACAGCTACGTCCTGCGCGCTATGGGGCTCTTCCACCCGCCTGCTGGCGGCGCGGCCCTCAGGCAGGAGGGCGAGGCAGGGGGGCGCTCCCCCGACTCCGTGCCGCCTCCCTAGCGGCCCCTCTCAAAGGGGCTGCTGCTCTGCTCCTGCTCCCTGTGAACAAAGCGAGAGGCTTCCGAATGCGCGGAGGAGCCGAGTGAAGAAAATAGCGCGTGCCGTCCATTAGCCGACCCTCGGGACTTTGTAGGTTCACGGACTCATTGTGTTTAGTTCGGTTTACTCTAGTCTAGTCTAGTCTAGTCTAGTCTAGTCTAGTCTAGTCTAGTCTAGTCTAGTCTAGTCTAGTCTAGTCTAGTCTAGTCTAGTCTAGTCTAGTCTAGTCTAGTCTAGTCTAGTCTAGTCTAGTCTAGTCTAGTAGACTCTCCTTGTTTGTATGTTGTCACTTTGTCCTGATTTGGTCAGGTTGGTGGTTCAGCGCCTTTGGTCCCGTCTCCCCGGTGTTGTCGTTAGACCTTAATGCCAGGGAGCGTTTTTCTCTGCCCTTTCCATGCTGTTATGTTGGTCTGCCTCGTTAGCCTTCTATCACGTCCGTACACGGACAGTACGACCACTGTTTGCACGTGCTATATATTGCCTGCCGTATTGCAGCCCACAGCGCCGTAAAGTTGAGTTTTGCTGAACATTGAATTCACGAGTATCTCGAAGATCCCAAGAAGGAAATGATTCAATCGAGCATCCAATCTGCCACCTGACTGCTACCGCGTTTGCTATTATTATTGCTTTGCGCGCCTCGACTCGCGTCGCCTCAGTTCTCTCTCTCTTTCTCTCTCTCTCCCACTCTCAGACGCGCGCAGCGAGCAAGCGCGCTAACGGCCCACCCCGACCTCGACTTCAAACTTCCCGCGCTTCCAATTTAATTGTGCGGCCACCCCTAGGCCCGTCCCGCCCTAGCACGGACGGACGGGCGGACGGACGGACGGTGCCGTTGCCGTTGCGCCCACCCGTGCGCTTTCGGACCGTTGGGAGCGGGCGGGCGGGCGAGGGCGCACTCACTCGCCTCTCTCACTCTGGGAACGAGCGAGAGAGAGAGAGTAGGGGCCACCGTCGCAACTACTGTCCCGCCTCCCACCGACCATGGCGGAGCCGCAGGCGCAGGTGCAGGCGCACGCGGAGGATGAGGGCGCCGGAGCGCACCTGCTCGTCGACGTCCCGCACGTCCGCACTCTGCCCCCGCCCGCGCTTGCCCGCGCTCACGTGCGCCGCTCAGACCTCACTTCGCGCTGCCATGTGCCGTCCTGTGCTCTGCTGTGCAGAAGCGAGGCTGGAGCAAGCTCCTCGCGTATCTTGGCCCGGGATTTCTAGTCTGCATTGCGTACATCGACCCGGGAAATTGTGAGTTTCTGTCGTGCTAGTGACGAATCTTGACAGTCCTGCTTCTTATGGAGCTCCGTTATGAAGGAAACCTGCAATTTATGTCGTGAAAATTCTCAGAAACGCTTTCTGTATGGAAGGATCTGGGCAAGAAAGAGGGCACGTGGAACAAGGGCCGCGATTTGCATACACATAATGTCTCGTATGTGTTCCTGGGACGAGGTTTAATGCTTTAGAATGCATTGTAGTTGAATTGCATATGAATGGATTTAAAGGTTTCACATTCCACAAGAAGACAAGTAGCGCATTCACAACAAGAGTTTTCGGGTGACGCAAGATTTCGATGCCGATAAGGCATTTTCATTTGTCTGGCTGGGTCTTGCAGTCGAAAGTGATTTGCAAGCGGGAGCTCGTTTCAAATATGAGGTAAGGCAAATGGCGACAATGCATTTTTCTAAGACAAACTGCGATATGGAAAATTGTATTTCTGTAACTGTTGTTGGAATTGCTAGATATCAAGTGCTTCAACTCAATGAGTATGGCTTTTATAAATTTGGTTTTTTTTTTTTATTGAAGAGAAAGAGATTCTCTTGTTTGTAAGACGGAAAGCATGTGCTTAACCGAGGTTTATGGTGATTGGATATGTATCCACCAATTTAAAGCTGGCTGCCTTTCAAAGCGAGGAGGCCGATTTTTATTTTTATTTTCAAGTCTATTCACAATCAATGCATACGTGTAGACAAGCCGGCGGTTCAGAGTAGCTCTTGACCTGGCTTGCGCCAAGTTGAACAAGACGCGCGCACCCTGAACGTGATGTGCAGCTTTTGTGGGTGCTCCTTCTGGCTTCGGTCGGAGGCCTCCTTATCCAGTCTTTGTCTGCCAACCTCGGAGTGGTCACTGGTGAGCGGCCTCCTGTCGCGCCCCTGTGGGCAGTGGTTTCAGCAGTGCCTTTTAAATGCCGGCCAGGCCATGACTGCCCCACTTTTTCTCTCACTCTCCAGCTCGGTAATTGCGATGCGTATTTTTAAATATGAGTGAACGTGTCTCAAGTTCCACAATGGGCGAAGTCATTGCTGGCTAGGATGAATTGTATTTGAGCTGTAAACACATCAAGTGTCGGTTTTTTTCTTGCTCCTTCTAGTCAGTTTTCTTTTTGCCCTTTTGAATCACCTGATGAACAATGATTGGTCCACGAATTCTTCCTGAACTTTGCCCTTTGCAGGGCAACATCTGGCGCAGCATTGCCGAACCGAGTACCCCCCGCGACTCAACTTTGCGCTTTGGGTAGTGGCTGAGCTTGCCATCGTTGCCAGTGACATTCCAGAAGGTTAGACCAAGGCTTCACTGCAGAAGGTGGAAATGGAAGTCAACGGAATGGACCCGTGACGTGTTTCTTCGAAAGTGTCCTTTTTTCGACAAAAAAGTCTTAATTGGCTTGCTGAGCGGAGATTCTGTTATGCGAACTCAGTTAGGCGACAACTCTGGCAGCTGCTTCAGCCATGCAGAGAAAAATTCACAGTACCTGTAGACAATTTCGTAGGATTAATGAGCTACAATTATTCTTAGGAATCATGACATGTCAAAGACTCGGTGAATGCAGGTATGTTCAGATGGATATGGTGTTGCTATTCAAACGGTTGGAAGGTTGGGAAGTAATTATTGTTTGAGTAGGACGGATATGGTCGAAAAAGAGCAGTTGCGATATGGTTCTGGGGAATCATGCGTGTCAGAGCTGTTCACTGTATGATCCAAACTCATAGAGGGGCCTATTGAGGTTGTAGTTCGTGTGTAGGTATTGCTTATAGATAAGTAGGTTCTACAAACCCTGACAAGCCTGCAACCAAACTAATGCTCGTGGCGAGTGCAGTGATCGGAACCGCCTTCGCGCTGAACATGCTGTTCGGGGTGGCGGTGTGGGCGGGCGTGCTGCTCACGGGGCTCAGCACGCTGCTGCTCCTCGCGCTGCAGCGCTACGGGGTCAGACACTCAAAACCTTAAACCCGCTGCACCCACGATCTGGAGAGACTGTCCCAAGCTTCCTGGACTTGGGCTCCGCTGTGCTGAGCAACTCTAGAAGGGCAGAAGTTGGCTTCTCTTTGTTCAAAGTGGTCCCTCATAACATATGTCTTGTCATCTTGTTTATTTTCTTCACCAAAGGATATTTAGCCGTTGTCAAGCTGGACCCGTAAAGTTAGGTGTTTTGAGCCGTTGTTTTCAGGCAGGCATGCGAGTATGTATGGGCACAGCTCATTTTCAAGATCCTCCTGCAATTGAGGTGATTGACTGTTTGACGAGTCTTTTAGCCAACAGCACAGACCATTGACAATAACAACGAAACCTTGTTGACAACCTCGATGAGCAGCTTTTTTGCTCTCAGCAACCGATGTTCGTATGTCCAGTTCACGTAAAACCCCATGCAAGGTTTTGAGGTTTTGCTTTTCATCCTGCAATTACGCCTTCTTTTGGATGCTCATGGCAGAGCTGCCAGTGCCCCGTGCCTGACGTCATTGAAAGAGAAGTGGAAGTTCAAGTGGGCTCAATGCACGCACCGACTATTTTTAAAAATGGCATCTTGTCGTTTCAGGTGAGGAAATTGGAGGGCTTTATTTCTGTGCTCGTCCTCCTGATCGCTCTCTGCTTCATGGTGGAAATGTTTTTCGCTGCCCCGAACCCTGCCGCCGTCCTGGAGGGCCTCGCGGTGCCGCGGCTCTCCGGGGCGGGGTCGACCGGCCTCGCCATCTCCCTCCTCGGGGCCGTCGTCATGCCGTCAGTCGCCCTCACCCTAAAAACCCTAAAAAATACACCGACCTTAAATCCCTCATCTCTTGAACCGTGTGGTGTATTATAATATTTGAATCAATAACGAACACATTCCGTGTTGAAGTTCTTTCAAGCTTGACACTATATGGAGACGCCACGGGATGATAAGTTTGCAGTCAGAATTGGGGCTAAAATTTTAGGGTCTGGCATGTGGCATTCAGAGGATGGTTCAAGCTGATTGGTCGCATTGGTGGTCAAGGCGGAGCGGTGCAGGCACAATCTGTTCCTCCATTCAGCGCTCGTGCTGAGCAGAAAAGCTCCTCGCACAGATCAGGCCATTAGGGTACTTTCCAGCCCCGCTTCCATTTGAAAGCCTGAGAATCCTTTCATGAGGCTGATCCTTAAAAAAGGAATGCGAGTACCAAGCACCTACGTATATCTGTAGAAAACCGTGAAACAATTATAAACCTGATTTATTTATGACTAGCATCAAACCCATTTTCAACCCAACATATTCCTAATGTGAACTGCGGAGGTGTATTGCGGACTGAATCATGACAAGACGTTAGATGTGGCAAAAGTTCGTAGAAGGATCCAAGATCCAATCGACTTGTGTGTTGCTGTCCGGGCTACCTCACCTTACGAAGTAGACTGCGAGGAACAGGTCCTGGCTTTGAGCCACGACCAGGGAAATGTCGCAACTTGGGTAGCCACAGCTTCATGAGTGGGTGCTCGCACGGAGGGTTCAGGACGGGTGCAGGTACAGCCTCATCGAGGTCTCCATCGCGCTCGCCGTCGCCTTTGCCATCAACGTGTCGGTCATCGCCGTCAGCGGCTCCGTGTGCGGCCGCGACGATCTGTCACTCGAAGACCGCTCCAACTGCGACAGCTTAGACCTCAACCGAGCGCCCTTTTTGCTCAAGGTTCGTGCTGACTGGTGGTTGAGACGAAATTTGAAGGAATCCTTTCATCATGGACCTAAGAAAGGGTTTAGTTGCCATTCCGGGATGTGGTCTCTTTCTGTTCGAACACTCTTTCAAAGAAAAAAAGAAAGAAGAAAGAAGAAAGAAAGAAATGGAGGCGGTATTTTTTAGAGACACAACTCAAGGGTGAGTGCCAAATGAGGTCCAAGTGGCAGAGCCGGAGCGCATCCGCTGACGGAGCGTGTGGTGCATTCTCAGAATACGTTGGGAAAGGCGGCATCAAAACTGTTTGGCATCGCGCTTCTGGCGTCCGGCCAGAGTTCCACCATCACGGGGACCTATGCAGGGCAGTACGTTATGCAGGTGAGAGTGGTCCTTTAAATGATGTTTGGTTCTGAACAGCAGCTATCAGATTATCTAGAATCTAGCTCACCGTAGTGGACTGAGCTTGTCTAGGTACAACTATTTTTTTCAAGCAGAAATGAGCGACTTAATTGCCGCAAAAGTTGACGAAAGTTTCCATGACAGAATTTTGGTCTCTATGCTGCCGCTCATTGATATCTTTCATGTCCAAAAACCTGTCAGCAGTGTCATCTGAAAGAAGAAATGGTCAGAGTATGGATAAATGCCTAGTTAATCCCTTGTGATTGATAGGGTTTTTTGGAGCTCCAATATCAACCATGGATTCGAAATCTTGTGACGCGCATGGTAGCAATCTTGCCGTCACTCGCAGTTGCCCTTATTGGCGGATCCCGTGGAGCCGGCGAACTCATTATCATCTCCTCGGTATGTTCTTGCGATGTTATGCCGGTTTTGGTCTCAACAGTCAAACCCTCTGTAGGGAAAAGTACAACTGAATCTAGATCAGGAGGTTAAACTTGTTGACGGTGTCCTATGTCTTATGAGGGCTTCTCCTTCCATTGCACCACACAATGTTGGCAACATTCCCATAAGCAACATCATGGATACGAACAATGTCGAAAAACTAAGGAGATGATGTCTGGCATTTGCACAAAGGAGTGGGTGTCTCATGATGGGGTCTGGCACTACTGGGAAAGTCCACCCAATAGGAAGGAAGGCGAGGGGGAGAACAAGTGTGAAGTGGCACAAAATGAGTTTTTAGGGATTGAGGCGAGATCTGGGTATAGACAGGCCTGAAAACTCCAACCCTCACTTGGCTGCAAGAGCAGTTGAAGTGTAGAGTGGGATTCCGATTCATTTTAGCGCATTGCGGCGTTGGTGTTGTGGAGATATGAAGCAGTCTCCTGATACACTTCTTGCACTCTTCCCCCTCAATTCTCTCACGCAGCGATTATAGACGACTGTCCCTCACTCCAAGTGGCTAACGCTGATGCAGATGATACTGGCGTTTGAGCTCCCGTTTGCCCTCTTGCCTTTGCTGAAATTCGCCAGCAGTCCCCACAAGATGGGCCCTTACGTTGGCCACCCTCTTGTAAGTGTGGGGGACCTTGCAAGACTGAAGTAATCGAACAAAGTGCAGGATTCTGTATCTTATGCAATTCATTTCCGTTTGTATAGAAAATGCCGATGTGGTCAGTTTGATAGCACGTAAGGGCGGTTAGCCTTGCTTTATGTTTTTTGAGTATACCGTAGAGCGTATGATGGATGATTCAACCAGTGCCGCAGAAGTTGGATATCTTCTGAATATGTGAAAGTCCTGCAAACAGAGAGATAATCAGCCAAAAACTTTCTGGATAGGTGTAGTTGTTTTTTTCATGAAAATCGCTATTAGATGCTCTGTCTTTCCTTCTGTGCCTCACAGAGCAATGGTGTTCTCTTTGCGTGAAAGTGAATTTAATTTATGAAGTGGAAGCCTGAAAAACCAGAGAACATTTCTATGGCTTGACCCTCATTGTACTTGTGGATTGGTATCATGGTTTCGATTCTGATGTGTTTTGCAGGTGATCGCCTTTATATGGACGCTCGGTCTCTTCATCGTACTGGTGAATGTATACTATTTGTGCAACGTCTTCTTGGGATGGCTGCTTCATAGTGGCCTTGCCCTTGCGAGTCAACTGGGCATGGGGATGTTCGTTGCCTCAGGTGTCCTCCTTTACGTAGGAGCAATTGTTTATTTGGCAATTAGGAAGGACACGGAAGTCACTTTTTCACCACCTTATGATCAGCCAGGGGACAATAGTTCAACAGATTCTGACGTTGAAGTTTCAGAAGGGTTCGAAGAGTATGTTCCTAATCGCTCTCATCCAGTTCAGCAAGAGCTCAAAGTCGTTTTTGCAAGGGACCTTGTACGTCCAGGATATCAAGACTCTGCTAGTCTGATGATGCAAAATGGGCGAAGCAGAACACATGAAGAATGTGAATCAGCTTCATCTTGAGTTGAGGACATGTATTGTTTGTGGAATGCTAATTGTGCAAATTCAATGCAACCAGCAGACCAGATGGTTAACCATCTGACCAATGATTAACCATATGGTCGAGGCTTCGTGACTAACCATTTCGACGAGGTGACTGCCTAAACCCAGCCAAGGCGCAAAAAAAGCCTCGTCATATAGTTAATTATCTGACCATATGGTCAATAATCTCGTCAAAGGTCCGTGGCTAACCGTTTGCGCGAAGCGGTGACCAAAGCCAACCAAGGCGCACAAAATGCGACTAGCTGCTTAGCCATCTACCATGTGGTTAACCAAATGGTCGAGGCTTCGTGGCTAATCATTTGCACGAGGTAGTGACTGACTAAAGCCAGCCAAGGTGCAGAAAAATCCACAGTAGAGAGAAAAGAGGGGAACGAGGGAAAAGAGGGGAAAGGAGGGAAAGGAGGGGAACGAGGGAAACGAGGGAAAGGAGGGAAAGGAGGGGAAAGAGGGAAAAGAAGGAAAAGAGGAAAAAGAGGGAAAAGTGGGAAAAGAGGGAAAAGAGGGAAAAGAGGGAAAAGAGGAAAAAGAGGGAAAAGAGGGAAAAGAGGGAAAAGAGGGAAAAGAGGGAAAAGAGGGAAAAGAGGGAAAGAGGGAAAAGGGGGAAAAGAAGGAAACGAGGGAAAAGAGGGAAACGAGGGAACAGAGGGAAAAGATGGAAATGAGGGAAAAGAGGGAAAAGAGGAAAAAGAGGGAAAAGAGGGAAAAGAGGAATAAGAGGGAAAAGAGGAAAAAGAGCGAAAAGAGGGAAACGAGGGAAAAGAGGGAAAAGATGGAAAGCGGGAAAAGCGGGAAAAGGGTTTTTAGGGTTTTTATGGTTTTGAGGGTTTTTAGGTCCAGTGTCTGTCTGTCTATCTGAAGTGTCTCAATCGTCACAAGGCAAAACATAGAGACCTTAAAGGCTGCGTAAAAGCACTGTATTGTTTGCAAAGCGGAGATGTCTCCGAACTCCTTGAAATGTGTGCCATACATATCTTTCTTTTCTTACGAAAATATCACTGCCAAATGATAACCTTCACTGGAATAACATGATTGTTACGTTCTGTTGGTTGGTGGTCTGTTTTAGGTACCGGCCTCGGATTGGTCATCTCCAAGCAGGTGAGCAAGGGCTGCGCTCACCTCTTGCTCTCTCTTTGCAAAGGCTGCGACCGGCTGTTGAATTTCAACGCTTTCTAGAACAGAAATTTTTGAAAAACTGCTGCCGGTTGCCGCGGTGGGCCGTGCAGCTCGTGGAACACTTGGGCGGCGAAATGTGGGTGGAGAGCGAAGGGAGCGGCTGCGGGTAAACTTTCGGGTTTTTAGGGTTTTTAGGGGTTTTTAGGGTTTTAAGAGTTTTTAGGGTTTTTAGGGTTTTTAGGGTTTTTAGGGTGAGCCACGAGCCAAAAGCCACGAGCCACGAGCCATAGCCACGAGCCACGAGCCATGAGCCACGAGCCACGAGCCATGAGCCACGAGCCACGAGCCACGAGCCATAACTACGAGCCACAAGCCACGAGCCACAAGCCATAGCCACGAGCCACGAGCCGCGAGCCACGACCCACGAGCGACGAGCCATAGCCATGAGCCGCGAGCCATGAGCCACGAGCCACAAGCCACGAGCCACGAACCACAAGCCATAGCCACAAGCCACGAGCCACGAGCCATAGCCACAAGCCAAGAGCCATAGCCACAAGCCACAAGCCAAAAGCCACGAGTCAC